>JAODXP020000029.1:1970801-2044333 GCA_027497455.2 Sardinella longiceps | reverse complement strand
TCAAATTTAATTTCCGACTATATTTCCCCTCCCTTTTGCACTGTTGTCATTTTGTGATTCATCGGTAACAGATTACACAGACAGGTTACAATATGCACATATTCATAGCAATTTCTGAAACTGACTTGTGATCCAATTATGCTTTCATTGATAAAATTATTTGTCTTCATGACATGTACTTACAGAGCCTTTTGGGATTCTTCCACTAGAGGCAGCAGTCTTAGTAGTCCCTCATCAGACCTGATGTACTTCTTCAAGTCAAACACATCCAGCTTCTCCTCTGATGTCAGCAGCACAAACACTACAGCAGACCACTGGGCAGGTGAGAGTTTGGCTTCAGAAAGTGACCCTGAACTCATGAAGCTCTGGACCTCCTCCACTAAGGAGTGATCATTGAGTTCATTTAGACAGTGAAAGAGGTTGATGATTCTTTCTGATGTAGGAATTTCCCTGATCTTTTCCTTTAATGTGCACGATGGTGTTCTTGTTAACCATCTCATTTTGTCCACTCTGCAGCAGACCATGCAAGAGATTCTGGTTGGACTCCAGAGAGAGGCCAAGAAGGAAACGCAGAAAAAGATCAAAGCGTCCGTCTTCATACGCCAAAGCTTTATTCACAGCATTCTTCTGTAAAATGATCATAGAGTCCCCCACTGTTGGAGGACCACTTAATATCTTTTTCAGACGATGCATTCCAGTACTTGGGGGATTAGGTTCGGAAAGGACATCTTTATGTTCAGCTGTCAGCATTAACAGTACATATAAAGCTGCCAGATACTCCTGTATGCTCAGATGCACAAAACAGTACACCTTTCCTCTGATGAGGTCCTGTTTCTTCTTTAAAGATCTGAGTGCAAATGCCACTCTGTACTGCTGCTTCTCTCACATCAATTCCAGAATCTCTAAGGTCCTTTTCATAAAAGATCAGATGGCCCTTCTCTAGCTGCTCATAGGCCAACTTCCCAAGAGCAAGAAGACCTTCCTGGTTCCACTGTGGATCAGAGTCATGAGTTCCTTCAAACTTCAGGCTCCTCTGCTTGGTTTGGAAAATTAGGAAATATGTGTACATCTCAGTCAGAGTCTTTGGAATTTGCTTAGAACCTGAAGTGGCAAGAATGATTTCAAGAACACTAACAGCAATCCAGCAAAACACTGGTATGTGGCACATGATGTGTAGACTTCTTGAAGATTTAATGTGAGAGATTATGTTGTTTGCAAGGTTCTGGTCAATAATCCTCTTCTTGAAGTACTCCTCTTTCTGTTTGTCACTGAACCCTTGTGCCTCTGTGACCCTGTCAACACACTCAGGTGGAATTTGATTGACTGCTGCTGGTCGAGAGGTGATCCATAAAAGAGCAGAAGGAAGTAGATTGCCCTTGATGAGATTTGTCAGGAGTTTATCCAATGAAGTCACCTCTGTCACATCAGTCAGACAGTCATTGTTCTGAAAGTCTAGTTTTACTCTACATTCATCCAGACCGTCAAATATAAATAACACATTGTGCTTAATCTGGCTAGAAAAGGTTAACTGCTTTATTTCTGTGAAAAAGTGGTGGAGTAGTTGCATGAAAGAAAGCTGCTTTTCTTTCATGAGGTTGATCTCCCGAAAAGGCAGTGGAAATATGAAGTGGATTTCCTGGTTTTCTTTTCCTTCAGCCCAGTCCAGTATAAACTTGTGAACTGAGACAGTTTTGCCAATGCCAGCTACTCCCTTTGTGACCACAATTCTAATTGGTTTGTCTTGGCCAGGTAAGGGCTTGAAAATGTCTCTGCATTTGATTGATGTGTCCTGTCCAGCTGGTCTCTTGGATAGTGACTCAATCTGTCTGACCTCATGCTCCTCATTCACTTTCCCACTCCCTCCTTCTGTGATGTAGATTTCTGTGTAAATCTTTTCCAACAGAGCAGAGCCTCCTTGCTTGGGTGTGCCTTCAAATATACTCTGGTACTTTTTCTTAAGATTTCTTTTGAGCTCTGTCTGACCAAGTACAAGCAGCTCATCTAGATAGAGAACAAAATCTATTGCTATGGTATGTAGATAGATTGATGTAAATAAGCATGATAACATATTTAATTGTGTAATTAGATATGATTAAGGTATCTTACTTGCTTGTAGTTTCTCTGCAATATCATGATGCGTCATACTCCTAAGAAAGTGCAGCGCCACATACAGAACACCTTCTCTGGCATCACTCTCCTCCTCCACTTTATCAGCAAACTCTTCTTGGTAATTTGGACTCAGAATCTTCTTAAATCGTTCCAGCTCATTCCGCAAAAAGTTGATAATGCTCTGTTCAAGTTTCTGAAGAACATAACATCACTTCAAACTTTGCGTAAAATAATCCTGGTGTTAAATAGTAATATGTGGCACTGGACTAATGAAACCTATGTAACTTAATACTAAAGCCCCATTCACACTGAAATCTCTGCATTCACGGTGTGGACAGGTTTCTGGGCCATTTTTGTTTACAATGCATGCAAACAAATTAGACTAAGTGCACTGCACAGCTCCTGCACTGTAAGCTTAAAACAGAAATGAGTATTATCTTCCCACATGTGCCATGCATGGTCTCCATTAAACAATAACTTGGGCACCCGGTTTGCTAAGGAGGCTCTTTTGATTTGAATACACAGATGCATTCACACCATGGACAGTCACTTACAGATCACCTGTGTAATTTTTTACATGTAACATGATGAAGATTGCCATGTATCACCTCTCCAAGGATTTTTAAACATTGATATCAGTGAAACAATAGCTGAATCCAAACCTGGAATATGTGTTTGAGGTCGAGGTCACCTAGTTGACCCTGAGTGTTCTGGTTACCGGTAGCATCTGGTTTGCATGTCCCCATCTGGTCTCTGAGTATGAAAGACAAAAAATGATACATAATTAAACTGTTGTTTATATTAAGGTTTAATTTCACTTTTGGAATAGAGGTAGGTCTATAACATGCTGTTTTAAATGGGTTTCTTGCTTTAGCACTTTATTGTTGTCTTCATTACATTTTACTTTGACTTAGGACCTGTCACTTAGGACCCATCACATGGGCATTCTAATGACTTGCCTTAATTTGTCTGTGGTATCACCTTGATGGAAAGTGATTTTGCGATCATGTGACCAGTCACTCTTCATGGACAGACATGTAGGCACAGGTGATGGAGGTTTCTCATGATGGAGTGGACTACAGTATTGAAAAAACAGTCACAGACTTTACTACTGTGTTCGATGTCATGTACAACATTCCCATACAGTATGAACACATATAGAGATGTGTCATGATGTGTCTGCTCAACCCAGTATTCATAAAGCATTTAGGGTTATAATGCATTCATAAAGGCTTACAACTACTGACGTTAAAATTCATAACTGCTTATATGTTCTCATGAATGTATTCATAATGAATTATAATGTTATCTTATGAGCTTTTAAAAACTTAAAGTCACAAAGCAATATTTTGCTTCAATTTGTTAATTTTCTTTTTATATGTCGATTGCTCATGCCACATAATGATGTGTTACAAGTGCTCAGTGCAGTTGGGCCTAGTTCAAGACATATGAACAGTAACAACATAGTAAATTCATCAAAAATAGAGGTGAGCTGTAGCCTGGCTAACGGCAAACTAAATATTCACAAGTGATATTTAGTATGGAGATCCACCTGTTCACTTTTTCATAGAGGAGGTTTACGATAGTCCGTTGGGGTGCCATATGACAACCATACGATTGGGTGCTATGAATGTCTATCATAAGTGTCTGCATTTAGGTTATAGCCAATTGTATCAATTACACCAGAGCCACTAGATGATGTAAAATGATATTGAGCGCCAAGGCAGCATTGGTACCAGGCTAGTCCCTCTCCTTTCCATGACTGGATTTGAAAAGCAGGGAAAGAGATCAGCAATGGACACCATGATGCTTTGCAGGCCAAATTAAACGTGCAAAAGAGCATCCCAATCTAGGTAAGCTGAATGCTTTGTTGCTCAAGTGCACCTGAGAGTGTCGCCACTCACATTGGTTTGTTTTATTTTTTTTTATCCAAACCTGATGAAATTAATTTGGTGATTGCTTCTTTTTCGACTCTTCCCAAAAACTGACTCTTCACTCTTATTTTTCAACTGGAGGTGAATATTGTGCATAGTCTTTACTAATGCGTTTACTGTTTTATACATCTTAATGCTAGGGTGATTTTTCTGACACACTCAAAAACCAAAAACCACAAAGAAAATCACATCCACAGATTTTTGCAAAACGTTTCATTGAATTGCCTCCAAACATCTTGCTCCATCATAGTTGTTAAGAAAGCCCATTCACTGGCAGAACCTGGTATTTAATTTTTTTAGAGAGCAAATCTGACATTGTTGTTGGGAGAATTTGCTTTCTTACTTGCTCACTCACTTGTTTGATATCTTTACTATCTTTAGGCCCATTTATTTTTGTCATACTTTTACTCTGCTTCAAGGCACTAATCTGTTTTGGGTACTCACCTTGATCCATGTGTGACATCTCCATGCTTAAAGGTGATTTCCATATCCTGTGACCAGTCACTCTTCATGGACACTGGTGATGAAGATCTCTCTTTATGAATTGAGCTGTAGTCCACAAAAAGGACAACTTTTATTGTTCTGTTTCCAAGCCCGATGGCGAATTCAAATCGACTACAACACTCAATATATTTTGCAGGAGAAATTCATGGCAATAATGCTGCAAAAACAAATCCTCCAGCATTGACACCTAGAGTGAGCCAATGTTCTTGTCCCACAGGAGGCTGTGGTTTAACCATGTCACACAGTTGAAGAACCCATCATTTATATCTTATGAAGTACATACTGCAATTAGCCTACCTCAGACTCTCTGGAATGTCTCCCTGTTTAGTCTTCAATCGTTTTTTCATCGTCACTTTGGACATTCAATGGAATAGGAGTGATTCTAAGATTTAAGGTTCACTTTAAAGAATAAAACAAATCAGATTAGACCTAATAACAGTAAATAATCCAATGTCACACATTACAGTACATACCTACATGCTGTGCATGCTGCTAGGCCTACATAAAAGACAAAGCCTTGATGTAGTCAGGGAGCCAAAGCCTCAAAAATGGGTTGAACCCGACATGTTTTGTTACACTTTTTATTTTTTATTTTTTTTCTGTTAATTTTGACCCAAAGAACCAATAATTGGAGGGTCTGGACTGGCGGAAATATTGCAAAAAAAAAAAAAAAAAAAAAAAGTGACCATTTTAGTGTATGCATTTTAGTGTATGCACCCTTCATTATTTATTAGTAAAATGACTGTGAAAAATTATTTTCTTCCCCTCAAATCATCAGTGGCTGTCAAGAAATGTATTCCGGAAACACAGGACACGTGCTGACAACATCCACTTAAAAAAAAAAACATTTTGATATTATTTCTCATCAATTTTATACCAAAAATAAGCCATTTTCTCACTTCCCCCCAATATTTTCACAAGTTAGGACATTAGTCGATATATAATGCTTCACTAAATTGTATACTCATATACACCATAGAAAGGTTTATAGAAAAATTTGACGAGAATTATTGGCACAGAGCTCCGAATAGAATTTTAGGTTACTCTAAAATTACTGAATGACATGCTTATTATTCAAAATAAACTATTTTAAATAGTTGACAGTACAGGGAAGCCACACAGAACTGCCCTCTCTCTCTTGAACTGTTCACCTTGAACACCACAAACCTCAAGTACAACTCTGAATCATGCCATATGCAGACATTCTCTGATGACATTGCAATTGTTAGGTGTCTCAAAGATGGAAGGGGGAGCACAGGACCCTCAGGGCCTGTGCTAAGCGGTACCAAGCTTCACACAAAGCCTAAAAAGATCATCAGATCTGTGTCAAGTCCACTCATGTTACAAAACACAACCATCATCCTTGTATAGTATCTCCTGCCATCTGTCAGTGGATCTCCATCTTCCTGACTGGCAGGAGTCAACATAAGCAGCTGAGAGACATCATATTTGGAACAATAACAACCAGCACTATGTGTCTTGCCCATACTACTGTTCTGTTTCTACACAAATAACTGTAAGTCTAACAGTGGAGATCCACTGGTCACGTCAAGTGTAACCGGCGTTGCGATTTCAGTTAATTTTCAATGGAGCACGTCAAATCGTCCCGCAAAGCATTGTGGGAAGGTAGCGCGTTCATCCGTCATGTCAAAAGTTGGGCTTGGCTGAACATTATGCAAATGAAGGCATTAAACGCACCCTTATTAGCCAATGCCAGTACAGCGTCGTGTTTGAGCCGTTGGAATCAACCAAACAGGAGCAGGAAAGAGTAGCCAACTGAAATTTGAAATGACACGCCTCCTGTAAACAACGCAGGGGACTCGTGTTTTGCTAGAAACGTTGACGCGGTTAATGGACAGGCACCGTAACGACCTGCTATCAAGCTTCCATAATGTGCAGAACACCTCAACATCATTGGGCTCATCTAGGGTGGTGACAAGCATGTCGCCAAAAGGATGGATGAAAGGTTGGTGATTTGGTGCAGTCAACACAACCTAGAACTCAACATTCTACAGCAGTGTTTCTCAATGGGGCGTTAACCACTAGTGGGGTGTGGACATCATAGGTTGGGCACAATATGTCTCCAACAGTCCAACAGTCACATGGTTTCTGGGATCCATCATTTCCCAGGACCTGAAGAGGGAGACCAACTTCAACGCCTTCCTCAAGAAGGCCCAGCAGAGGTTACCCTTTCTACTTTCCACACTTTTTAACTGTGGAAGCATGGCCTTGTTTTCTACACTGTATGGTTTGGAGCAGCCACCAAACAAGACAAGCACAGACTACAATAGACAGACTACAATAGACAATTTGTCAGAGGAGAAGTCATTGGTGCAACCGGAATGTCCCTACTATTAAAGATACAATTTTATATATAATAGTCTAAATTATTATAATTAATAAAAGTTCAATTCATGAGAGAAAAGTGCTGCTGATAATTCATCAAGCTGATAAGTCATCATTACATCCAAAGCATCGTAACTTAAATATCCAGTATCCAGTCTTTTGGAATTTCCAAAGTAGCCTAAAATTTTATTAGGTTCAGAGCTGGCAACTGGTTGAGAAATCATCACAGATCCAATGATTCTGGTTGCATTTTTATACATGTAATGAGTCCACTATTAAGTCAAAAGAATGGCATATGTTATCTCAACTTGGGGAAATAATTAATTGACAATTAGATGAAGTAAAAGAAAATATTGGAGGAAAAGGTGAGTAACTGCCAACTTTTTGCATTAAATGGATGTAAACATATACATAAATAAATGAGTTATTTTTCCCAGTGGATGTTGCCAGCACGTGTTCTGTGCATGTGGAGTGTATTTCTCATTTTTCTGATAAATAATGAAGGGTGCATACACTAAAATGGCCACAACTTTTTTTCGCGATATTTCCGGCAGAGCTGACCCTCCAATTATTGGTTCTTATGATTAAAGTTAACAGACAAAACACAAACTAAAAGTATAACACACCATGTCGGGTTCAACCCATTTTCTTGCACTTTTAAGACTTTGGCTCCCTGACTAATGGCACTGTAGTAGCCAGCATAACCTTTTTCCTGGAGGAATGGTGAAAATGAAGAACTGTTAATTAGTTAGTTATGTTTGCAGGTAGCAGGTCTTTATTAATTAATGCCTACCTACCGCATATATGATTCAAATGTCCCTATACAAGCGGGGGTTTTGAAACACAGGACAGCTTAAACAATGAGATCATTCAACATATCTGCCAGGTTGTTCATACTAGTAGAATTGGTAATTATTCATTCAACAGGCTACTTTATTGAATAGAATGTAAAAGGTATTGGAATGAGTTCTGACCTTTCATGAATGCTTGTGCAATTTTTTTTCTTTTTCAAGAATTCCTGAAGTTCATCTTTTTTAGCAGTTGATATATCCTGTTCAGTTAATAAGCCTCCTGTGATATCTTTATCATTGTTTATTATCTTCCATAAGATAAGACTGTTGTAAATTCATCCATTCCTAAAAGGATGTCAAACAGCCTTACAAACAGTTTTTGTAACAATGAAATAGAAACATATACTACAAGTTTTCTATTTGAGTAAAACAGTAAGCAGCACAAACAACTAAACTCACCTTATATGTTTCCTTATTGGACTTGTCATTGCCCAGTCAGCTTTCAAGTTTCCTGCAGACACTGGTCACAAAAATTTGTCAATCATTAAGCTAACTTTACAGGATGCATGCCGGTCTTTGGTATTTTTGCCCTCAACGGTGCCTTCCAGGCAGCACTGCCTTCAAGGTACTACTCCCCTCAGTTTAGGATTCGGGTGAGTGTTGAGAGGGTTAGGGTTAAGAATAGGGTACCTTTTAGGCTGTGCTACCTGGAAGGTGCCGTTGGGGGCAAAAGCCACCATTGAGCCATGCCCTGTTTACATGACAAAATTACATGTGCAGCGAGTCTAAACCAGTGTACTTCTTTCTTTCCCTAAAAAATACATGAGAATCTGTCTGAGGGCCGAATGTTAAACATAAGAAAGTCAATATAACGTTTTAATTGTCTAATGTCTATGTATTGCCAATGCCTCTTAGGTAGCAGTGTATGACCTAATATCGTAGTCCAAGATGAGTTTTAAGATATTTCAGGTTTTTTTTTATTTTTACGAGGTGATGTACAATATGCTGTAGAAGTTTGGGAAATTCTGAGCAATTTGGATCATGTCAAAATAACTGACAGTTGCTTTGCGTCAAGATCTTTAAACATATGAAATGCGGTAGGTTTTGTAAAAAGTTCAGCCCAGTCAAACTACCATCACGTACAGTAGATTAATGAAACAGTAAATACAGGAAACATCTGTAATAGAAAAAGTTGTATTTAATACTAATGATTTTTTTTAATATGAACAGGAAAAACAAAACAATGTTCTCAGAATAACTGTGTTTACTCTAACAGTCCACCTACAGTAATCCAGATATTGTGCCACCATTTCATAACATTCCATCTTGTGGTTATCATAGAGTAGGCTACTCACCAAAATAAATCAGTCACAGCTGTGCTACACAGGAGAATAAGACTCACCAAACAAGAAATAATTGTTTCTATCAAAATACAATGAAGCTAAAGATATTCTTATATGCGTTAAGTAAACGATGCTTCTCCCACTTGATAAAATGGATGCTTCTTCAAACTGATAAAATGGAACCTGTAAAGTGAACTGCCTTGTCAAAGTCATAAGGAGGAGTCCAGAGTCTCTAAGCTTTTTACTAGAGTGCCCTTTGAACACGCCTTATATACTGAAAGTCAAGCCTACTGTCAGTTTGTGCTCGCTCTAGAAAACATATAAATGACAGGTTGCATGTTGATGTACAGAAAGGTACATAAGTGGTGGGTGGAGTTGAATAGAGTTTTAAGTACTTCTCCAAAAGAACAATTTAGGTCACCACAGCTGAGTTACAGCACCTGCAACCCTGCCAATGCCATAAATGACTAGATCATGCATTCTGAAGGCCAGGAGTGTTTTCCATTACAGTGCACACTAATTAACTCACATTTCAGTTCACTGTTTTGTTACTTCACACGTTTAGTTGTTGCTCCATTGTCTTTTCACTAGTGCATTGCCTGTGTAGCAAATGCTTTTTTTTCTCCACCGAAAGCACTGCGCCGGGAGTGAGAGGGGGTGTGATGTAGTTAAAGCAGCAGGAGGAGTCAATGGAGGTCAGTCGGACGAACGGTTGCAGAGTTATGCGTGGAACACACACACACACACACACACACACACACACACACACACACACACACACACACACACACACACACAAACAGACCTTCCTTGCATTAATAGATAGATAACATACATGTATATAACATATAACACAATAATGGATATTTTTGGAGTATTTGCTCCAATGCCTTATTTTAGATGTAGATTACATGAAATGCATTCATAAGATCCTTGAAATCATCCCATAAATAAGAAAGAGCTGCTGTTATGCACTGATGATTGTGATAAAAGGTACAGTGCTGATACATGTAAAACAAACCAGTACTTCACCAATAAATAAGTATGGTAGTGTTTATTTCTATTTCTTCACTGTATTTCATTATCAAAACGCTTCAAGAAACAAGAAACAATGCTTCAAGAAACGAGAGTGACAGGAGTTGAAAAGAAACCTCAAGCTTTCACAGGGTGGAGTGTACCAAACGTCATTTCCTTATGCATGCATTTAGGCTACAGAACAATTCAATACCAATGAGTTTTCAAATATTGCAGTTCAGTAATGCACATTATCTTATACAGTCTCCAATAATGCACATTATTTTACAGTCTCCAATACTGAAGGGTTCTATGAAGTATTGTGACAAATGACACAGAATTGGCCACTAAAAATATTCATATTAGCCAGGGCTTAGGTTTACACTTTTGAGTCAATATATACAGCATACAGAGTACCCATTTACACACAGATACCCAAATGGTCTAAAATGAACAAGAAATGCCTCCTACCTTTGATACAGTAACATAGCAATAACTTTTTTTTTCTGGATGCACAACAGCAAGGACAAACACTCTTTATTCATTATCTCTCCATTAGACAAGTCATTGTAATTGTAAGTAATTGTAATAACAAAATCTGCCTCATGTAAGAACTACGTAATGTGGGCTGAAAGTTCTGTTATTGATATGTGCAAGTTTTGATATGAAAGCAACAAGAGCGACTAAATGTCCCAGGCGTAAGTAAGTCCTTACGAGTCCCGTGAATGATTCTTTGATATCCATGCTCAGCAGGTGTGTTGCCCCAGCAACTCTTCATGGTTTTAAGAGATAAAGTAGATCCAGAGTAGAGCTTCAGGATCAAGATTCTGAAAGATGAAAACAAAAGTCTTTCAGCTTTTTAAATACCCACTTAGTATACAATTTAAAGTAACGAATGAGCTTATTTACAGTATAAATGTATTATACATTTTAGAGCTCGTTATTGCAATAATTAATTGTGCAAAACTGCAAGAATCTAAAATGCCAAAACGTTACCTGTTGTTACTCTCAGAACTATAATAATTTAATAATAGTAAAAATAATACTATTAATTGTTGGCTTGAGCTGCATAGTCACATGTTTCTTCTTCCTGTTTTATCTGGTAAGAGGTGAAGAATGCACACCATGAGGTGGAGTTTCAATGGTCTTCATCTTGGTAGTTTGAAGAAGATTTTAAGATTTGATAGTTTGTTTTCTAAATAGGGAATACCTGTAATGTTAGCAAGTTTTGCTAAACATTGCGCATTAAATCGAGAATGAGGCTGCTTTGATTTTCTGCTTATTGAAAATATCCCCTCGAACCGTTGCTTCTAGACACGATACCACCCACCATGATGGGCCAGTTTTTTAGAAAGCCATGTAAGTTTCTATTTGATGTTTTGCTTTCTAACTATGAATAACTGTGATTTCTGAGTAGTGTTATGCTTCATGTGGATAAAATTCAGAATACTACTGTTTTACTCTCCAGATAAACATTAGGAAGTATACAAAGGAAATGTAATATTCATTCAGCCACATATTTTAAGATGTCTTGCAAACAATTTGTTTAAAACCTTGCACCAAATGCATCACCATTCAATAGGCCTATTAGTCCATTTCAGTAAAGGTTTGCATGCATGGTTAAACTGACTTAAAATATATTTCTGTCACGTCACCTGTTCAAAAATGAAATATGCCGTTTATGTTTTTTCAACAAGGCAGTGACAAAGAACCTCTCCTGAAACACCTCGACCAATATGGTAAGATAATTAAAATATGTCCTCTTCATAACTTTCAAAGGAATAACAAAACAACCCAACAATAAAAGTTAAAGTCAGTTTCTGCACTCACAGACATTCAGTAAAACTGTATTGTATACACACTGACATTTGTACACTTTACTTAACATGGTAATGTGACAATAACGTTTTTGTGCCGGAAATGGATGAGTGTTGGTGGATGTGTAAGGAGTCTGTTAGATTGCTTGAAAAGATGTGAAGCACACACATATTTTGCACTATGGAAAATGTGAATATAAGAATCTTAAAGATTGTAAGCAGTCATTAGGCTTTTAAATATATTTCTGCAGTGGACTACACCGGGAACCTCCTTCCTGTCCTCATCAACATTCTAGAAAGCCTCAGCAAGGATGAGTTCAAAAAGTTCCTCTTGCTCATGTCCAATACGACAGGATGCTACCAGATCCCTGAAGGCAGACTGGAAGGGAGAGACCGAGCAGAGGTAGCAACGCTGATGAACAAAGCCTGGCCTGAGCGTCTATGCCTCACTAACACACGAGACCTGCTGAAGATGATCCCTCGCAATGATCTCGAGAGAAAACTAAAACCCTATCTGGAGAGTATTGGGGAAAAATGGTGACAGTAACACTGACAATGACATTTTTTTTGTTTTTCTACATTTGAATTTCCGTTGCCAAATCTGAGCATTACTGACACTCAATCTCAAACTGAAATCTTCACAAGATTTTTTTTGTGTGTGTATTGGATCAGGTTTATGAATTACTTCTAGACAACCTCTTGAGATGATCCCATAAGACTTTACTTCCGTTGAGAGTTTAGATCTCAACCTGACCTTCTGAAGACATCCTGATGATAATCGTATGACATTAATCTCACACACACACACACACACACAAAAAAAATAACCTAAACAAAACATACAAACATTGGGGGACCATCTGGCTTCGGACATCTGAGTATAACTAAATAGCGGATGGAGGAATGACGAGCGTTAAACGTTCAACACGATTTATGGTAATCCAGTTAATGGTAAAGACAACATCATGAAAATGGAGCAGCAGCATTAGATTTGATAGGCCACAGAGTCAAACTCACTCCTCAGTCAGTTGAGCAGATTGCTAAACTAATCCCCTGCTACACTTCCCATTCGCTAATTATACACAGAAGCCTTGTTTAAAACTGCATCACCATGCTTTTCCATGCCACTTTCACTACCATTTTTTGTTTGTTTGTTAGTTTTTCTGTTTGTTTGTTTGTTTGTTTTCTAGCTCTCCCTGCCTTGGGCTTAAAATGTGTGCACACATATAGCCTAGCCTGGCTATTGTGCAAACTAAATAATTACAAGTGATATTTAGTCTGACCCACCTATTGCTTTTCTCGTATAGTGGAAGTGTTGTTTATGAATGTCCAGAGCCATTTATTGGGCGCTACGAATGTCTATCATGGCATCTGTATATAGCTCAGAGCCAATACCAGAGCTACCACATGACATAAAATGCAATCGAGTGCAGTGCTAGTCCCTTTATGTGCTGTGATTGGATACCTAAAGCAGGCGTGAAAATCGGTCATGGTCACCATGCTGCTTTTCAGAGTGAAATTAAATGGAGCACGCAAAGGAGCATAGGTACTCCCAGGCTAAATATAGCCTTCAGGGATTGCCATCTAATATTATTCTGCTTGGTTCTCATCTCCCTTCATTCCCTCTGGTATTGATGACATTGAGCTCAATTTCTTCCGTATGGATCCCATCCTGGCCAATCAGCAAACAGAGGAAACATCTTGTGAATGAAGTGTAACAATACTATAGGCTGTCAGTAAAGGGCTGATCCAATCCTTTTGAATTCAAACATCTCCAGCAAGGAACTTGTAGAAATTTAGTTGGTGGTAGATCAATAATGACACTGAAAGTATCACGACTGTAGTTTAATTGCATCAGAGCTTAACTGAGTTCAGTTACAGAACGGATCATCAAGAGTGAACCATAGAGCATTCTGATTGGACCAGACCACCTGTGTACGGTGGCCTGTAGCAAACAAATAATGCAAGACAATCATTTCATCAAATGATCTACATCCCTTCTTTTTAGTCTTTTGTATGTAAGAGAAACTGAATAAACCTGATATACCACTGGACATTTTCTTTGCTGCTCTATTTCCAAATCATCATTAGTCCCACAGTGATTCTTAACACATTATGAACCTAACAGTGCTTAGCAGAGGATGAACATGTCACTCTAGCATTAATATCAGCACACAACTAGTAAACCTCATATAACAACATACTGATAGTGGACATGTAGTCCCAAATCATCTCAAACACGACCGAAACAGAGAACAGAGATTTTTTTTTTTTTTTTTCACAAATATTTTGGGTTTGGTCTGGAGATGCGGCCTGAGCGTGTAGTGTATGGTGCACTGTTCTGAATGCGGACATGCATCAGTGGTGTGGCTATGGGAGGGGAAGAGTGTTGTGCTCTTGTTGTGTCCGGTTCAGGTGTGTGTGGTGTGTGTGTTGAACCATCCACTGCAGAGGAGCTGGCATCAGGACACTCTGGATCATAGGGCTGGAGTTGCGGAGGTGGTGGCAGCTCTGCCACAGGGAGGATGTGGCGACGATTCCTCCTGTATATTTTCCCATTGACCTGGATGATGTAGGACCGTGGCTCCTTGCTCATTTCTTTCACTGTTCCAAGCTTGTCATATCCTTTGTCCGTTTGCATACGGACAACTTGACCCTCCTGGAGAGGCTGCAGCAGGTGGCTTGATTTGTCATAGTGACGCTTTACCGTCAGCCTTTTGTTGAGAAGCCGGTCGTGAACTTGCCCGGTGTTCTTTGCAACAGGCTGTAACAACCTGCTGCTCACAGGAATGCCAGCGCGAGTCTGTCGAGACATGAGGCGTTCAGCAGGGGAGCCTAGGTTTGCATCACGGGGAATGTTTCTGAGATTCAGCAGGTTCAAGAAAACATCAGTTCCGTCCCTGTGTGATTTCTCCATAAGCTGTTTAGCACTGCGTACTGATCTTTCAGCAAGTCCATTTGACTGTGAGAACTCTGGGCTACTTGTGGAGTGAGTGAAGTCCCACTGTTCAGCAAAATCCCTGAACTGCTGGCTAGTGTATTGTCTGCCATTATCAGTGAGGAGTGTGTGGGGTGTGCCATGTACTGAGAAATGTCTCTTAAGCTTGGAGATGACTGCTGATGAGGTCAAATCATGGAGGAGGTCTACCTCGAACCAGCCAGAGTACGAATCAACAAGGACTTGGTAGTGTTTCCCATGCCAGTCGAAAATGTCGGCCGCCACTGTGGACCATGGCAGGTCTGGGACGGGGTGGAGCATGAGTGGTTCTTTTTGTTGGTGTGCCTTGGTGCTGTTGCACACTGCACACGAGAGCAATTCCTCTGTGATGTTCTTTGACATTTCCGGCCAAAAGATGACACTTCTAGCTCTTCGCTTAGTGGCCTCAATACCTGGATGGCCTTTATGCATAATGTTGATGTACTCACTGTGCAGGGAATGGGGGATGACTGCTTTGTGGCCTTTCATGACAATATCATCCTCCACACTGAGCTCATCTCTGTATGGAAAGAAGGGGGCAATGGCAGGCTGGAGCTGGCCTTCTCTGGAGGGCCATCCTCGCTGAATGACTGAGCTGAGGGCTTGTAGCACCTCATCCTGTGCTGTGTGCCTTCTGAGTTCCTCCAGACGGGCTGTGGAGATGTAACTCACGGCCATGACCTCGTACTCTGTGTTTTCAGATGGGCTCTGTAAGGCCTTAGTGCATGGAGCTCTCGAGAGAGTGTCAGCTAGATACATGTGCTTACCCTTTTTGTAGACCAGGCTGATATCATAGCTCTGCAGGCGGAGTAGCATCCTCTGAAGACGGGCAGGGGCGACATTGATAGGCTTCTTCATTATGGTCACCAGGGGCTGGTGGTCAGTTTCCACAATGGTGAGCTTCCCGTAGACATAGTCCTTGAATTTAGCGCAGGCGAATACAACAGCTAGTAGTTCCTTTTCGATTTGAGAATATCGTGTCTCAGTGTCTGTGAGAGCACGTGACGCAAAGGCTATGGGTCTGCCATTTTGCAAACATGCAGCTCCGAGTCCGTAGCACGATGCGTCACATGTAAGTGTGACTGGCTCCTTGACATTGTAGTATGCCAGGACTGGCGGGCTGGACAAACAAGACTTGAGGCGGTCAAAGGCCTCCTGATGCTGCTGGAACCAACACCATGCAGTCTCTTTGTGAGTGAGCTTCCGCAGGGGAGCAGCAATGTCACTGAGGTTCTGGATATACTTGCCAAGGTAATTCACCATACCAAGGAATCGCTGTAAAGATGTGACATCGGTGGGGACTGGCATTGCGTTGATCGCTGCAGTTTTGGTGGGGTCCGCCTTTAAGCCTTCTCTGGTGAAAATGTGCCCTACGTAGGCTACTTGGTCTAGGCGAAACTTGCACTTGTCCGGATTTAGCCTAAGGTGGACTTCCTTTGCACGTTCCAGCACTTTCTTCAGGTTTGCGTCATGTTCAGCAACGCTGCGGCCTCCAATGATGATGTCATCGACGATCACTGAGCATGGATAGCCCGCAAACAGCTGTTCCATGGAGCGCTGAAACACTTCACTTGCAGAGTTAATGCCAAAAGGCATGCGTAGAAATCTGAAACGCCCAAATGGGGTGCTGAATGTGGTCAGCATTGAAGATTTTTTGTCAAGACGTATCTGCCAGAAGGAGTTCTTGGCATCCAAGACTGAGAACACTGTTGCCCCGGACATCTGCGCTGCCACTTCTTCAACGCTACGCATTGGGTGGTGGGGTCTCTTTAATGCTGTGTTGAGGTCTTTTGGATTGATGCACAATCTGATCTCACGCTTGTCCTTTTTATGTGCCGCTACCATGGATGACACCCAGTCTGTTGGCTCTGTGACCGGTGTTATGACGCCTATGCGTTCAAGTTCAGCTTTGACTCTCTCTTGCATCGCAACGGGTATCCGGTGAGCTGGGCGGACCACCGGCTGTATGTTGGGATCCAGCGTCATTGAGTATGTGACTGGAAGTTCCCCCAGTTCTTCACTAAACAGGTCCTTGTACCAGGCTTGTACAAAATTCTGAATTGAATTGAGAATGACCCCTAAATTCCAATTCAATTCTTGAGTTTGAATTTGAATTTGAATTGAGGTTGCAAACAGGAAGTGGAATTACAATTCAAATTCGAATTGCAGGAAGTAGAATTGTAATTCCTTTAAATTCAAAACAATTCATGATAGATAATTAGGTGTAACACTGAAACTTAACAGCATAAATGACATTTTTAAACAGCAAGAATATCATACAGATATTATTGTATGTACAAAATGATTTCTAATGGTAAATAGGCATATTTATTACCACAAATTAACATTAAAAGCAATACTCAACAAGGGCCAATTTTCCAAGGCCATTTTTATGCAAAGTTGCTCTTAAGTTATAGCCTCCCGTATGCCCGACATGTTAGCTAGTAATATATCCTCTGTAAGTCATACTTTTTTTTTGCCTTACTGTAACACAACCTTTAAAAATGAAATGGTGGTGAACTTGTGCACTCTTAGCAGAAGTCTATAAGCACCACACATGGGTCTCGAGCCCGTGATTTCGTCAATTACAAGAAACACATGGCATGGGAGTCAAATGTTCTAACCACTGAGCTGAAAAGCCTGGCCTCTGGCTGAGAGGTTAAAAGCGTTGTTGAGGCTAGGGGTGTGAGGATTTACTCCATACATACATAGTCGAGCTAGTTGGCATCCATTACACGCTTACTGCCATGGAAGGTCTGATATTTTTGCCTTATTGTATGCTTTATTTTATAAAGTTAAATTTTTTATATTTAATTTTTGAATCCCTTGCCGTGGTAGCACAGTGGTTAAGGAGCCCAACTCACAAGTAAAGTAGTCTGGAGGGCATGGGTTCAAATCCTGGCTGGTGCCGTTGTGCCCTTGAGCAAGGCACTTGCTCTAGACTGGCTTATTGAGATATTGAAGTTGCGTCATTTCTTCAGCTAAATAAATAAACCTACATACATTGGCTTTGCATATTGCAAATGCATATTGCACATGCATATTGATGGACTCGTGCGCTATATTTTCACTTATACAACAATTAGGTCCGGTCAAACTACTTCTAAACTTCTGATTGGACGAGATGCATTCCAAGCGTCACTTCGAATGATGACATTTGGCAGCAGCACCCTGGAGACTCTTAACATTTGTTAATCAGTGCGCATTTTCAACCAAGTCGACTTGTTCTCACCTTCCGTTGAGTTTCTTGTTTTCCTGTATGAAGTAAAAAAAAGGCTCTGGCATTTGTGGTACTTGGCTGACATCTACAGGTAAATATTGATATCGCAGGCTATTTTTCTAAATTAGACGAGAGACAGACTTTATTCAGATGCAATATTTACAGTCATTGGTTGCAGTTATGGAGTCATTGGTTGGAGTTGTTATCGAGGATGAACTTTCTGTACAAGTTTGAAGTTTTCAGTAAAGACCCAATGCATCTAAACCGTTTGCTATTTGTCTATTTTTGACACATTGCCAGGGCAGTTCCAGCTAGAATTATTTTGCGGGGAGGAAGATGAATGAAATAAAATTTGAAACTAAACGACAGGAAATACAATTTGGTGTCTTAAAACTTAGTAAGTTGGTAATGGGATTGTTGTATAAAAGCAACATCACACGCATGGTCCTGATGATGTTGGCACAATATCATCACAGTGTGTGGTTGCCTACTGCACTCAGCGACTTCGTGCATACGGCCAAAAAACACACAGCGATGATATATGCCAACAACATCACTCCCACTCTTGTGATATTGCTTAATTGCATATCTCTCTATACGTAATAATAATACATTTCATGGACATGAACAACTTCATGAACAACTTTACAAAAAAAAAAGACTCCGAAGTTCAGGTAACACATGTATAAAAAATAACTTTGGTAAGATATATCTTTAGTCTTAGAGAGTGAACATAACAGGGAACCACATACAATCTTTAAAATTGTAATGACTTTAAAACTGTGAAAAAATATTGGACTGGACTTCATTTCCCAGAATACCTTGCTTATCCAATTCTTCAAAATGGTTGTCCAAGCATTAAAGACTTTTTGTCTGGTTTACACTCTCATGAAATAAATAACTGGTCAGAGCTGGTTTTCTAATAATTCAACATTAAGAATTGATGTCTGTAGCTCCATTTGGAAGATTGGAGTCTCACATTCTCACTGATATGTAATAAGAATGAATTTCTCTGAATTTAAATTCCTGAAATTCCACTTCCTGCAATTCAAATTCAAATTCAATTCAACTTCCTGTTGGGTGGAGCCAATTCAAATTCAATTCAAATTCATTCATTGAATTGAATTAAATTCTGAAATTCTGAATTTTGTACAAGCCTGCCTTGTACTGGATGAGCATCTGTGAGCTGAAATTTGTATTGCTCTCCACGCTGATCTGGTGGACATCGGGGCTCAATTTCACAATGTCCATGTTCCTGCATGCACGAAATCCTAGCAGCGGCTGTACCTCTCTGTCCACAATGAAGAAAGGCAGGAAATGGCACTGCTCCTTTAAGCAACATGGCAGTGTGCTTATGCCATTGGTCTCGATTTTGGCGCCTCCATAAGCAATCAGGCTTGCAGCTTTCCCTTGCTTTAAAAGTTGTTCTCCACTATTCACTTTTTTGAAAGTCCTGAGTGACATCACGTTGCATCTTGCACCTGTGTCAACTTTCATTTCAATGGGCTTGCCATTTATGTTCACAGTGACGTATCCCTCGTCTTTCTCATGTGCTTTGAGTTGGACACAATCAACCTGGCTTTCCAGTGCAACACCATCCACATAAAATGTTTCTTCTTGACAAGTTGACTCATCTACTTCAATTTCGTTCACTGCCTGTCTCACAGTCCTGTTTAAACTGGGATTGACTAAGTGGCTGCGTGGTTTAGACTTGCAGCAGCTTTTGTAGTGATTCAGCTTTTTACAACTATGACACTGTTTTCCAAATGCGGGACAGTTTTCGCGCCTTGCGACGTGGCTACCTCCACAATTAGAGCAATCTGTAATAGTCTGTAGGGCGGACTGGGGCTTCGGCTTGTATTTGCTATTTAGAGCTAGTTTCACTGCGTCAACACTGGTAGCTTGTGCCGCTAGCGTCTTGCTACTTTCCTCAGTCATCTCATGAATCCGAGAGATTGAAATGGCTTTGCCTAGTGTTAATTCGCTATCTCTCAGCAAAGCTTTCCTTAATGTGTCACTAGTGACACCACAGACGATGCGGTCACAGACTAGCTCGTCTGTTAAAGGGAAATCCTGTCAAATTTCAACAAGAGCTCTATTGCTCAAGCTACTAGAGATTAGCAAATACTGAAGACGCAAGACATTTTAGTCCAACCATATAGGTTTCCTTGAACAGAGAGTAAGCCCTGACAGTTCACCCAATGGGGCAAGTTTTCAAAACAGTTTTCAGCATCAAATCATGCACCAAATGTCACCCCAAAAGCTATGTAACATCATCAGACACATTACAACACACCTCTGTAGTGTTTATGACTACAAATGTCTAACAAAGTGCTTAAAATTGTGTTTTTATGCAGTGTTTACAAAACCGTTTTGTAAACAAACAATATTGGGCTGCTTCCATAAGCTCACAGTTTTAACCACTTTTCCAGCCATTTGTTGCCATATACAATACAGTTCTGTGTTGTAATGTGATCTGATGATGTTGCATAACTTTTGGGGTGATATTTGGAGCATGTTTAAATGCTGTAAACACAGTTTTGAAAACTTGCCCCATTGGGTTGACGGTCAGGGCTTATTCTCTGTTCAAGGAAACCTATATGGTTGGACCAAAATGTCTTGC
Source organism: Sardinella longiceps (assembly GCA_027497455.2). Lineage (NCBI taxonomy): Eukaryota > Metazoa > Chordata > Actinopteri > Clupeiformes > Clupeidae > Sardinella > Sardinella longiceps. The sequence continues at coordinate 2,023,655 of JAODXP020000029.1, read as the reverse complement.
GTCTTCAGTATTGGCTAATCTCAAGTAGCTTGAGCAATAGAGCTCTTGTTGAAAATTGACAGGATTTCCCCTTTAAGTCTCCAAAATGGCAACATTTAGCCTTTATCCTTAAATCGCTGATGAATGATTCAATAGTCTCACCTTGCTTCTGATTTCGGGTGTGAAATTTGTGTCTTTCCATCGTCCTGTTGTTTTGCGGATTGCAGATTTCACGAAACTTTTTCTTTAAACACTCAGGATCTTCCCTTGATTCGGCAGGGGTGATTATCCCTCCTCCTTCACCAGCCGCGCGCACCTCTGGGGCATAGACGAATGAACGCTCCCGCTCAATGGCATCTGGCCCGGCTATGTTGAGGAGAATGTAAGCCCTGGTCCTTGCTGGCTTGTCAGCGTGTGCTGCAGCTATAAAAATATCATACTCCCGCTCGAAAACACGCCAATTCTCGGCGATATTCTCATCAAAAACAAGAGGTTCGGGTCTTCGAAAACCGTCCGCCATGACAGAAAAAAACACAACTTTATCGTTGTTTGAAACTAAACTCCGCTAGCACAGTTCAGAGTAGGCAATATGCTATCTGAAGACAGAAGTTACTTGCTGGCGAGCAGTTCGTTATGACTTCTGACACCATGTAGAAATTTAGTTGGTGGTAGTAAATCAATAATGACACTGAAAGTATCACGACTGTAGTTTAATTGCATCAGAGCTTAACTGAGTTCAGTTACAGAACGGATCATCAAGAGTGAACCATAGAGCATTCTGATTGGACCAGACCACCTGTGTACGGTGGCCTGTAGCGAACAAATAATGCAAGACAATCATTTCATCAAATGAGCTACAGAACTGTTTGTCCAGAATCTGCAGATGGTCTGAACGAAGAGAAAGCATACAAGCAAGAGGCTGTTTTTTTTACCAGGCTAGAGCAAGGACATCCCTGGAACGGAACCAACAATTCATGTTCTTGTATTCTTTCACTAAATTTCAACATCTTCTCAACATCCTCTCCTTCTCAAACAGCACTGAGAAAATTGGACACATTTTATTGCCATATTTCCCAGACCAAGTAAACAGCAATAACTGCACCGGGACAGAACCACCTAAGATACATGACTGAATTCATATTCTTGAATTCTTTCACTCAATCTCAACATCTCATCCTCAACCTCCACTTCTGACACAGCACTGAAAAAATTACCTACATTATATATCGCCTGAATTCTCAGATCAAGAATTTGGATCACTTTTCTTTCTTAAAAAGCAATTTAGTCATAAATAAGGAATGCATTAGAGGTCAGAATCGCCATAGCTTATCCACACATATCTTTAGCGTATCCTTTTAATTATACACTCATCAACCGTATAGCATTACTCAGAGGGACCAACGCTAAGCAAATACTCTACACACCATTTCCACTCACGGCAAACAGAAGTTCTTATCATACACCACTAGATGTCAGCGTTACCTGAGCTGAACAAGATGTTTGACACATGAAATGACATGGCACTCCTTGAGGAATTGATATCTGAACAACAGTTATGTTTCTGCCATATAGCCACTCAGTCTTACATAATCTGAGAGAGTAAACATTCTGTCACTTGTGTTGTGAATAAATACATTAATTTTAGAAATGGATTGTTTGTCTTTTTTTATTGGTGGTCACAAATCTACCAACCAATCAAGCTGACATAACAGGAAACTACAGAGGAAGCTATTTTCAGTTGCAGTCAAATGTAGTTGTATCAATATCTTCTCATGTCAAAATATTTGTCTTATTTTGAGTTTGGTTTGAGCTCAGAGCATTCATTGCATATCAGGCCAAAAGTACAAATGTGACAAATATATAGCCTACTCAACAGCAAAAAACAACAACAACAACAACAACAACAACAACAACAACAACAAAAAAAAAAACGAGAGAGTTTATATGAAGTTTCAGTATAAGAATAGCAACGTCTCAATGAATAGAAGCATACTTGTCAGCCCTACTTGTCATATCATGCATTATCTCCATGGTATCTGGAACAAGAGAAAATAAGCCCTGAATTCCAAATGGTTTGTCTTGCCCTTTAGTGTATACATCTGGACTTAAAGCCATTGTGTTCGAGAACATTGTGTTTCCTGCACTCTTCAGGATTGAGTCAAATGCATCAATTCAACTGAAATTGTCACTTGTGTCATGATCCCTAGAAATCTGTGAATAAGTCAACCCAGACACTCTTTAGCTCAACTGAGCTTTGAAAGCAGTGTGTTTACCCAAGCCAGGCTTGTACAAAATTCTGAATTGAATTGAGAATGACCCCTAAATTCCAATTCAATTCTTGAGTTTGAATTTGAATTTGAATTGAGGTTGCAAACAGGAAGTGGAATTACAATTCAAATTCGAATTGCAGGAAGTAGAATGGTCCGTGCACTTTTTCGTTCATTCATTATTCTACTTTGGAATGAAAGATGAAATTGAAAAAAGGGTGCAACATCTTGTCTTGTTTAAAGCCATACACGCAGAAATGGCTGTATTTGGTTTTCTGCATGTGCGTCTCATGCCATAATAGTATTATAAGAAATTACAACATTTTTGATCGTTTTTTCAATGTGTGATATTTGTTTATTCATTGATTGACCCTTCCGTTTACCCGGAAGGAAAGTTTGCAGCTTAAGTCGCACCAGAAAAGGTACAGCTAGCGGCCATACGAGGCATACGCAAAGATGCTCTAGACGCAGCCGGAGCCAGAGACATATTGAGAAGAATAATAGAGTGTATTATTTAGCTGGCAAGTTTATTAATGAGCTGAAGCGCGCGCTCTTGCTCTTCATACCACAGTGTTACGCACGTTTAATAGCCTACACGTTTCTCTTTGATATATTTGGGGCATTATCATTGGGAAGCCATTTGTCCATGTAGACTACACATGTAAAGGCTTGAGATGAGCTGCAAAGCTGGAAGATGCTGATAATCAGAGCTGTCAAAATCGTTTCTCGATCACAGTTGGTCTACCCTTCTCGTCCTCTGTCCCTACTCAATATTGTGGGCTCTGGCATGCACTTGCTTGTAGCGCTTGCTTGCTATGGATATACGAACCATCTCACGAGGTTGCGAGCGTCACAAAATATTATTCGCACACTCATCACAGATCAACCACATCTTTTGAAGTGTAGCAACGTTCCGGAATAGTGTTGCAACTTGCAAAGTCTGTATTTGCCTCCAAATAAACCATGTAATAAAAACTCAACCACCTACTTCCAGAATTAGGCTACTTCCAGGTCATCCAAATTCTGGGTGCTTAACAGACCAAAGACGCAATTCAGATGGAGGTTTTTCTTTATTGCTCTTCTCTTTTTTCTAGGATTCAGCGTTTCAGTTTCAGTTCCTAAAATATATTAAAACATGGCGCTTGGTTCCATTTCATAAGTGAAATTCAAGCGTAAAACACCATAAACGAGTCCTTATTCATTTCGCGTGCGACTTCCAAAATAGAATAATGAATGAACGAAAAAGTACATGGACCTAGAATTGTAATTCCTTTAAATTCAAAACAATTCATGATAGATAATTAGGTGTAACCCTGGTCCATGTAACGCTTTGCAGTGCTTTGATCCATTTTTAGAATTCACGTGAAAAAGATGAAAATTGGGTCCAAAACTTCAATTTTCCATTTTTCAGACAACTCAGATAATAGATAATTGGTGCTTTTTGTGTATTTCACTGTTGTTTGATGGTTGCTTTTGAGGGAGTGGATAGTTGAATTTGACACCAAAGTAAAAATGAGTCAATATTTCAATTTTCTATTTCTGCGCCTTGGTTGGACTGAACCAAGCGCGCAGAGGGATGTCTTGGTTCAGGTAGTGCCAGTTGTCTTTTGTAGAGAGAGGCCTTAGCTAGCCTATAAATGAGATGGATAGACTTATCAAGTCAGCTCGAGACATACAGACCTGACAGAACTACTGGCCCACCTGCAGGCTAACCTGCAAACTTTCTAATACAGAAGCCTATGAAGTTATTGTGATTTATGTTCACCGTGGCCAAGTTGGAACACTTCGCTCTTTGCTCAATCAATCAATCAGTAAAGAAACTGTGATGCCGAGTGTTGCCTATGCCACCTAGGATATATTTCGTCACGATATACAAGTAACATTATGTTTAGGGGTCTCCAACAGGTAGCTCGAGCTTCTCGCCACCTGGTCGGGGGTTACCGTGTACAGTTGCGCTGTAACTATATGTTGTGCCCCTAGTGGACACCTTGTACACTACCCTCAAAGTCACTATAACTGTCAGAGTAAAATAACCAAAGTGATGAAGGATATGCGGACACAGGATTTAGAAAAATATAAAAATACAATCTTTATTAATACATATTGTGGTATATGGTTGTCTTGGTGAATCACCACAGTTAAATAGTCACTTCATGTAGTGGAAGGCCAAACAATAAAGGGGCAAAACAAGGAAAGAAAAGGGAAAAAACATAAGGGGAACAGAAAATACCAAACTTAAGTACTGGGGCCAAATAAACCCATGGGGTGAAAGGCTACTAACAGAAGGCCAAGAGTTCAAGGCCACATATGGCTGTTCAACACACTGGCACTGATATACACTCCAATTCAATACTCACTGCAAATGTAAGACACTTGTTCTGATATACACTTGAATTCAATAAACACTGCAACCAACACAACCCTTAAATACATAAGCGGTAAGGACCAAAGTATTTCATGTTTGATAACACCACAAACTTTCAGTCAACAGGAACAGCAGAAAACAAGAGGCTAGGAAAGCTAGCTTTCTAGTGTAGTCTCTCACACCGTGTGGCTATCCTGCGCGACCAGCACACAGATTGGTTGGGGAAGGGAGAGGGGAAGCTAACAAACAAAACAAACAAACAAACAAACGGAAAAGTAATAATGAAACCCACTCTAGCCTGCTATGCTACACACATAGGCTTATGCTGTTACTCACACCAACTCGCAGGCTAGAGGGGAAAAAAAGGGAAAACACAAAACCTCGGACTATTCAAATAAAAGAACACGCTATGAGCAGCACCACATTCACACACTTAAACGTAGAGAGAACAGCAGCTAGTTGCGGCTCTGCAGATCCGTTCCTATCCGACAGCGTATCACACTCGTCAAACTCGAAGACGCGCTGCTTGCCGTGTTGCCACACCACCAGTTAAGTTTGTAAGCACAGACATTGGTAGGCTAACCATGGTAGCTTGCAGAGGCCCACGCTGCTAGTAGCACAGCAGCGTCTGTTTCCCCATTCACTGACGGCAGAAAAAGGTCACGCCAAATCCGCTACACCAGCGCTGGCATTATCAACAAAAAGAGCTCTGCTGCCGCGAGGACCCAGGGCGCCTATACATAGTCCTGATTGAAATGGTTAGGTGACCTAATCAATGCCCTTCCTAATCCCTAATTAGTGACGCCACCCAAGCAAAGTGAAATGAGTGAGTTAGAGCAAGAGGAGGCAGGAGAACTCAGCCAAAATAAATAAAACTGTAGACACCCCACGACCCTAAACATGGCCCACCCGCTACATTCCACCCCCCTCAAATTGAATCGGCGGCCCGACGATAGCATGCTAGCCATCTCCTCCTTCGGTCCTTATCGCAACTGATTGTGGGAGCCGGTGGGGGTTGGGATGATGACCTGCCGTGGCTCTAGATGAACGCCTTAGATCTTGGGTGGCGTCATGCAGGCTGGTGTCACTGTCAACTGTCCCTGACTGAAGTACTTCGGGAAATTCCTGGGGCCCATCCAGATACAGTCCCACCACTGCCTCCTCAGCACCATCTTCTGGGACTACAGGGGTCGCAGGCACTCCTGTTGGTTCTGGCGAGGAAGGAAGGGCTAATGGTCGAGGCTGCAGTGACTCAGGAATTGCCCTCAGCTCAGAGCGGTGAACCTGCCGGGCTGGTCCATCACCATCAGCAGGGGTTACAGTGTACACTGCTCCAGTGCCCAAGGGTCTTTGCACCACCTGGAATACAGCCGGATTCCAGTGGTCTTGGATCTTGTTTCGCCCTGGTACATGGTTGCGCAGATACACCAGCTGGCCCGATTCCAACCCAGGGTCATTCAAGGTCTCATTATGTCTCTGGTTCCGTCGTTGCGCCAGCTCTGCTGACCTCTGCCGGACATGTTCATTAGTTGTTCGCACACTCCGTTCATGCCGCTGTATCCATTCTTCCAATGTGCAGACACCCTGCGCCTCTATCCCGGTTCCTAGCAAGAAGTCCACTGGAAGCCTCGGATGGTGCCCAAACATAAGATAGTAGGGAGTATGGCCAGTTGTCTGATGTGGAGTGGTATTATAGGCAAAGGTCAATTGGGGTAAGTGGTGGGGCCAGTGCCGTTTTCAGCCGGCGGCAGTGTGCGTAACAGATCGTGCAAAGTACGGTTAAATCTTTCGCACTGGCCGTTACCCTGGGGATGGTACGGGGGGTTCTAGTTTTCTGGATGCCGTACAGCTGGCACAACTGCTGAATGAGAATACTTTCAAAGTTCCGGCCCTGGTCCGAATGAATACGAGCCGGGGGTCCGAAACGATGAAACCACTGCTGGACCAACACCCGGGCCACAGTGGGAGCTCTTTGATCTTGGGTAGGGACAGCTTGGGAATACTTTGTGAACACGTCAGTTAAGATCAACACATTCTCCTGGCCATTAGTGGCAGGCTCCAAGGTTGTAAAATCAACACCCAGAACTTCATTAGGCTGACTCGCCTGCAACGTAGCCCAAGAGGCGCGAACTTTTGGCTGAACAGCCTTCCCCAGTACACACCGTCGACACTGCTGGCACCACTGTTCAACGTCCCTTGCCATGTTAGGCCAGAAGCATCGGCTCCGAAGTAGCTGGAGGGTCCTTTCCGTGCCCTGATGTCCTTGGTTGTCATGGACACTCCGGAGGGCCTCTCTTTGCAGACATTGAGGAAGGAGCAGCTGGAGGGTTTCTGGGCCTCCCCCCGATACATGGACAAGCCGATATAATAGGCCATCTTGCTGAGTAAGGCGGTCCCATTGACGCAACAGTGCCCGACTTGGGTTAGACAACAACTCACGCACATCGGCTCGTGGGCGTCGCCCTTCTTGCAAGAACTTGTAAAGTGGGCCAATAACCGGGTCGGCCTCCTGAAGCAGGCGCAGATCCTGGGGTGTGCGGCCAGGTAATGCCACGACCTCACTGCAATGAGCCACAGCAGAAGACAGATCACCACTATCAGGCAGGGATCCCAATGGGGGTACCTCCGTCCCAACAGCAAAGCGCTCCAAGTACTGTCTGGACAGCGCGTCTGCGTTTCCATTACTTCTCCCCGGGCGGTACTTAATGGAAAAGTTAAAGGAAGCCAACTGTGAGGCCCAGCGTTGTTCAATCGCCCCTAATTTGGCAGTCTGCAGGTGGCTGAGAGGATTGTTATCAGTCAAAATGGTAAAGTGATTTCCGAGTAAGTACTCTCTAAACTTCTCTGTTACCGCCCACTTCAAAGCCAAGAGCTCGAGCTTCATTGAGCTATAGTTTTCCATGTTTCTCTCTGTGGATTTCAATCCCCGACTAGCGAACGCGACTGGCCTCATCTTCCCATCATGCTCTTGCGAAAGAACTGCCCCAAGACCGCCATGGCTAGCGTCAGTCTCCAAGACGAAAGGCTTTTTGAAATCGGCATAAGCCAAGACGGGGGCCGAGGTAAGCTTCTCCTTCAGAGTCTGAAAGGCATCTTCACAAGCCTCATCCCAGGCTGTTGCAAGGGGAACAGGACGGGTCTTTCCCTTCTTTCGTGGTCCGCTGAGCCTTCCCACAAGATGGTGCAAGGGGGCAGAGATTTTAGAAAAGCCCTTCACGAAACGGCGGTAATAACTTGCGAAGCCAAGAAATGAACGCAACTCAGCTAAATGGCCAGGGCGTCTCCACTCCTTGACTACGTCTATCTTTGCCGGATCCGTGGCAACTCCTTCTGCCGAGACCACATGGCCGAGATAGCTTACTTGGGGCTGGAAAAACTGACACTTGGACAACTTGACCTTCAAGTTTTGTTGCTGTAGCCGGGTAAACACTTCTTCCAGTCGCGTCAGATGTTGTTCTACTGTACTGGAAAAAATTATGACATCATCAAGATACAGTAAGACTGATTGGTAACGTTGGTCGCCAAATATGCGTTCCATGAGGCGTTGGAAAGTGCCAGGTGCGTTGCATAACCCAAATGGCATTCTATTAAATTCAAAAAGGCCAAATGGGGTGCAGAAGGCAGTCTTTGGTTTGTCAACTTCAGCGACTGGTACCTGGTTATACCCGCTGGCGAGATCCAGGGTGGAGAACCACCTCGCTCCAGAAAGCGCATCTAATGACTCATCTATTCGGGGAAGTGGATAAGCATCTCGCCGGGTCTTAGAGTTCAGTTGTCTGTAATCAACACAGAGACGAAGCCCCCCATCCTTCTTTGTCACCAGGACAATAGGGGAAGAGTATGGACTACAACTCTCTCTTATGACTTGGCTCTCAAGTAACTGTTGGATGTGGGCCTTCACAGTCTCATACTGAGAGGGCGGGATGCGTCGGTACGGCTGGCGGACTGGAACATCGTCAAGCAGGGGAATCTCGTGAGCTATCAGGGAGGTACACCCCAAGTCTCTGTCATCCTTGGAAAAGATGCCATCGTACTTAGCAAAGAGGGCCTTAGCTTGAGACACTTGTTGTTGGGTTAACCCCTCAAAGTCAGGAAGTCTGGCAAGCTGGACGTTGGCATCAGGAATGGCCTCCTGGGTAGACACGAACGCACAGCATTCCTCCCATGCCGGCTGAACAACAATGGATTTGGTACCCACAGGGGCGGCTGTGACGACTTGGACAGTCCCGATAGCACGACGAGGTGAAAGCCACACCTCGGCACAACCCACATTGACCACTGGGGCATGCAGAAGACCTTTTCTAGAGGAAACGAGGGTTGGAGACACTAACAGGCCTTCAGGCAGATGTCCATCCTCACTGCACAAGGGCTCAAGCAGAAATTCAGCCACGTCTAACTGGGGGCATGTGACTGGGACCATAGTGAGTGTACCAGGCTCAAGGCAGACTGGAGACTTCCCCTGGACTTTCACTTTAAAAGGCTTGGAGGCATCAAGGACAGCTTGAATCTTTTCACATTGCCGCAGAACTCGTTGGGCTGTTGGACCTGCCGACTCAACCTGAGGGGAGCAGAAGAGCTGAGGGCCATGCTGCTCAAAAAGAACCCTGTAACACTCCCCAAGTACGTTCATGCCAAGAATACCCGGTGTAACGGTCTTACGATTAAGAAGAGTCACATTAACTGGATCCCTGACAACCAATACCCCCTCCCTGAGAGGCACTGTCCAAGCACGACAACATCTAACTCTACATACCCAGTGTAAGGTATATCAAGACCGTTTGCAGCCTTGAGTCCCAACCAATTACAGTCCTTCCTCTGCATATGACTAAAATGTTTGTTAAAAAAAACTCTCAGTTACAGTCGTAACCATCGATCCAGTATCAATTAAACATGGGACTACTACCCCCCCCATAACTACACTCAATACTGGGCATTTTCCCACTAAATGACCCAGCGAAGATGATTGCACAGAGCCAGTGTCCACCCCTCCCAGTGTGTGGCTCTGCACACTGGGGGGGTCTAGTTTCCCAGCTGACTAGTGGAGCTACTGGCAAGGGGCACTTGTTGGCTACTGGGGTCCTCAATTAAGTGACGGGAGACGGGCTGACTACTTCGGGGGGGAGGGAGAGACCGGCAATACCGAGCTATATGGCCAGGTTGATCACACTTAATACAAATTGGCTGTCCATCAGATGTACGCTTAAAGCGACTTGGTTTATAAGGGGAAGGGGCCTGAGTTTTGTTGGGAGGGTGTCCTAAATGTTTAACCAGCAAGTCTAGTTGGGCCTGTTGTTTTAACACAATTTCCTTTAACTCTGCTAATTCAGATGTCTGGGCAAGAGCAGATTCACATTGGGTTGTATAAATGGGCTCACTACCCCGCCCTTGAACACGGGAACCCCTGTCACGACCAGACTGCCCCTCTTCAACCCACCTTGTGGCCTCTTGTCTTATGGCTAACAAAGACAACCCCTCATCTGCTCTAACCAATCTTTTAAGCTCCCTGCGCAATGCATGATCCCTTACATTTTCACAAAATTGGTCTCTTAACACAATATCAGGGTTAGTAATCACACCATCTTTGGATTGTTTCACTTTTTCCATGAGCTCCATAAGAGCATGAGAAAACTCAAACAGGGACTCATTATCTCTTTGTTTTCGATCAAAGAAACGTTGCTGCCAATACACATATGACTTGGAGCACCCATACACTTCTTTTAACACAGTCAAAATCTGTTCAGGATTTTCTCTAACAGCTGATGGACGATACTTTATCTCATTGCGGGCTTCGCCCTCTAGATGGTCATACAGAAACAATGCTTTATCCAAGTCTGACATGTACCTTAACCTTATACAGCTTTCAGCTTCATCAACCCATTCTTCTATAGAGAGAGAACCTGCTGCCATAGAACCTGAAAACTTAGGGCATCGCCTCTCTCGGGGTAGGTACAATGCCTGTTCCCTTCGCACCGGCTGGGTGCCACTCCCACCCGCAGTACCTCTTTGCGTACTAGAAAGTCTCTCATTCTCAGCTTGAAGCTGGGCCACACGTTCCTGAAGTGCTTGCAATGCTGCTGAAGATCCACCCACAGCGTCATCTGCGTCCACTCGGTCAGTCATGGCTCCACTGCCAGCCTCCATTCTGTTGCCAGCTGCTGTTCTCTACACACACACACACACACAAACAAAAATCTCGCGCACACACACACACACACACACACGGTGCTGCTCAATATAAACAACCTAGCCAAAGTTACAAAAGAAACCAAAAAAAATAAAGATATTTATTTTAATTCGTCCTGCCTGACTACGCCAAATTGTTGCGCCCCTAGTGGACACCTTGTACACTACCCTCAAAGTCACTATAACTGTCAGAGTATAATAACCAAATGATGAAAGATATGCGGACACAGGATTTAGAAAAATATAAAAATACAATCTTTATTAATACATATTGTGGTATATGGTTGTCTTGGTGAATCACCACAGTTAAATAGTCACTTCATGTAGTGGAAGGCCAAACAATAAAGGGGCAAAACAAGGAAAGAAAAGGGAGAAAACATAAGGGGAACAGAAAATACCAAACTTAAGTACTGGGGCCAAATAAACCCATGGGGTGAAAGGCTACTAACAGAAGGCCAAGAGTTCAAGGCCACATATGGCTGTTCAACACACTGGCACTGATATACACTCCAATTCAATACTCACTGCAAATGTAAGACACTTGTTCTGATATACACTTCAATTCAATAAACACTGCAACCAATACAACCCTTAAATACATAAGTGGTAAGGACCAAAGTATTTCATGTTTGATAACACCACAAACTTTCAGTCAACAGGAACAGCAGAAAACAAGAGGCTAGGAAAGCTAGCTTTCTAGTGTAGTCTCTCACACCGTGTGGCTATCCTGCGCGACCAGCACACAGATTGGTTGGGGAAGGGAGAGGGGAAGCTAACAAACAAAACAAACAAACAAACAAACAAACAAACGGAAAAGTAATAATGAAACCCACTCTAGCCTGCTATGCTACACACATAGGCTTATGCTGTTACTCACACCAACTCGCAGGCTAGAGGAGAAAAAAAAGGGAAAAGAAAACAAAACACAAAACCTCGGACTATTCAAATAAAAGAACACGCTATGAGCAGCACCACATTCACACACTTAAACGTAAAGAGAACAGCAGCTAGTTGCGGCTCTGCAGATCCGTTCCTATCCGACAGCGTATCACACTCGTCAATCTCGAAGACGCGCTGCTTGCCGTGTTGCCACACCACCAGTTAAGTTTGTAAGCACAGACATTGGTAGGCTAACCATGGTAGCTTGCAGAGGCCCACGCTGCTAGTAGCACAGCAGCGTCTGTTTCCCCATTCACTGACGGCAGAAAAAGGTCACGCCAAATCCGCTACACCAGCGCTGGCATTATCAACAAAAGAGCCCTGCTGCCGCGAGGACCCAGGGCGCCTATACATAGTCCTGATTGAAATGGTTAGGTGACCTAATCAATGCCCTTCCTAATCCCTAATTAGTGACGCCACCCAAGCAAAGTGAAATGAGTGAGTTAGAGCAAGAGGAGGCAGGAGAACTCAGCCAAAATAAATAAAACTGTAGACACCCCACGACCCTAAACATGGCCCACCCGCTAAATATATGCGAAGTTTCGGTTCAGCTGATATGTCCGATATGTGCCACGTACAGATTTGTGGCAGCTGTGCCAATGCAAGCCGATATCCTGCCTCACCTGACCCAGCTTTCCTAAGCTGTTTCAAAAAGAAGATGTGAACTTCATGGCAATCAGGAACCATGTAAGCAGCAGTTTATTTTAAAAATAAATAAATAAATTAGTAGCATTATGGCAAGTTGTCAGCACTAAATATGACACTTCATTTACATAATTTTTTCACAGGTTCCTGTTACCATTGAGACCCTGAGACAGATAAAGGAAGCAGGGGGCAGCAGGCTCAGGGCTCCTTCCCTGGCGCAGATTGAGGAGAGGGGTGAGGCTCCTCAACATTGATGCTGAGGAGGAGAGGATGCGACGAGGGCAACATGCATCCACCACTTTCTGGGGACGTTTTCAGAAAGATGTAAGCAAATAATCAAAATGACTATTGAAAAATATCTTGATTGTTTGCAACTTGGAAAAGGACTGTTTTGCTGATTTATGGACGTGATGGACACAATGGTGTGTGCGGATAAGACACGAGCTCCAGACAGGATTTCAAGTTATTATTGTTTACTGATGGATTGATGATTGGGTTGCAGTAGCGATGTTTGTTACATAAGTGTGGTTTTCTAAAAATAAAGAAAGAGAAAGAAATAAATAGAATTTGCATCTGAATAAAGAACAAAATATTAAACAAAGCATTCATACAACTTAAGTAAATCAATGGTTATCAAACATCGTAACATATGTAGGCTACACATAATCTTAAATAAACAAAGGAGACGCAACATGCATGAACGGCATATTGTGAACAACGTAAAGGTAATGAAAACAATAAAGGCAAATAACCAACATAATTATTAAACAGATGGTTCAGGGTGAACTTACATTTCATTGACGCACGATTCTAGACAAAGGAAAACATGCCGCCACCAGATTCAAAGCCAAACCCGCACTTGCGCACGAACGCCATTAATGTAGGCGACCTAGAGCGCAGGCGGAGATTGGAGAGGCGGAGACAGAGACGCGCTCTGAAATGCGGGGATTTTTTACAGCCGCCCCTCAAATATGAGCGGCATATTTGATAACTTGAAAAATCTCTACTTAATATTATCATTATCATCCTCATCTATGCAAGGCAAAGCAATTAATGTGCTGACAGGTCTCACATAGACTTTCCCATTAATCAGGACCTCTGCAGTTCGGACACGTCCGTCTTTACTGGGTTTAAGGGTCTGTATCCGTCCAACAGGCCATGATGCGCGGGGGAGCTGACGATCAACCACCATCACCACAGTTGAGGGAGAGAGATTAGGAGTGTCCTGCTTCCATTTCTGACGGGTTTGGAGGGTTGGGAGATAATTTCTAATAAAGCTGGACCAAAATTGATCAGCAATTATCTGACTATGGCGCCATCGCCTGTTGGAAAGCAGCTCAGCATGGGAATACATGACAAGGGGTAAAGCTGCCTCCCGCCGCCCCATAAGGAGGTAATTTGGGGTAACAGGGTCAGCGTCTGAGAGGTCTGAAGACACATACCCCAGGGGTTTGGAGTTGAGGATCTCTTCTACCTCCACCAAGACTGTTCTCAGGACCTCTTCTGTCACTGTCTGGCTCCCAAGCGTCACTCTCAAGGCAGTTTTCACAGCTCGCACCTCTCTTTCCCATGATCCTCCGAAATGTGGCGCATAAGGAGGGTTCAACTTGAACTTCACCTTTTGCTTCTCAAGCTGTTCCTGTAAGGCCGGCATGAGATTGGAGAAAGCTTCTTCCAACTCCCTTGCCCCCCAACAAAATTGGTTCCATGGTCAGAGATGACTTCATAAGGGCATCCTCGGCGGGCCACGAAACGTCGGAAGGACAAGAGGAAGCTGTCCGCATCCATACTACTCAGAAGGTCCAAGTGCACACAGCGAGTGGTGAGGCACTTAAAAAGGATGCCCCACCTCTTTTCCGTACGCCGGCCAATCTTTACCACAAAAGGACCAAAGCAGTCCGTTCCTGCGGACCAGAAGGGTGGTTTGTGTAGACGGAGGCGACAAGGGGGAAGGTCGGACATCCTCGGTATGATAGGCTTTCCTCTCCATCTCCTGCATTCCAGACATGCGTGCTGATGTTTCCTCACTGCCTGTCTTCCACGCAGAATCCAATACTGACGGCGCAGGCTGGCGAACACTCTCTCTGGACCAGGATGAAGGAGCTTCCTATCAAAGTCCTTTATCAACAGAGTGGTAATGGGGTGCTGGGGATCCAGCACAATTGGGTGCACTTCCATGTCTGCCAGGTCTGGACCTTGACGCAGCCTCCCCCCGACTCTGATGACTTGGCCCACAGGATCAAATTCAGGGGTCAAAGTTATAAGCCTACTAGAGGCTGAGATTGTTTTGCCAGATTGTAGCAGGCGATATTCCTCAGGAAATGACTCATGTTGGGCCTTCTGGAGAACTAGGAGCTCGGCCTTAGGGCGATCAGGAGAGCTGACAAGGGGTTCCTCGGAGAGAACAGAATCTACCAGCTCGTCCCATGTCTCATAGTCAACTGAGAGCAAGTTATGGGTTTGGACATTCCCACAAAATGCAGACTTGCGTAGCTCAGTGTTGGCTTCAGGAGCAGGCTTTGCAGGGAACTGAGGCCATTGGTCAGGGGGCAAGCGCAGAAAGGATGGGCCTTGGTTCCACCGGCTAGGACTGGCTATAGCTCTCAAGGTCATTCCTCTGGTAATGTCATCAGCAGGGTTGGAAGCTGAATTGACATATCTCCAGTCTTTGGGGTCGCTGTTATCTAGGATTTCATTCACCCTGTTTGCCACAAACACTTTATATTGGCAGTTTTCGGAGGAGATCCAGGTTAGTACCGTGGTGGTGTCAGACCACAGAACAGTGCGATGGAGGGTGAGGGATAACTCTGTTTGCAGTAGCTTGGCCAACTGAACTCCAGAGAGTGTCACGACCCACCCTGGCTCAGGGGTGATCATGACATATAGGAGACACAGACACCGTCGGTCAACGTTAATAAAATATAAATTTATTTACAAAATATTTACATAAGTCAGTAAATGGAAAACAAGAAAGGTAAAACAAAGTGATGTGTGAATCAGTCAGATGTATGTGTAGTGTATAAAGGAAAGCAAAAGAAACACTGCAGTTAGCCTTCAGGCATCAGGCCACAGCAGAGCCAAGAGAGAGAGAGACTGGAGCCGGCGAGAGAACCCAGACTATAACTCCATGGCCATTAGTCCGTGGCCACACCCCCTCACTGGTCACTCTACAGCTCCTCCTATAGGCCAGGAAGACAAGTTATTACCAACAGGCAACCACAGGACACGGTGCTCAACAGCACCCCTCTGATGATGGGGAGAAGAGGCGTGGCGCGTCACGGCACGGCAAAGCCGGAGCGTCACATCACTCCCCCCCACAAGACAGGAGCCCATTTCATGGGTTTCTGGTGTTACATCACAACATAACCAAACAATACACCACAACCCAATAACAAAACACCATAACAGATGTGCAAACACACTCACAGGCCTAAGTGAATACCCACTCATACTATACACAGTCACACTCAATAATCAACAGTCATCAACAGCACGCAGTCCCACTCAAACTTATACCCGTCTCCCCTCTCCTGTACATTCGGCGCCTGAACAGACAGGAGAAAAGAGACAGAACAAGTTAAATGAAAGACAACCAAGTGAATAATGACTACAACCCTCCGGGGCACGAGAAAGGGCGTCAGCCATCACGTTTTCTCGCCCACGGATGTGCTTGATGACCAGCCTATAAGGCTGTAGGAAGAGTGCCCACCGCATTAATCTCTGATTAGAGTTATGCAAAGACGAGAGAAAATGTAAGGGGATTGTGATCAGAAAATACAACCACAGGATGCAAACCTCCCCCCACATAAACATCAAAATGTTGAAGAGCCCATATCAATGCTAAGGCTTCTTTTTCAATTGTCGAATAGTTCAATTGACTCTTGTTGAACTTGCGTGAAAAATAACACACTGGCTTGTCAACACCAGCAGAGTCCTTTTGCAATAGCACAGCTCCAGCACCAACTTGGCTGGCATCAACCTGCAACAAGAAAGGTTGTTCCAGCCTTGGCGCAGCCAAAACCGGCGCAGAAGTGAGCAACAATTTAGCATTATCAAACGCCTCCTGACACTCACTCGACCATACAAATTTAACAGTGCTCTTTAACAAATTAGTTAGAGGGGCAACAACTGTTGAAAAGTTTGAGCAAAAATTCCTGTAAAAACCGGCCATGCCAAGGAAACGCATCAGTTCCTTCTTTGTGGCGGGAGGAGGGAACCTATCAATGGCCAACACTTTAGCTCTCACAGGCCGTACAACCCCCTGCCCCACCACCTTGCCTAGGTATACAACAGTGGCTTGCGCAAATTCACATTTCGCAAGGTTCACTGTCAGATTAGCTGCCAGCAACCGCTCAAATAGTGCTCGAACACGGGCCAGATGTACACTCCAGGTGTCCGCAAAACAGACCACGTCGTCAAGATATACTGCGCAACCCTCCAACCCCGCAACGACTCTGTTCATAAGTCGTTGGAAGGTGGAAGGGGCGTTACGTAATCCGAAACTCATCCTAGTGTAGGAATAAAGTCCAGAAGGTGTTATAAACGCAGAAATTTCTTGGGCCCTAGGAGTCAATGGCACCTGATAATACCCCTTCAATAAATCAAATTTGCTCACAAACCGAGCACTGCCAACCTGATCCACGCAATCTTCAATGCGGGGTAGTGGAAACGAGTCAACTTTTGTTACCGCATTCACCTTTCTGTAATCAGTGCAAAACCTGAAAGAAGAATCAGACTTTCTGACAAGGAGACAAGGAGAAGCCCAGCTGGAATATGATGGAACGGCTAAACCATTGTCAAGAAGGTACTGCACACAAGAGTCTAAACTCTGACGTTTATCAGGGGCAACACGGTAAAACCTTTGGCGAATTGGTTTCGCATCCCCCACATCTACATCGTGCTGAATCAAGTTGGTACAGGTTGGCGTGTCAGAGTACAAGGAAGAAAATTCAAAAATCAAACATTTCAGTTGTTCCCTCTGTTCACCCTCCAGATGACCAAGAAGGCTATCCAAATCAGCTAGCTTTTCACTATTATCAAGACGTGCATGCAACATGGCATCATCAGGCCCGCACACGCCATCCTCAGCTGCCACCTGAGGGATGTCGGGTGCGCCTGGCCCAACAGCAAGCCCCACAGCTCTCACTACTTCCCCCTCCCCCTGCAATGATGAAGAGAAATAAGGCTTTAGTAGGTTAACATGACAAAGCTGTGTTTTACGACGTCTTTCAGGAGTGGACACAACATAATTAGTCTCCGAGACCTGCCGTGTAACAGTATACGGCCCCAAGTACTTTGCCTCAAAAGGAGACCCTGGTATAGGCAGCAATGCAAGAACTTGATCACCTGGGCTAAAAACCCTATCCACTGCCTTGCGATCATAACGCTTTTTCATTTTACTCTGTGCCTTGGTCAGATTTTCACTTGCCATTTTCCATGCTAAAAACAGTTTACGGCGAAAACCTTGCACATAATCAACCAAATTCTCAGGAGGTTCGTCATTGTCCAAATCACTGCCTAACACAGACAGAGGTGTACGCACTTTGTGGCCAAACACGAGGTCATTGGGGCTAAACCCAGTACTCTCCTGCACAACAGCACGTGCAGCCATCAACAACCACGGCAAGCCCTCTTCCCATTCTCGCTTCAGCTCAACACAATAAGCACGCAACAATGACTTCAAAGTGGCATGAAAGCGCTCCAGCGCCCCCTGGCTTTGCGCATGGTAAGCACTGCTGAGATTATGTTTAATGCGCAATTGCTTCAGCGCCCCAGCAAAAGCTGTCGATGTAAAATTCGAACCACGGTCGCTCTGGACAACTTTAGGTATGCCAAAGATGGAAATGAAGTGAGACAATGACTTAACTGTAGATTTTGTATTAATCGACCTCACTGCATATGCCGCAGGATACCGAGTAGCTTGGCACATAATGGTAATCATATACTCCATACCAGATTTGGACTTCGGCAAAGGTCCGACGCAATCCATAATTAGGTGCTCAAACGGAGTACCCACAGACTGAATTGGCTTTAAAGGGACCGGTTTAATGGTCTCGTTGGGCTTACCAGTAACCTGGCACACATGACATGTCTTAATGAACTTCGCAATATCCCGCTTAATGCGAGGCCAGTAGAAATGTTGTAACACATGGTTGTAAGTCTTTTTATTCCAAAATGACCAGATGCCTCACCATGAGCAGCCTTCAACACTATTTCGCGATACTTGACAGGCATAACCACTTGTATCACCTGACCTGCCACATCAGGGCCTACATGAGGTGACCACCTACGAAGCAGCATTCCATTTTGGACAAAATAACCATGATCCACACACTCATTATCTGCAACCATTGCAAAATACTTCTCTAAAGTGGAGTCATGTCTCTGAGCATCAACAATCTCATTAACAGACAATGGCTTCGGAAGATTTGGAACAAACACTTTAGACAATGATGCAGATACATCTGTTGGCTTCCCTGCCTGCGCACGAACCATAGCCCGAGTAACTGCACAGGCAGTGAACACCTCAGGAAAATCCTCTAGACATTTGTCAGACGCTGGTGATGACACTAACTCTGTACTGACCACAGGTGGCGGTGAAGACTGAGAGGGGAAAACACAATCATGACCCAAATTATTTCCCATAATCAGATCAATGCCATCAACAGGCAAAGATGGACGAACAGCAATAACCACCTTACCATTAACAAAACCAGAGTTTATGTCAATTCTATGCAAAGGCACAGGAAAGGAATGCAAACCAATCCCACGAATCAAAACCACATTTTTAGTGTCCGATGCAGAGGAAAACGGGAGTACAGACTGACGAATAAAACTCTCAGAGGATCCGGTATCTCTTAACACCTTGACAGCTACTCTATGAGAGTCACCAACCAAGGAGACGAATGCATCAGTAACAAACGGCGCATAATTAGCCTCAGGAACATTTTTAGGCACAACACACATGCTTTCGTTTTTATCAGGCACCAAACACTTGACAGGAGACGCACTAACAGCAACCGTCTTCTGAACAGTTTTTACACCATTGATAGGGACAGAAGACACGCACCCCACCTCCTTAGTGCCGACCTTGCCGTCTCTGAACTTTCTACGCGCAAATTCAGGGCATTGACGCTTATAGTGTCCTGACTTATGGCAATAGTGGCACGCATTGTCAAAACCAACATCTTTATTCTTGCTATCCGAGACAACATCAGATTTCACAGGATTATTATAAGCAGCATGGCGACTGAACTGCCGATAGTCTTTACGAGGAGAATATCCACCCAGATGTTCTTTATGGGTTAAAAAGTACCCATCCGCAAGAACACTAGCCTCAGACGGTGTTTTAACCTTATGTTCATTTACATAAATTGTCAATTTCTCTGGCAAGATGTTTTTAAACTGCTCCACAATAATTAAATTGCAAAGTGACTCAAAATCAACCACTGATTCAGCAGCAAGCCAGCGATGGAAAAAATTAGACAATTCACGCGCTACTTCTGCATATGTTTGCTTATCAGATTTACGAAAATTCCGAAAACGCTGTCTATAAGCCTCTGGGACAAGCTCATACGCCTTCAGAACTGCGTCCTTCACGGTCGGATAAACTTTACGATCAGCAGCGGACAACGCGACAAATGCGTCCTGAGCGCGGCCCAGTAGAGTAGTTTGCAACAACAAAACTTTGTCCTCATCTGTCCACTTCTGATCGCTAGCAACACTTTCAAACAAGGAAAAAAAAACGTCTGGGTCCCTTTCATTGAACTTGGGAAGGAATTTCACCATACTAGCTATACTACTTGATGACTGACTGGAACTGTTGTATTTCCCCTCAGCCATCAAGTCAAAACGAATGCGCTCCAGCTTCATTTTCTCAATCTCATGCGAACGCTCTTTTTCCCGTTCAGCTACTTCAAGCTTTTTCCGTTCCATTTCTAAAGTCATCTGTTCCATTTCTAACTTTTTTTGATCCAATTGCATTTGCAAAAGTTTTTTCTGTTGTTCGAAAGTTAGATCACTAGATGTAACAGCAACAGAGTTTGCCGCAGACGGCGCATCTGTCTTAGAACCAGACTGATCCATTACTGGAGTGCAAAAGAATGGCAACACCTGCTTAGATATCAAATGCTCACGAACGAACTCAAGCAACTTATCCTTTTTTGCAGACTTAGGCAACGTTACTACAATTGCATAATAATCAGCAACATTTAACAACTGCTCTTTAGTTAACGTTACCAACAAGCTCTCCGAAGGAGCGTCCAAAAACTCATTCAAAGCGCTCATAACAAGCACAGTTCAACATGAATAATATTTACGGCCAATGAGTGAAAACAAATAGGCTACCGTAAACACAATCCAAAACATAATAAAGTGCACGAACAAGCTCTCTCACTAACGCTATACAAAAACCAACTCTCGTAATCAAACATGTATCCGATAGACAGGACTAACGTTACCAAACAAATTACCGTATCGGCTAACGCTACAAGTGCAATGCGGATACCACAGCAGGGCAACACAGTCGCTAGGCATTCCCCCTAAACATTTACCCCCCGACTGAACTAACCTATCTTCTGACGGAGCCCAAGAACCGTGGATCAGTGAACAAAGAAAAATGCACACTCACCAATACCGTCAGATGCCAGCCATCCCGACCGAAGCCGATGCAGCTTTACTCAGCGGCGGTGCCCTACGGTCCAGACTCCGTCACTGGAACCTAATCCCAGCGCCGAGGCACTCTAAATGGGGAGAGCGTTTGCCCACACAACTAGCCACCCCACTATGAAACCCGAATTACACAATACAAAAAGACTAATCGGACACTTGTATGAGAGTTAAATAATTCCCAAAAACTTACCTATTAACGCTAACACTGATCAAGTGCATGTCTCCCAAACAAACAGGCGAGAAAAACACAGGCCCAAAACCACGCCTACTAGGCAAGGCCTACTGAAACCCCATTCACAAAAACCCTCGCCAGTTCCAACCCTAGACCTACAATCCCCAGTCATGCAGTCTAGACAAGCCTATGCAATTAACATAGCAAAACACACAGCCAAAATGACTTAACCCTGCTTAAAGCAGAAAATATTTTACCTATAGATACAACCCAATTGGACGGAGCTCCCAATATGTCACGACCACCCTGGCTCAGGGGTGATCATGACATATAGGAGACACAGACACCGTCGGTCAACGTTAATAAAATATAAATTTATTTACAAAATATTTACATAAGTCAGTAAATGGAAAACAAGAAAGGTAAAACAAAGTGATGTGTGAATCAGTCAGATGTATGTGTAGTGTATAAAGGAAAGCAAAAGAAACACTGCAGTTAGCCTTCAGGCATCAGGCCACAGCAGAGCCAAGAGAGAGAGAGACTGGAGCCGGCGAGAGAACCCAGACTATAACTCCATGGCCATTAGTCCGTGGCCACACCCCCTCACTGGTCACTCTACAGCTCCTCCTATAGGCCAGGAAGACAAGTTATTACCAACAGGCAACCACAGGACACGGTGCTCAACAGCACCCCTCTGATGATGGGGAGAAGAGGCGTGGCGCGTCACGGCACGGCAAAGCCGGAGCGTCACAAGAGAGCGGCGCAAAGCTCAAGGCGTGGAATGGAGAGCTGTCGTTTAGGTGTTACACGGGACCTTGCCATAAGGAATGAAGTATGAATTTGACCTTTGTCATTCTGCATTCTCATATATGCAACTGAGCCATACGCCTTTTCAGAAGCATCACAGAAAATGTGTAGTTCCCTCTCTTTCATGCATTCAGTGGCATCAGGGCTATAGCACCGTGGGATTTTGATAGCAGACAGGTGAGGCAGCTCATCCTCCCATGCCATCCAGGACGTCTTAAAGCCTTCAGGGAGAGCTGGATCATCCCATTCCCTCTCCTTCCACAAAAGCTGCTGTAACAGGATTTTGGCCCGAGTGGTATAAGGCACTATGTAGCCTAGGGGGTCATATTGGCTCGCCAAGACTCTATACACATTACGGAGGGTTAAGTGCTGGTACACCACAGGCCTGCGTTTGTAACCCAATGTATCAGAAGTAAAGTGCCATGACAAGCCTAATGTGCCCTCTAGAGGTTCAGTGGGGTCATGGCTAAGCCAGCGTTCTGTGTTCTCTGATTGAGATTCAGGTGGGAGATGTTGGATAACATTGGTGCGGTTGCTGGCCCATTGACGAATATTGAAGCCACCAAGAGTGAGAACTGCTCTCAAGTTGTTCAGGACATCACGAGCCTCCACTTCCGTGGGAAAACTCTGTAGACAATTGTCCACATAAAATGCTTGGAGAACAGAATGCAGGACATCTTCATGGCCAGGTTGACTGTCTTTAACATGCCGTTGCAATGCATACGTTGCACAGCAAGGACTACAAGTAGTCCCGAATGGTAACACTTGCCATTCAAGAATGTCAGGTGGCTGGTCCCGTTTCATATTTCTCCAAAGGAAGCGGAGAAGAGGCCTGTCTGACTCAAGTAGCCTAACCTGGTGGAACATGGCTTTAATATCGCCACTGATGGCTACAAGATGTTGGCGGAAGAGCAGGAGGACCCCAATCAAGGTGGGCCCTAGGACGGGCCCAGGAAGGAGGAGTTCATTCAGGTTCTGTTCTGAATGTTTAAAGGAACAGTTGAATACTAAACGGTGCTTCCCGTTGTGTTCCACAAGGTGATGCGGAATATACCAAGACTCAGTGGATTGTGAGACCTCAGAGGGGGAGAGTTTCCTCACATACCCTGCGTCAATGAGCTTGGCAACTTCTGCATTATAGATTTCAGCACGTTCCGGATTGCCCACAAGCCGTTTTTCAGTGTTACGGAGCATGGACATTACAGCACTGGGAGGAGCCTTAAGGAGAGGCGCATTCTTCACACGAAGGAGGGGTGTGGCATAACGGTAGACACCATCTAACATCACTCTGATGGTGTGCTTATCCAGATTGGCGACAGCCTCTTGATCACGTTTAGACCTTGTGATGGCAACAGCTGACTGGTAAGGCAGGACATCTATCTGCCAAAGTCGTTGGACATCCTCCCGGAGCTGCATCTCACTGGAGCTAATTCCAACGAACAGGACCTCAGCTTCTTGTGGAGCTTGTGCTTTACATTGCTACTCAGGAAAAGCGTCGGCCCTTGAAGAGCCCAGCCCAGACGTGTGTGAACAGCGGCGGGACCACAACCAGGGCCCAGTATGACACGGCCCACCGGACAGAGGAGATGTGGATGGTCCGATCCAATAAGAAGAGTAGGTTTCACCTTATTGAATGCCTGAAGGGGGAGGCCATGTAGATGTTTAAAACGCTGTAGCACACGGTTAGGGTATGTCTGTTCAGAGAGGCGCAGATTCCCTGAAGTAAAAGCTCCTTTGATTATAAACTGCTTTTCAGGATCTGAAGCTGAGGCAACATTAAAGGATACAGTTTGGCCTGTAAAGGTCTCTGGTGTCCTGACGGACTGTTCTGAGAAGAAGTGACTCAGCCGCCCCATCAAGGCCGAGGGAATCAGCAGCTGCGCTCAACAGCATTGTTCGCTCTGACCCGTCATCCAGAATAGCGTAGGTGTCCAGGTTCTTACCCCGGTAGCTCAAGACCACCTTCACCACCTTGAGGAGAACTCTGGAATTGCAGCTAGATCTAATCAGATAAGAGGAGCCCGGATCGGCCTTTGTTTGATTAGCATCGTGCAGCACACCTAGATGTTTACCACCACACTTAGGGCAGAGCTTCTTCAAGTCGCACTGTGAGGCCCTATGATCCCGACCACATCTCCAGCAGCGGCCTTTGTCTATAATCCATCTCTGTACCTCATTGGCTGGCAGCTGCCTGAAGTCTGGGCACACACTCAGGTGATGATCTCCCATGACGCAGAATGGACAGCTATTCCTCTGATTGAACGAGTTAGAGGAACGGACATTACTCACAGCGGTGGTCTGTGACCTCCGTTGGGACTGACTTGATCCATGCAGAATTGTGGCTGGCATAGGGAACTCTGATTTAACGGGTCTTCTTTCCTTTTGGAACATCTCTCGCTTTCCCCGTTGACCCGCCTGAGTGGCTACTATCTGGCATTCGGCTTCCTGCTCAAGCCACTCCGCAAAGTCCACTAAATTATACGAGGCACCTGGTCGTGTCATACGGGCATGTCTGGCAAAATTTGCAACTAATTCAGAAGGGAGCTTGCCAAGGAGCTGCTGAACATGTGAAGCACAGGCTAACTCTGCATCTCCTTGACTTGTTTCCAGAGACTGGATCATACCCACAAGGGCTCGAACTCTCATGGCAAAGTCACTGAAGTGTTTTGCATCTCCAGAACGAACAGGGTGCAGACTGAGGATGTTACTGATCTCTTTCAGTACTAACTGATGTGGCTGCCCATATCTCTTCTGGAGGGCTGCTAAGGCACAGGTATAGGGAAGTGGGCTATGAGCATAGGCGAGGGCTAGGTGACGTGCAGTGTCTAGTTTGAGGTTATCTAACAGAATATGATATTTATACTGCTCTGTTTCACCTGGTGGAAGTAAATTAATGAGGGTCATTTTGAGCATAGCAAACTCCAAGGGGTCATCGTGGAGAAAGTTAGGAAAGGACGGTGCTTCAATACGTGGCCAAAGTACTCTTAAGCCTACTGGCAGCTGAGTAAGCCCATGGTGAGGGCCTGGAAGGTGAGGGTGCACATAAGCAGGGGCCTGAGGTAGAGTTTGAGGATAGGCCTGTGGATATCCCACCTGGGCAAGGGGATCGCCATAAAGAGGATGAGCAGCTAGAGCTCCACCTGGTGGTTGTGGATAAGGGCGGAGAACAGGCTGGGGCCTTGGAACCATGACAGGAGGCTGTGGCTGCTGCAACACTGGGCCAGGTATTGGTGGGTGCACTGGATGTAGGCGCGCCTCACGACGCAGGTTAACGCCTGGTTGGTTGCGGCGTGGTAGAACAGGTGGCAGGACATTCTCATAGGGAGGGGCATGAGGAGGCAGATTAACATTTGCAGGGGGCAATAAAGGCTGATTCTGCACCACTGGTTCCCTAATCTCATGGGGAGGATTGGAATGTCTACCAGCTACCATTTCATGCTGAGGAAGAGGAGGAGAAGGCAAAGGGAGTTGCTCCTCCTCAGGGGGAGAATCCTCAATTATTATGACCTGATCAGGCTGAGCTGGATCTCTTGGGCTTGCAAGCATAGAGGGTGGAGGTGGCGGCAATCCTGATAAACGGCTAATGGGTGGAGGTAACTGAGCATGATCATTAGCCTGTCCAGGTAAGGGAATATTGCGCTCATTTAAACAGGCACGCAACTCTTGGACTATTGGGATATTACGGTTGTCTGGTGATGAAGCTGCTGAGGCAGGATCAGAAGTGGATGAAACATAATAAACAGATCTTTGTTCACAACGCTCCATTCTACCCTCTAAAGCACGAACATTATGTCCCAAATTACTAATAAGCTCTTTCAATTGATACATATCACATTGCAATCTACTCATATCATAAGCATTAGAAACATTAGATAATGGTTGAGAGTGTTGAGCATGTGACATTTCAAAGGAATTCCGATTTGGGACAGCTGTTCCAGTTTCAGCCACTAGGGGCATGGGAGACGGGCGTGCATGGGGTGCATGCAGAACCCCTGCATCGTCAAAGTCTCTTGCAGCTCCAGCACCGTAACAGGTGCGTGGATCATTAGTACCGTAATTGAATCCCGAGTACTGTGTCTGGTAATCCTGTAGGTGAGCAGGGGGTGCCTTGGTCTTGAAGATCTCCGTTGATCTGGGGCTTTCTCCGCCATTGCATCTATCAACTCCGGCTCGAACGGACCATGAAAAATATCTTGATTGTTTGCAACTTGGAAAAGGACTGTTTTGCTGATTTATGGACGTGATGGACACAATGGTGTGAGCTCCAGACAGGATTTCAAGTTATTGTTTACTGATGGATTGATGATTGGGTTGCAGTAGCGATGTTTGTTACATAAGTGTGGTTTTCTAAAAATAAAGAAAGAGAAAGAAATAAATAGAATTTGCATCTGAATAAAGAACAGAATATCAAACAAAGCATTCATACAACTCAAATAAAGCAATGTTTATCAAACATTGTAACATATTGTGATACTCCTGGACACGGTTTAACAGGGTGAACTTCCCTTTCTTTATTGTCAACACATACAACAAGGACAAGTTGCTGTTTCAGCCACAACTCACGCTTTTAGAACTTATAACACAGCTGCAATGCTCCTGTCTCTCTCCCAATTCACTGACACTCACCCTCTCGCACCTGCGCGCGCACACACACACACACACACCTAAACTCCACCCCTTAATTCCCTAAAAAGGCACATAGCAACCTAGGAAAGTTAACAGATAACAAAACATCATTATCACACAAACTTGCAGGTTATTACACTGTCCCCCCCCTTATGAAGCCCCTCGCCCTCGAGGGGTCAGGCAAAAGTCATTGAACCGGGGAGGCCGCCGCCGCAGCCTGCGTGGTCTGCTTGGGTTTGGTCCATGAGTCACTGGGGTTTGAGTGGGGGATACTGAGGGGGAGTCGGGGACAGTATGGCCAGGGAATGTCGGCCCAGGAGTTGTAGAGGGGGTGTCAGGGGCAGTAAGGCCGGGGGATGGGGGATTAGGCGAGGCCAAGGCATTTGCAACACCAGGGGGCTCAGGGTTTGTCTGTGAACTCGGCCCCTGCTCAAACAATGGAACAGCAGTCCCTCTGTATGGTGCTAACCTGTCCCGGTGGAGAACCACTTTTCTTCCCCTAGGGGGAACCTGTACCCTATACACCACCTCACCCACACGCTCGATGACCCTACATGGGCCATCCCAGTGGCAGTCCAGTTTAGGGCACCGGCCTTTCTTCCGTTTAGGAGTGTAAACCCATACCATCTCCCCAGCCTGGAAGTCTCTGCCCTCACATCATAGTGCACTCCGGTCCCGGTGGGGGTTCAGCGTCCGGCGGCCTACCAAATGCCAGATCTGCAGGCGTGCGAATCTCTCTGGCCAGCATCAGTAGAGCTGGCGTGCAGTTTGTGGAGCTTTGGACAGCAGAGCGATATGCCATTAAGACAAGGGGGATGTGCCTGTCCCAGTCACGCTGGTGGTCTGCTGTGAGAATGGCTAGCTGCTGTTCCATGGTGAAGTTGAATCTCTCCACCTGGCCATCAGATTGTGGATGTAATGGTGTTGTGCGTGTTTTCTGTATGCCTAAACGCAGCAAAGACCTTTGACTCGAAATTTCGGCCCTGGTCACTGTGGATGACCTCTGGTGTTCCGAACCGGCTGAACATGCCTTCTATCAGTGCATCTGCCACCGTTTCAGCTTCCTGGTCTGGCAGAGGATAGGCCTCTGGCCATTTGGTAAAATAGTCCATTGCACAAAGCACATATTTGTTTCCCCTCTCTGTTTCGGGGAAGCGGGCCCACTATGTCTACCCCTACCCTCTCCATCGGTGCCCCTGATATTTGCTGTTGCAGGGGGGCATGGGATCTGTCCAGGGGGCCTTTGTGTGCAGCACATGCGTCACAACGTCTACAAAAATCCTCAACATCCCGACGGTGCTGACCCCAATAATACCCCTGGCGAAGCCGACAGAGGGTCTTTGAGCTCCCAAAGTGACCGGAGCCAGCGCCTCCATGGCAGGCCCCCAGCACTGCCTCTCTGAGGGCTTTTGGCACCACCACTTGCCACCTCTCTTCCCCTGTGGCTGGCTCCTTCCAAGCCCGTTCCAGCACCCCGTCAGATAGGCGCAGCACACTGAATTTGCTCCACAGACTCTTTGTGGCCACAGACAGTCCTGACACAGCCTCCCAGGTAGGCCTATGCCCGCTGAGGACCCACTGCCGCACTGGCCTCAGGTCTCCATCTTCCTCCTGACGAGCGGCCCACTCAGCAGCATCCACCACCTGCAACGCACAGCACGTCGGCTCTCCTCGCCCCGTAGCTCTCTCTCTCTGGCGTCCCTTCTGTCACAGTAGCTGCAGCCATCAACAGAACATGGGCGCCTGGACAGAGCATCAGCATTGGCGTGCTGGGCCCCTGACCTGTGCACCACAGTGAAGTGGAAAGACTGCAGCTCTTCAAGCCAGCGCGCCACCTGACCCTCTGGCTCACGGAAAGACATGAGCCATTGGAGTGCAGCATGATCTGTCCTGATGGTGAAAGGCACGCCACACAAATAATACTTGAAGTGCCGAGCAGCCGTCACAACAGCTAACAGCTCACGCCTTGTCACGCAGTAGCGCCTCTCACTCCTGTTGAAGATGCGGCTGAAGTACGCCACCACTCGTTCTCCTTCAGGCCCTGTTTGTGACAACACCGCGCCCATGCCAACATCGCTGGCATCAGTGTCCAACAGAAAAGGTAAGGCTGGGTCTGGGGGCGTGAGGACTGGGGCATGTGTGAGTGCATGTTGAAGAGTGCTAAATGCTTCCTGGCAGTCTGCTGACCATGTGAACGGCTGATTTTTCTGAAGCAGGCGGAAGAGAGGTGCGCCTATGCAGGAAAAACCCCGATAGTAAGAGGCTAGACCTAGAAAACTTTTCAGCTGCCTCTGGGTCTTAGGTATTGGCCATTCTCTAATAGCACGTGCTTTCTCCTCCAGCGTGCTAATGCCTTCACTACTCACCCTATGCCCTAGAAACTCCACTTCTCTCCTCATGAAATGGCATTTTTCAGGATGCAATTTAAGCCCCGCCGCAGCTATCCTCCCCAGCACATCCCTAAGAGAATCCAGTGCAGCCTGGAAAGATTTCCCATGGGCCAGGACATCATCCAGGTACACTAAACACTGTTGGCGGGGGACACCAGCTAGTACATTGTCCATAAGTCTCTCAAATGTCCCCGGGGCATTGCACAGTCCAAAGCTGAGGACTTTAAATTGCCAGTGCCCCCTACCAGTGCTGAACGCAGTCTTAGGTCGTGACTCAGGCGAGAGGGGGACCTGCCAGTACCCACTCCGGAGGTCAAGCGATGAGAACCACGAGGACCCTGACACTAGGTCTAGTGTCTCATCCACCCGCGGAATGGGATAACAGTCCTTCCTTGTAGCCTTGTTCAGTG
Organism: Sardinella longiceps; assembly: GCA_027497455.2. Lineage (NCBI taxonomy): Eukaryota > Metazoa > Chordata > Actinopteri > Clupeiformes > Clupeidae > Sardinella > Sardinella longiceps. Next base: position 1,994,202 of record JAODXP020000029.1, on the reverse strand, counting down.
GCCTGTAGTCCACACAAAATCTCCATCTGGAACTCTTTTTCTTGGGAACCATAACTACGGCTGACGACCATGGACTGTCTGAAGGCTCAATGATGCCGGACCTAAGCATGGCATGGACCTCCTGCTCAGCGGCCTCCTGTTGCACCATGGGTAGGCGACGGGGGCGCACTTTGATGGGCCGTGCATCGCCCGTATCAATGTGGTGATGGACCATGTGTGTGAGACCCACCTCGTCATCACTGAGAGCAAAAATGTCCTTGTATTCCCACAGCAGCTGCCACAGGTTTGATTGCTGTTGGTCATCTAGACCGGCACAGTTCTTTATCCATATGTCCCTGATTGCCTCGGTTCGATCCACTAAGTGGCTTGTCTGTTCAAATGGAGGCGTGTCTTCATGGCCCTCTGGTGACAAACATGGGTTAGGCTGGGTCATTTGCATCTGGAGACCAGTGTCTCCGGGGTGTGCAGCTAAGCTGCAGGTGGGCAAAATTTGGCTTACTCGCTGGGAGGGGGACGTCAGCTGAACACATTCCCCCCCAGGCAAAACTAACACTCCAGAGCCCAGGTTTAATGCACACCCCGTGAATTTCAGAAAGTCGAGGCCCAAAATGCATGGGTCATTCACATCTGCTACCCATGCCCTAAAAGTCACTACTAAATTGCCTACTTTGAAGACAAAAGTCCCGCTACCTCTCATGGAGGCAGTCTCTCCAGTAACTGTTTGCAGTTTCACAGAGGTCTGTTCTAAGACGGTCCCCGCCGGAACAACGTCAGGTCTTATCAAAGTGGCAGTGGACCCCGTATCTACAAGGGCTGAGCATGACACATTTCCCACCAGCACCGGAACGTGGCACAGGTTACCCACCTCTGTCCAGCCCACTGTTACAACTGGGTCAGTCTGTGTGAACATGTCCATGCACTCCTCCCCTTCAGACAAAAACAGCAGTCCCCGGTGAGTGGCTGAAGGGGTCCGTGGTGTCGGGGCTACCCGGACCCATTGCCGTTTCCCTGCTGGCCTCTCCCCATCGGACAGCGGCGAAGCAGATGTCCTCGCTGGCCACACCCCCAGCAGACAATAGGGCGACGTCTGGAGTCATCCACTGGGCGGGCAGTCGGAGTGCGCACAGCACGCACAAGCTCGTCCACCCATGTTGGCCTCTGCTCCGCCACTTCCGTCACAGCAGCAACCGTGACAGCAGGAGATGTTGATTGCTTAGTGGCACAAACTGCAGTCTCCCTCTCTACAGCAAGATCAAGCGCTTCACCAAAGGTGGCTGGGTGGGCAAATTGTACATGCAGGCGTAGTTTGTCTGGTGTAAGGGCTTGGACGAACTGGTCACGAGCTAGCTCACTTTGAATGGTAGCTGGCATATCAGTATAAGTGCGCCTGCTGAGGCTCTCAATCTCATAGGCCAAAACACGGAGGGACTCACCAGGCTGCCTGATGCGATGTTTGAACTCACAACGTAAAGAGTCTTTCAGATTAGATTCCCCAAAGCGCCTCTGCAAGGCTCCTACTAGTGTTTCATAGTCACTCCTCTCCCCCGGAGTTAGAAGGAGCAAGCAGGCAGAAGCGTCTTCCGTCAGCGACAGTGCGAGCTGAAGGGCTTTTGTGGCATCTGACCAGCCAGCAGCAGAAGCTAACAGTTCAAACTGAGCGCGGTATGCCTCCCAGCTCCCCTTACCAGAGAATTTCGGCGTCTTCGGACTAGCCGGAGCAAACTGCAGGGCGCCGCCATCTTTGTTTATAGTCGGAGAGAACTCGTGGTCGTGACGTAGCTTAGCAGCAGGTCTCTCAGGCTCCCAGTGGCGCGAAGCAGAGGCACCGTGTCCCAAACTAGCTCCAAAGTTACCGTCAGGCCAGGATAACATACCAGGGAACTCTGGCAAATCGTCCCTCTCTCTCTTCACATCGGAACGGGCAGAGAAGTCATCCATAATGTTGCTCACTCGGTCAGAAACAGCCAAAACGAAGCAGGGTTGAATCTCGAGCTTCTGACACCAATGTGATACTCCTGGACACGGTTTAACAGGGTGAACTTCCCTTTCTTTATTGTCAACACATACAACAAGGACGAGTTGCTGTTTCAGCCACAACTCACGCTTTTAGAACTTATAACACAGCTGCAATGCTCCTGTCTCTCTCCCAATTCACTGACACTCACCCTCTCGCACCTGCGCGCGCACACACACACACACACACCTAAACTCCACCCCTTAATTCCCTAAAAAGGCACATAGCAACCTAGGAAACTTAACAGATAACAAAACATCATTATCACACAAACTTGCAGGTTATTACAATATTAAGGCTACACATAATCTTAAATAAACAAAGGAGACGCAACATGCATGAACGGCATATTGTGAACAACGTAAAGGTAATGAAAACAATAAAGGCAAATAACCAACATAATTATTAAACAGATGGTTCAGGGTGAACTTACATTTCATTGACGCACGATTCTAGACAAAGGAAAACATGCCGCCACCAGATTCAAAGCCAAACCCGCACTTGCGCACGAACGCCATTAATGTAGGCGACCTAGAGCGCAGGCGGAGATTGGAGAGGCGGAGACAGAGACGCGCTCTGAAATGCGGGGATTTTTTACAACTATAGTGTAAATAACTAGCCTCAATTTCTGACATTTCCACTTGGACCAAAATGTGACTATGTTTGTCTCATGACATTCATTTTTGACAGGTCATGGAGCCCTACATAGATGGCCTGATAAAGCACCTGGAGCTGAGATTCCAGCAAGTCGGAATTATTGGTGCTTTTAGCGTTCTGGGACCTCAGAGACAACAGAGGGATGACTCTGAGATTCTCAGCCATCTCCAGATGCTGGCAAAGCAGTTCCCAATTATCAAGGAGAGGGAACTTCTCCAGGAATGGGTGACTTTCAAAGTCCTCATCTCCACTGGCGTACTAAAGGCAAGTCATTACCATACAATTACAGTTACACAATTCTTTTTATCTATTCAGGCATTATAGATTCATGACACTGACAAATGTTCTAATCCATCAGGACAAGACCCAGCTGGAGATCATGAATGCAATGGCATCAGGTTATGATGAGCTGCATCTCCTGTATCCAAACCTGTCCCTGCTGTGTGCAATTGCCCTGACGATTCCGGTCTCAAGTGTCAACTGCGAGAGGGACTTCTCTGCGATAAACAGGGTGAGTCTATAATCAGCTCACAATCTTAGATCCTATCAGAATTTTAGATGAAAGCTGTGCCTAAAAATCGAATGTTAATTCTCTCTGTGTGTAGATAAAGACGGATCTAAGGAATAGACTCCAGGGTGACAGCCTCACAGCCTGCATGCGAATCAGCATTAATGGTCCCCTTGTTGGACAGTTAAACTATCGTAGGGCCCTTGAACTGTTCTTTGAAAGACCCAGGAGGATGGCCTGTAGTGACGCATCATGCAGACTGTGTCACAAGTGAACAGCTACAACTAACCTGTTGTTTTTTCAACCTGCACACTTTATTTTGCACACTTGAGTTGAATGTTGTTGTTGTTGTTGAATGTTGTTGTTCTACTGTACTGATTGCACTTTAATTATTTAAATGTTGTTAATTGATATTGCTGATTGCACTTGAACCATTTTATTTATTTGTTCTGTAATAAAAGGCGGCTGTTGACCCACTTCAGAAGATACTGGCCCTGTGAAATTTGTATTCCCGCCCCCCGCCACACACACACACACACACGACGCCCTCCCCCCTGACCATCTTCCCATCTTCTTCCCGGGCGACACCCCTCCATGCTGCTGGTACCACCTTGCCTAACTCTTTTTCTGCGGGAAACCCTGCTGTGCAACAATATGTAGATTAGCCAGCCACCTCCAACAGCTTTAACTGTTAGAACTTACAGCTAACTTTTTTTTTTTTTTTAACTTTATTGCCAGCACATAACTTACAGGCAAACACAACCACACAATACACTAAGGGCAACAACAACAATAACAGAAATTAAACTAAAATATAATATTAAAAAAAAAAAAAAAAAAAGGACAAACATAGCTGGACTGGACTGGATCACATAATATTTATAAATATATCTATCTTTCAGTTATCTATTCACTTTCAACCCATGTATAGAGTAACAAGAGTCCATCTCCTTATAAACAAAGGCAGTTTCATCTGTAGAATGCCAGTCATATTTTCCATCATTTGAACATGTTTAATTTTCAGATATTGTGGGAGGGTCGGGCTGCATCCAATGAATGGTTATCATTTTCCTAGCGGTCATCAAAAGGATATGTAAAATATAACGTTGGTCTTTGGTCAAATTTTGTTCTGCCATGTTGTCCAATAAGAACAACACAGGGTCCAGAGGTAAAGTTATACCCATAATTTTTTCCAAGAACTTACAGCTAACTTAACAGTAAGATTATTACCTTTTGGCTGTTGCCGACCAACACTGATAAATTGTTGCCTGGCTGCCTCTCCTTTTCATTCTTGTCTTTCTGTCTTGTCTACTTTTCTTTTCATAATTCAACCATTCATACAGTGACTGTGTAGGCTAAGGTCTCTCTCTATGGGGCTACATTGTGCAAAAGCAAGTTGTTGGGTAATCCCATTTTGGTGAAGGAAGAGGGGGTGGAGTGGGGGCTGTTTGGTTTCATTTCCATGTAATTAATCACAACTCTCGTTGTGTTCAGATAAAATGGATAGAGAAAATATTTTAAATCCGGGGGGGTTATCTTAGCTGGATCTGATCATTGAGGGGGTCATGACCCCCATAACCCCCCTGCAAATTACGCCATTGGTGGCAGCCAATGAAATTCGACTGCGAAGCCGCCAAACAGGAAGTGAGCTCAGATCTCGGAGACGCTAAGACGTATCATGACCATATTTGGTGGGATGACGTATGGGACCATTCAAAGTACCCTCGTAAAATTTGGTGGTATTTCGCCACTAGGGGGCGCCACAATTAGCAAAAACATGTATCTCATGAACGCTTTGATGTATCCGGCCCATATTTGGTAGGATGACATCAGACACCATCCCAACTGGGCTCCTTGGGGGACGACCGATTCATTCAATCGACGTTTCCAAAACGACATTTCGTTCAAACTTAAGACATTTCGTAGAAGACCTATGGACATTTGGTAGAGGACGTTCCGTTCACTACCAAAGACGTTTAGTTCAACCCATGCAGACGTTTTGTGTAACTGAGCAGACGTTTAGTTCAGGCTGCCTATTTTGTATTATTAGTATTATTATTCGTTATTTAAAAATGTAAATCAGCTCTACCGGTCAGTTTCCATGAATATAGGCCAACGCAGGCATGGACTGGCCATAGGGCATACAGGGCAATGCCCGGTGGGCCGACGGTCATTTTTGGGCCGGTGCTGTCATTTACTCATAATTTTCATGAAGGATATTGGGCTAGTTCAGTTAAATCATGCAATATGTCTAACCAACAGTGCAGCCACAACGTTATTATTATTGAGTAAAAGCATGGGGGGCCGCCATGGCCAAAAATGCCCAGGCCATTTTTTAGTCCCAGTCCGCCCCTGGGCCAACGGGAAGGCAGGGGCAAACGAAAAACTTTAAAAAATAATCAATAATAGGCCCAATAGTGTAATAGTGTACAAATAAAAGAATTGCTAAGGCTACAGTTAAAAATAGGCCTACAGCTTCAAAAATAATGAAATTATGCCGACTTCACATAAAGGCTATCCATTTTTTGTTGTAATGTTACTTTCATTAAACTGGTCCGTCAGTCAGTTCTTTATATTATGAAGCAACTGACAGCTCAAAATGTTCACTATAACTTATAGGCCAGCGTTTCTCAAACTTTGGGGTGCTCCCCACACATGACAGGTGGGCGCATGACATGCAGCCTGGACACATGCAGAAATTATTTTAGTGCTTTATTAGTGGTCATAACTCATGATATTAAGTTCTTCATAAGGAAAGAGTAGCCTAAATAAACCTGTCAGATTATTCGCGAAGTATTCCTCACGGGAGGTATTGTGTGCAAATTGAGCCTTCCAACGGTATTAGGCTATTCCAGTTGCGGTGATGAGCGGTTCGAGAGAACATTAATGGAGCTATAGGCCTGTCCATTCATCTCGGAGAAATATCTCATGATCTCCTCTGTTAAATAGGGGATATTGGATATCAAAATAAGCAGATTTCACTGCCTTCAATGCATTACTCTCTATGAGTTATCCGGTTTTGAAATCACATCAGATGATTTTTACAAGCATTTATTTATCAGCATTGCATGTCAACCACCACATAATCTTTCTTCATATCAAAAGTTGCTTTCAGATTCTCGCGAAGTATTCTTCACGGAGATATTCTGCGCAAATTGAGCCTTCCAACAGTCTTATTAGCAAGTTGCGGTGATGAGCGCTTCGAGAGAAATTTAGCTTTGACTTTACATAAAAAAATTCTAACATATGCGGCTATATGTCCATCTATAGGCCTGTCCATTCATCTCGGAGAAATATCTCATCTCCTTGAGATTAAGGTAGGGCATGAAAATTACAGTATCTGCCTTCCAAAGTGCTATGGTGATGGCGCCGCGCGTTGGCAGCCTACACTGGTAGCTCCCTCTCTTACTTTCACCCTTTCCTTTATTTTTCAAGTTTCTTTATTTTTTTTGTAACTAGTAATGGGCTTTATGATGCCCGTTAACTTTCTGTTGCTCTTTGTTAAGTTTTTAGTAAGTTTCGATCTTTTTTTGAAAGTTTAGATCCATTTGCATTTTTCGACCAAACGTCAGTTCAAATAATGCGCTCCGTGAACCCTACGCTGCTGGGACTCCATGAGCCGTCTCTCCGTTGTCGTCTCATCTATGGCCATTCGGTTGCAGAGACGACGCTATCAACATTTGGGAGAAGATGGTGATATGTGGCAGAGTAAAGACGGTAGCCCATGCTTCATACAGGAGAGGAGTCTGGTCGTTGCATCGCTAGGGGCTGTGTTCGCAAGAATGCACTAAGATCCTTTGCCTGTGCGGCGAACCCCAGGTGTGAACTATACACCCGCTTGTTTCAGCGACTCCAGCTGCAAGATCATTGGACTTTGGCTGCTCTGCTTCGACCCTCTCAGGCCCGTGGTCACTTTGAGTGAGGATAGACTGTCTTCTCCATAGGCTATTTCCTACCGACCTCATGAGACCACTCACTAGGCTACACGGAGCTGCGTGCTGCATTCTGGAGCCGTTAGGCTATTGGATGGATCCTGATGGACTGATCAAAATGGACTATCTTTTTTTTATTATTATTATTTGATGCTTTTATTACTTAATTTTATTTTATGATTTTATTTTATTATTTCATTATTTATTAATTTATCTGTTTATTTTACTTCTTCTTCTTCTCTCTCTCTCTCTCTCTCTCTCTCTCTCTCTTTGAAAACACATTTCACTACATGATTTTACGAAAGTATTTCATTGTATGTGACAAATAAACCCTTGAACTTGAAGTGGGGAATGACAGAAAAAGTCTGAGAACCACTGACCTAGGCTATCGTCTCACGTCACTCTGCAGTGGTTTGCAGCAGTTGTTAGAACTTTATGTCAATGGCATATGTTAAGGCCAAAACCAAGAAAAATGAAACCAGAATATCAGTGCCTCTTTTTTTCTTGCAAACTCTCACGGTCTACCTTGACTGCGCTGGCAATCGACTGGTTGGGCACATCTGCTTTAGGCTATTTATCTCAAGTAGCCTATGAAATAGTGTAAACGCTCAGTGCTTGAGCAAAAAAATAAATAAAAAAATAAATAAAGACTGCAAAATGGTAATAGAAGTGATCAAGGGTTAAAAACTATAGCCTATGCATGCATGTGTCTAGAGAACTGCGCGGGACTGTTTTCTTCGTCCCGCTCCTGCCCGCTCCCGCTGAATTTCTGACCATTACCGCCCGCTACCGCAAGGGGTGCGCAGCGTGTCCGCCCATTCCCGCGATGTGTATGTCCATTCCCGCCCGCAACCCGCGAAAGTGTGAGAAGTTATTCCCGCACACTGATAGAGATGCATTGATTTTTTGTCTTCTCCCATCCCGCAGGAGAAAGTGTAGGCCTATTTTAGGCTAAGAGAGATTCTTGGGGTTGACGCATTGGTCGGGATAGCGCTCCTATTTCATTATTTCCATGTAGTTTTTAAATAAAATAAAGGCAGTTTCATATTATATTATTTCTTTTTTCCTACCTTCATATATTCACGCAGTGATTGAGGTTAAGGTCTCTTTTCGACAGACATAAGAAACACAATATATTTAAATGCAACTTAGTCAAAAACCTTGCACCATCACGGCACATAAAACAGCTTGCTTTGCAAAAATAGGCCCATGGAACATGAAAATTATCAGATGTAGCAGGTATCTTTCTCGAAAAACACGAATAGAAACTGTGATATCGTAGATAATGTTATCAGAGTTATTGCGGAAATCAATGTTAAACTGTTGGAACTATAATATTGTCCACTAGAGGGCGCTCCAACATAAGAGTTAACAGAGCCGTATATAGCGAGTTAATGGATGGATTTACTGCCAGCTAGAGGAAACGTAGAAGCAGGTAAAAAGTAACAGAGAGACCTTGCCACATGTTTGTATGAAGTTAATTCCTTTTGAATAAGTAGGCTAAATGCTACAGAACAATTCGAAGTCCCAGTCCCACTGTTCCCGCAGTGTTTTTAAGTTGTCCGCCCGTTCCCGCCCGCAGCCAAGTGCAAACCGCCCGTTCCCACGAGTTTTGCATTGGGTCCCGCGGGTCCCAGTCCCAATGCAGATCTCTACATGCGTCCTGCATGTTCATTTATTTGTCAGATTAGAGCCACAGATAAAACAGAGCTCCGGAGTTCTATCATTTTGCATCGACCCACAAGCATGCTGTCGGGTATATTTGGATGAATCAAAACTGAACTACCTCTCATACAACATGTTTTTTTTTAATACTAACCATCGATATTGCTTGTAATTATTCACGCAACAATTTTAAAAAGGACAACGGTGTTGCGCGACCCTCACTAAACCTTCATGACTTCCATGCATTGTGTTGACGTTAATAGCGTTTTTTTCATGTGCGTTTCATGGAGAAAATGACCATGCATGCATGCATCATCTTACATATATACCCGACATAAAAGTTTTTCTCAGCCCAGTGTTGGTGACGATAATGTATGCCAAGTGAACATGAAAGAAATGCGAATTTCAAACAACAGCATGTCAATGCAATCTCTTTATTTACCACAAGTGGAAAGGGAAGGTAGGAAGTAGAAACTGACCGGTAGAGCTTATTTACAGTTTTTATAACGAATAATAATACTAATAAAACAAAATAGGCAGTCTGGCCGAAATGTCTGCTCAGTTGCACGAAACGTCTGCATGGGTTGACCGAAAAGTCTTTCACTCTTCTACGAAAGGTCTTCAGGTCTTCTACGAAACGTCTTCAGGTCTTCTACAAAATGTCTTAAATTTAAACAAAATGTCGTTTTGGAAACGTTGATTGAAGGAATCGTCCGTCAACCGGCTCCTCTAATATGGTGTAATTTGGACTCCAGGGGGCGCCACAGTGGCATCAGTTTCTCTAATATCTCAGGAACGCTTTGACATATCGCACTCTTATTTGGTGGGATGGCTTTGGACACCATGCACCATGGCGGGTCGCTGTGGCAGCGCATCGGGGCAAGCACACTTCTGCATTTTCTCCGGAAATGCATTGTACACACAGAGAAATGGAAGTACCATTGTGTACCTACGTGGGTACAACTGCTTGTCGCTGGGGCAGTACCCTCTTGAAGAACAATAATGTACCTGCGTATGCGAGTACTTTTTTGTACCTTAGCATTTTGTACCCTTTAAGGTACACTTGTGTACCCCTCATGACTGAAATGTACCTGCCCCAGGTGTACCCTCAAAAAAAGGTACTATTCTGTCATGTTAAGGTACATATGAAAATTTAAGGCGGTATACCTGAAATACATACACAACTGTGATATTTCTGTATTGTACTATTGTACTATTGATGAGTTTAATTAGTAAAACCACGGAGACCGATTACAACATGACTGGTACTTTACTTAGTCATTCGAACACTTGTAATTCTCTGATCACATTCATATACACTTGGATCTGAACCCAGGAGGGCGCCACCTACAGGCGAGGAGTATTATTACACAAACTACAATACATCACATCTCCCTCCTTAAGATACATTTTCCTTTAACAGTTCTCAGCATAACTTCTGTTAATTACTTACTTTGCAAATCATTGCGTTGCATTTCCTGTACTAAATAAAACATTCTTACTTCCTTGCAACGTCACCAACCTTAGTTACTTTTTCTTTTCAATAACCTCAAAATCATAACACAAATCATTGCATAATAATCACAACAGTGACATAACATTTTTTTTTTCTTTTCTTATTATTTTTTTTTTTCACAATCTTTCAATCAAGTTCATGGAGAGTAACGTGTTGGTGGTTTAATTACTCTGCCCAATCGTGACCTCTTGACCACTTCTTCACTCATGGCTGGTGTTGCAGGTGTTTTGACAGGTGACAATGCAGGTGTCTGCACTGGTGTGTCATGTTCTGCAGGTTGACTTTCCCGTGAATCAAAGTCATCCGGATGTGGTGAACTCTGTGCTGGAAAAGTCTTTTCACTGGTTTTCAGCAAGTGTCGTCGATTCCTTCTGAAGATGCTACCATCAGGTGTTTTGATGACGAAGGATCTGGGCTTATCATGACTTTTCACCACTATTGCTGGTTGCCAGTTGTTCTTCACTCTGACTCTGACTTTCTCCCCTTCTTGAAGAGACGGCAGATGCTGTGCTCCACGATCAAAGTAATGCTTCTGTTTCAGCTGCCTGTTTGTGATGTTATTATGTATGTTCTTGTGTACTTGCGGTTTCAGGAGCTGTGCTGATGTAGGCAGTTTTGTTTTCAGTCTGCGTCCCATTAATAACTGAGCTGGAGATAATTTCACTCCATCAAGTGGTGCGTTTCTGTACTCCAACAATGCAACATATGGGTCACTCTGACACTCTTCTGCCTTCTTTAAGAGATTCTTGACTGTCTGAATAGCTCTCTCACTTTGACCATTAGACTGCGGAAATCCTGGACTTGATGTTGTGTGTATGAATTCCCATTTTTGTGTAAAGGTTCTGAACTCTGCACTTGAGAATTGCGGACCATTATCCGATACAACTTCATCCGGAATTCCATGCCTTGAGAAGATGGATTTGAGAGCTGTCACTACATGTGCACTCGTTGTCTGCGTGAGCTTGGCAATCTCTGGGAACTTAGAAAAGTAGTCCACACACATCAGATAATCACCTTGATTGTAGTGAAACAGGTCAACTCCGACTTTCGCCCATGCTCTGTCTGGAATGTCATGGCTGATCAATGGTTCTTTGGTGTTATTACGCCTGAACATATTACAGACTGCACACTGCATAACAACATCTTCAATATCTTTTGCCATTCCTGGCCAGTACATAACATCTCTAGCTCTTTCTTTGCATTTCACAATGCCTAGATGAGACTCATGAATTCTCTCAAGCATGTCTGCTCTCAAGCTGTGTGGCACAACAACTCGCGAGCTTTTGAAGAGTAGACCATCAGAGCATGTGAGCTCTTCTCGGAATGTCCAATACGTCCTGATCTCTGGTGTAACTTGTCTGATTTCTGCAGGCCATCCTGTCTGAACGACATTCAACACCATTTGCATCTCTTCATCCGCTGCTGTTGCTGTCCTGAATGAATTCAGTTTCTCTATTGACATTGGCAAACACATTGACAAGACATGAACTTGCAATTCCTCTTCGAAGAGTGATTCTGAATGCTCTTGTAAATAAGCACGGCTCAGCATGTCTGCTATGAACAGTTCTTTGCCTGGTTTGTATTGGACTTGCAGATCATAAGGTTGCAGTCTCATAAGCATCCGTTGTAATCGAGGAGGAGCTTTCTGTAACGACTTCTTGAACACTGTCTCTAGAGGCTTATGGTCAGATTCAACATGCACAGTCTTACCATAGATGTACTGGTTGAATTTCTCACAGCCGAAGACAATCGCTAAAAGCTCTTTCTCAATCTGAGCGTATCGCTTTTGACACTCAGTAAGAGACCTCGATCCAAAAGCCACAGGCTGTCCTTCTTGCAGTATCACTGCTCCTAAGCCTTCAGAACTCGCGTCCACTGACAGCGTTATGTCTTTGTTGACATCAAAGTATTTTAACACTGGTGCGTTGGTCACTAATGTCTTGAGTCTTTTGAAACTCTGTTTTTGCTCGAACTCCCAATGCCATGCCACGTCACCTTCTAACAGCTTTCTCAATGGTGAACTCACCTCTGACAGATTCGGAATGAACTTTGCCAAGTATTGCAGCATACCTAGGAACCTCATCAGAGCAGCTTTGTCTTCCGGTTCCGGCATCTCCTGTAACGCTCTGACCTTCTCTGGGTCTGGTTTCAGTCCGTCTGCTGTCAAGATATGTCCAACATAGCTCACTTCACTCATCCTTATCTTACACTTGTCTCGATTCAGCTTCAGATTGATGCTCCTGATTCTGTCTAACAGTTGTCTCAGTCTTCTGTCGTGCTGTTCCATGTTTTCTCCCCAAACGAGGATATCATCCACAATATTCACTACCCCCTCCAGGTCTTCTAGACGTTGTGCAATGCACTTTTGAAACACTTCTGAAGCGGACGATATTCCAAAAGGTAGTCTTAAAAACCGGTACCGTCCAAAGGGTGTGTTAAAGGTACACAGTTTGGAACTTTCCTCGTCGAGCTGCACTTGCCAGAAACCATGATTGGCATCTAACACAGAAAACACATTGGCATTTGGCATCTCAGCGACTATTTCCTCAACTGTGCGAAGTGGATAATGCTCTCTGCGTATGGCTTTGTTCAAATCTTGTGGATCAATACAAATCCTGAGTTTGTTTGGTTTGACTACAGTCACCATACTATTGACCCAGTCTGTAGGCTCAGTTTGCTTTACAATGACTCCAATGTCTTCCATCCTGTTCAGTTCTTCCCTAACTCTTTCCTTGAGTGCTACAGGTACTTTGCGTGGTGGGTGAATGACAGGTGGTATCTCTTTATTGAGTTGGATATGGTGTACTCCTGGAACACATCCTAAGCCAGTGAATAAATCTTTATACTCACTTAAAATGTCTTCATTTTGAATATCTTCTTTTTCATTTTCAATTTTGAACACTCTTTTAACAAGTCCTAGCTTTGTGCATGCATCTCTGCCAATAATTGCAGGTGAATTGCCATCTACAATCTGGAATTCTAGCTGGTATTGCTTTTCCTTGTGGTAGCACTTGAGCATTGCCTTGCCCTTTGGCTCCATCGTGTGGCCAGAATATGTAACAAGCTTGCAGTTAGACTTCAGAAGTGGTGCTTTCTTGTTGGATATATTTTCAAAGTCTTTGTACGGCAATACATTGCACTCTGCTCCTGTGTCTAATTTAAATGCAATTACCTGGTTATTTATTTTCAGTTCTTGTGTCCATTTCTGACTCTCAGTTTTGCATGCAGAGACTACATCCAAACGCTTGCTAGCTGTTAGCTCATTTTCTTTCACTTCAATGCATCCCATAAACAGTTGAGTTTCTTGCTGTTCTACCTCATGAACATTTCTCTCCACTTGTCTTGGGTTGCCTGTTTGTTTCGGTGTTTTACACATTCGGCTAAAGTGATTCTTCTTTGAACACTCATTGCAAATTTTCCCATATGCAGGACATTTCTTTGGCTCGTGCGTGTACCCACATCTCGTGCATTCCTCACTCTCATTCCCTGTCCGTTTAGCATTAGCACTCTCTTGTTTGACTCTGGGCTTCCTTTTTGTTATTTTATTTACAGCAATTTCTGTCTCTTCTTGTAGAGCTTTCATGTGACTTTGTGTAACTTCGTTAGCTCGGCATATGTCTACAGCTTTTCTTAAATCCAAATCAGTTTCTCTTAGAAGTCTTGCCCTCACTGTGTCGTTGTTAACTCCACAGACAATGCGATCTTTTATCAGTTCGTCAGTTAGCATTCCAAATTCACAGTCCTTTGCTTTATTTTTCAATTCTGTCACGTATGCGTCAATGGTTTCATTTTGTCCTTGCGCTCTCGTGAAAAACACATGTCTCAGATACGTTATGTTCTTTCGTGGTTCACAGTACTTTTTAAAACTGTCCTTGAGCGTAGCCAAGTCTAATTCTCCCTCATCAAACTCCATGGTATTAAATACCTTTAGCGCTTCGTCTCCTGCCACATGTAGAAACGTTGCACACTGCACTTCTTCACTCTTCTCCGCCCTACCAGATGCGATGAGATAGAGGTCGAACTTTTGAACCCATGTTCTCCAATTTTCTGCAAGATTTCCTTCGAAGCTCAGACTGTTTGGAGGTTTCAGTTGCTCCATAGTTGACTTCTGACACCATGTGATATTTCTGTATTGTACTATTGTACTATTGATGAGTTTAATTAGTAAAACCACGGAGACCGATTACAACATGACTGGTACTTTACTTAGTCATTCGAACACTTGTAATTCTCTGATCACATTCATATACACTTGGATCTGAACCCAGGAGGGCGCCACCTACAGGCGAGGAGTATTATTACACAAACTACAATACATCACAACAACCAACAAGTACACAATATATCTTAATCTTTTATTCAGTGAAAAGAGGTTTCATCACTTTTGCAGTTACAATTTGAAGTACAAATTATTTCCAACTCAAAATATCTCAAAGGTAAATATGTGTCAGCCAGAACAAACAGACAGATACAAAATATGTTGACTGAGAAATGGTATTTTGAAAAGGATAATTAACAGTCCGTGTGTCACGCTAAAATTAGGTTCATTGTCATGTTTAAGTCCAATGTGCAGAATCAATTTTGCAAGTGTAAAGGTTTTGGTGGTGATGTGGTGTAATATCCATCACAGGCATTGACAGATAGATAGGATGAACAGTGTTGAAAACAAAATACATACTGAAGGCGCCACTTCCAATATGCCTCTTCCAATACCAGCGCAGGAGCACACTTGATGCCCATCAACTACAAAAACACTTCCAGCCCAGCAGTTCTCCGATTGTGAACCTTCACTTGGGTAGTGGGTATTTGGCTCACCCTATGACAAAGAGAGTAAAGAAAAACACATGGAAAATGATTAGGAATGCAGTCGACCCAAAGAAAGCCATGGCCCATTGTATCTGGTGTGTCTTTGAACTTAACTCAAGTTACCTGTTCCAGAATTATCAGATTTCCAGGGGTCTCCTTCAATATCCACATCTAGTGCCAATGGCATGAAAACAAACACACACACACACACACACACAAAACATTACTGACATTATATGTATATCAAATATTATTCAAATTGTGACATTCATAAACTATGTTTAAGCAATGTTCATGGAAAATACAAAATAGTTGTTAAAGTAAAAATATTTGCTGTAGCGGTATATTTTCACCAATAAAAAATGAAAAGAAAAATCCAATTTGCATTCTATTATTTGTTTCTGTATCAAATTCCATTATGATCATTAATGGGTCAAAAAAATATATCCTAAAAACCTCATAACCAACTCTTGAACTAAGCAATGTTCAGTAAAAGCTTCCTTGCCTAGTCAACACCTGCAGGCTCCTCAGCCAGGGCATCTCACATCACAAACAAGAAACTGGAGAAGCACTGGTCCTCGCTTTGATGCACTGGTAGACAAGCACTGTTAAGATGAATGTAGCCCACTTCGTCAGGCTAACTACATAAAAAGGAAAGAGAAAGCATTCATTATGAAATTATATTTCATTATTATTATAGAGGAAATCTATGGCAAAGATTGATGTAGAAAAAGACATTAAGGACAATAGACTTGACCCATAAAGTTCATTCATCATCATGTCCTTTGCTAATTACTGCACGTTAGCGCCATTAGCAATGTGACACTGGCATCAACAGCACTGATTGCTATGCTAATGCTAGGCCACGTCTGACAGCCAGTGACAGTAGTTAGCGCATCACTACCGCATGAAGAATTGTTTAAAAACCATTTAATACCATGTACGACCATAAAGTTGTCAAATTATTTCAACACTTCAGCTCATTTTTAGCAAATAGCTTAAACCTCATGTCAGCACATGTTAGCACGTTAGCTTACGTTGGCATCAGCAGTAGCAGCAGTATAGCTAGCCTAGTAGTAGAAGGTAAATAAAAACATTATTTTTTTACTCACCAATAACTTCTTCTTCATTAATTCGCCCTTACTTCCAAACCATCTTCAAAAAGTTTCTGGAGACATCAGAAATCTTGATGCAAATATGGACCAAAGAGTAGACTTGGCTCACGAGACACGACCGTTGCAAAATGGCAGTCCAGACATGTGACGTAGTGTGACGACCCTCTATGCTCACTGCTGCCATGTAGAGGCCTATACATGGAAGTGGGGAGCTGCGGGGTGATTTGATTGTCCTGATGGTTTTCACCTGGAGTGGGCATGGACTATAAAATGCCCGAAGACCAGCCTCATGGCAGATTGAGATTGCGATTGGGATTCCCTCACACACAGACTTTTCTACGCTTCTCACACACGACTCGACACTACACACTCTTTACCATCTACTTGCACACACGCACCACACTCATACATCCATCTACCAAAACCACTCCGTCATTGCCGGCATCTTCATTTCACATCCACTTTCATAGCCCTATCATATCCCCTAGACATTATACATTTTTGTATTATTGGCAATAAACTTATTGCATTGAAATATAGTTTGGTGTTGGCGTCCCTTTCATGTTTGCGGCCTGTGCGAGCCTGGGTCGTAACATGAATTGGGGTTCTCGACCGGGATTGATTGTTGGATGAAACCGGCAGGAGTGCAGGTGAGCAATCGCTTTGTTTTGTCTGTTGTGTAGCCTATTCTGAGTACGCTCCTTAGAAGGTGCTTCAGCTGAGTTGAGTTAAGCTCGTCTCTTCCATCGAGGCACCGTTTATTGTTTTGTTTGTTATTTTGCCTTTTTTATGTTTTACGGAGAACTGCTGACGGCACGCTTCGGAGTGTGATGGTAAGTCGCATCTCGGCTTATTCATCCTCTCTCGAGTTCGCGATAATATCCCCAGCTCGGTGATCCGTAGGGGGGCTAGGTGGGTTTAGGAGCTGCTCAGGGCCGAAGTTCAAGGTTTAGGCTACCGCAGGCGAGGCATTGTGTTCTGGCTCACTGTTTGTGTTGCTAAAGTGTTGTGCATTGAGAAAAGGTATTTGTTTGTTTTGTTAGCTGTTTGTTGTAGTTGCAACTTGCATGATTAATTTGGTAACATTAGACCCGTTGTTTCCTATTAAGTTATAGTGAGTGGTGTTTTGCTGACTTTGTGGGTCACGGGCGCTAATGGGTTTAGTTAACGTTACTGTTATGCTTACAGTGGTTACTTACTTGCAACTTTCACAGCTAACTCGCTAAATTGTTGCATTGTTTGAATGCCGAGACAGGTGGTTTAACATTTGCTTAAAATCTCTTACCTTTTCTGGTGTTGCTAGAGTGTTGAGTTGTTTTTTTTATATTCCATGTGAGAAATTATACCGTGTTTTACTGATTCACGTTTGTTGTAAGCAACAATTGAAGGGCTGCTTTTAACGTTTGTCAACGGTATTCCGTACAAATTCTAATTAATAATGCAGTGGGATTCATCAATTTAACGGCATCCCGCACACATGCCAGCGAATCGTAGCTGAGGTGGCATGGTGTTGGCACCGCTGATGGACACGGCTTGAACAAACCAGTTCATCTCGCTTGATTAAGGCCTCCCCAACACCTGTGGGTGCACCATGCACCACGCCCGGTTGTCTACAATTTTAATTTTAAAACTATCAGCGCATATAGTTGTAATGAAATTCATGTTGTAGAAGACAAGTCCCGGTGAGTAGACGTTGGAGAATTTTAGTGCGCATGTTTTAATTTTATAGTTAGGATACTGTTGTTTGTACGGGACACCGTTCGATGGGTGGCACCCGTTGGCACCCAGATTGTCCGCAACACGTTGAAATCACGTTAGGTTGCTGGAAAACGTATCTATCAGTCATTACTGTGTGTTGACTGACCTCTTGTGGTGAGGGAGGGGAATTTCATTTTGGGGATAATTTTGAAGAGTGCTGCAATTCCTGTCGCGTTGACATATTGTGTGTTTTCTTAAGTCATTGAGCTCAGACTAAGCAAAATGTCTACAGTTGTGGATGAATTTATTGCTGAGCCTTCTGAGGCGACACTAGACAAATGCTCAAAAGATCAACTTGTGTTAGTTGCCCAGCACTATGAAGTTGAGTTAAGTAGTGCAGTCAAGAAGACAAAAGCCTCACTCTTCAGTCACATGAAATCTGTCTTGGGTGATAAGGGTGTTCTAAAATCTACTGTGTCCACTAGTCCAGAGTCATCAGTGTTGTCGGGTGGGAGTCAAGAGGGTGACATTAAATTAAAGGAACTTGCTGTGCAGGAAAAACAAATGCAGCTTGAGGCAGCTAAAATCCGCGCGGATCGGGATGCTATTGCAGCGAAAGAAAAACA
Organism: Sardinella longiceps; assembly: GCA_027497455.2. NCBI lineage: Eukaryota > Metazoa > Chordata > Actinopteri > Clupeiformes > Clupeidae > Sardinella > Sardinella longiceps. Next base: position 1,975,665 of record JAODXP020000029.1, on the reverse strand, counting down.
GCAGGAGAGGGAGCTGGAGCTTAAGAAATTAGAGTTCCAACGAGAGCGTGAGCGTGAACAGGCAGCACGGGAGAGAGAGGAACGTGCTGAACGTGAACGCGAATGTGAGCGAGAGTTTGAGCTCAAAGAGCGTGAGAGACAGTTTGAGTTGAGGAAGTTGGAGCTTGAGCTGGCTGCAAAAGGCACCCCAGTACCACAACTGACTCCTGGTGGCACTGCGGCCCCTACAGTTCCTGTATTTGATGTCGGTAGAAATATCAAAATGGTTCCACCATTCTCTGAGCAGGATGTAGAGAAGTATTTTCCCCACTTTGAGCGTGTGGCGGCTTCTCTGCAATGGCCCAAACAGAACTGGACCCTGCTCTTACAATGCGTGTTAAAAGGCAGAGCTCAGGATGTATATTCGTCACTGTCTGTGGAGCAGGCCTCTTGTTATGACACCGTCAAGAGTGCTATACTCCGAGCATATGAGCTTGTTCCTGAGGCTTACCGCCAGCGTTTTCGTGGTACCAAGAAAAGTGACCGACATACCTTTGTTGAGTTTGCCCGAGAAAAGGAGCAATCATTTGACAGGTGGTGTAGCTCTCAAGAAGTTGATTCTAAAGAACTGCTTAGGCAGCTAGTTTTGGTAGAGGAGTTCAAAAATTGTCTTCCTGATGCCGTGGCTACCTACTTGAACGAACGGAAGATTAAGACTCTGGCAGAGGCGGCCGTCTTGGCTGATGAGTTCGTTCTGACGCACAAGGAGGGGCAGGGTAGGCCACAGGGTCCTTTCCAGCGCAAGCGTTGGTCTTCCTTTGAGGGTAAATCAGGGCCTGATGGGGCAGCATCAGACTCTGGTTTTCCCTCTCGGCACCGTCAAAGTTCGCCTGTTACTAATGCCGCCATTATATGTTACCTCTGTCACAATGTGGGGCATAAGGCTGCCCAGTGTCAGGCCAAGAAACCTGCTGGATTGGCTGTGCCTGTGCCATCTCCAGGGTTTTGTGTGCCTGCAGTTTTGAGTTCTGATTACTCCTCTTTTATTTCACTAGGAACAGTGTGTCTGCCAGGTCAAGATGGGATGCCCGTTGCGGTGCGTGTGCTAAGGGACACAGGGGCCGCTCAGTCTTTCATCTTGGGTGGAGTTCTTCCTTTCACAGAGAGAACTGCTGCTGGTCATGTTCTAGTGCAGGGTTTTGGCATGGGGTTGACTAAATTGCCTTTGCATCATGTACAGTTATCCTCTAGCCTGGTGTCTGGAACCTTCAAGGTGGCGGTGGTACGTCACTGCCTCTACCGGGGGTTGAAGTGGTGTTGGGGAATGATCTTGCTGGGGCTAATGTTTTTGGAAAGTCTGTAGTTGTGCCATTTAAGACTGCTAGAACTACCCCATTGTCTACAAGTCCTCCTCCTCCTTCTAATCTCAAGTGTTCAGGTGAGGTGAGTCTTCAACATGTTGAGATTCAGACTCAGCCTGTGTGTGTTTGCCAGTCAACTCAGTGTTCTGAAGTGGACTTTGAAGAAAGTGTGAACTCTGACTCTGTTAACCTCACTATTGGTGAGAATTCTGTGGCAGCTGCTAACGTTGTGGAGGAGAAATCAACACTGTCTGTAGCCTCTTCTCCGGGTGTTGAACGTTCTGTCTCTGCCATTTTGGTGTCTTTTCTTTCTCTACTGTGTCTCTGGTTAATTCACCTTTCTTGTAACTTTTGGGGTGTGTTTAATTCAGTAGCTGAAATGTGGGGATGTCTGTGGTTTGTGGGGGTTTTGGCGCTGTTGGTCGCATGTTGTGGGTTTGACCAAATCCTTCTCTATATCATGCTGAAGCTCCTAGCTGTAGTCTCTGCTTTACAACATCTTGTATGCCTAGCTTTGTCTTCTCTTTCCATCACTGACTACATTGACCACAATCCACCTGGTCGCTATGGACAGAAGCTGGACTGCTAACATCAAAGCGGAGCCTGACTGCAACCATATCCTTGCCATATCCTTCTCAGTCTGAAGTTATACCCAGTTAAAGGTTACGATGTGATGTTGATGTATTATTGATTTGATTTCTTTTTTTTGGATTGCATGCTTTGTCTTTTGGTGCTGTCTCTCTCTCGACTCTCAGTTTCCTAGGGCCCAGGTTGCTGATGGGTTGGAGATGGGACCAGTTTTCCGAGGGTCTTTGTTTTTTTTGTTTTGGAGGCTTCCTAGAGGAATCCTCTCCGGGAAGGGAGGTGTGACGACCCTCTATGCTCACTGCTGCCATGTAGAGGCCTATGCATGGAAGTGGGGAGCTGCGGGGTGATTTGATTGTCCTGATGGTTTACACCTGGAGTGGGCATGGACTATAAAATGCCCGAAGACCAGCCTCACGGCAGATTGAGATTGAGATTGGGATTCCCTCACACAGACTTTTCTACGCTTCTCACACACGACTCGACACTACACACTCTTTACCATCTACTTGCACACACGCACCACACTCATACATCCATCTACCAAAACCACTCCGTCATTGCCGGCATCTTCATTTCACATCCACTTTCATAGCCCTATCATATCCCCTAGACATTATACATTTTTGTATTATTGGCAATAAACTTATTGCATTGAAATATAGTTTGGTGTTGGCGTCCCTTTCATGTTTGCGGCCTGTGCGAGCCTGGGTCGTAACACGTAGGTTAAAAGGTACAAAATCATGGGAAGTGGGGACAAAAATGTACTCCCCTCAATTATGTACCTTTCTAGGTGCAATATGGTACCATTAAGGATCTGTCCTGTACCCTTAGAGGTACAAATAATTGAAAAGAACAATTTTGTACTTATAGGTACAAAATAGTTTTCCTGGTGAACCAGTAGCCTGTATGTAACAGGCTACTGCTACTGGCACACTGCCCTTTCACGCCTCTCCGCAGGTGTGGTTTAGTCAAAAGATGCTTGCGCGTGGTTGGAGCAACCTCATATGAATGACATGACACTTCGACCACTCACGTTGAAGCTTTGTGACGTAGGACGTGTCGTCACGTAAGCGCCGCCAGGTCGGGAACCAAAACAGAAACGTCATACCTACTGAAATCCCTCCCTACGATCCTGATTCGTCGTGCTGCCCCGGTTATTTTGAAAACGGAGGAGGAGAGCGAATCACTGGTGTACCAGCAGGTTTGTGTAGCCCAGTCCCCTGGGCGTCAACACATAGCTTCTGGTTCACCAGGAAACAAAATAGTACCCTCTGTGTACCTCTATTTCTCTGTGTGTAGTTAAATTAAATATTTTGTTTCCAGAGGAGAATTTTTTTTTTAAATTTTGTTTTCATTGAGCTGAAGATTGGTTGGAAAATAGTTTTTAATGTTTTTAATATAATGATTTCTGTTCTGTATTATGCTCATTTTTTATTACATACATTTAGGTCATGTGGCTGCCCAGAAACATTTTCCTCAATAAGAATATTTGGTTTGTATAAAACAATCAACATCTTAAGAATTAATTTTTATCTGCCTTAAGGCCAATGATTGTGCTAAATCATTTAATCTCTGAAAAAAAGATAATCTACAGTAGAAGTCTTGTCTTGGTGAAGTCATTTCAACTGAAATATTTGTACAGTAGAGTTAGTTTGACCATGGATATCTTCAGTTTATACACTAACGCTGACACTGTTTTTGTTAAACTGAATCTTCTTGGAGTGGTGTGTGTGTGTGTGTGTGTGTGTGTGTGTGTGTGTGTGTGTGTGTGTGTGTAACGCTGCCTTTTTTAAATCCAAACAACAGTTTTGTCACTGCACCTGTCATCAACATGTGAGAAATGTGAAATCAGTTGGGCAAGTGGTTTTAGACATTTAACAAGCATACATATACACAGGTCTTTCTTGCATTTATACATACATATATACATATCATACATCGCCATTTACAAAGATTTTGCTTAACATTATTATTTTGCACATAAAATAATTAATTGGGGACCCATATCGCACCCCACATAGTATACAGTATAAATGAGAATAACAATAATTCTTCAAACATCCAGCACAAGTACCAGCAGTACTATGCACATGTGGGATTCTGATTATTGTCAGATGTAGACTGTGAATGTACTTGTAATTCATTTGTCCCTGCCAAGTCTGTATATGTTTCCTGTCCATGTTGAATCAAATTACCAGTAGCCAAAATAAATGAAGAGAGGGCTTTGACATATCCATAAGTATCTGCCCACGAGGAAGGAAACGTCAATTGAGTCATTTCTGACGCTTCGCATGAAGTGAAATGATTTGGAAGCGTTTGGTGAACCAGTGTAGAATAAAATGTGAATGGAGTCATTTAAGTTCAAATATTTGGACATGTTGACAGTTTGGATGTTTCTGAAGTTCAGAGAAGAGCTGCAGTGTTGAGGGTCCAGGTTTATTACCCCCAGCCAAAGATTACTGAGACTTGATGGTTTTGATGTCAATGCTGCTGCTAAAGACCTGAAGCCTTCTTCTGTAATACTGCAGTGATTCAGGCTGTAGAGAAAAAGAAAGGAATCAGTTTATTAGATCACCATAGAAACACACATGGGGACTATGAGGGGAGCACATTCTAAATGATGTTCCATCTGTGCATGTTGGACATGAGATATAAAAATAGGCTACACCACATTTACTGTATGTCTGAAAAGGGAGCAAGTGCAATATAACTGCCAAAGGGATAATGTTTTTTGGGGGGTTCAAAAATGACTGTAGCACAAATGTGTGTCTAACATTTTGTTGCTGTGAGAAGAAAGTGGAATATAGTCTTTCTTTACTTTCAGTAAAATGTGATTTTCAACCAGACGTATGAAATAGCCAGTGGTTAAAGTGGGATGTGGCAGGAGGGGGAACACTCAATTTTTTTTGTTGGTGCAAAGAAGAAATGACTCCTTT
>JAODXP020000029.1:1845801-1965801 GCA_027497455.2 Sardinella longiceps | reverse complement strand
GGGTCAAGGCCGGAAAACCATACTGGATGCCCATGATCATTGGGTCCTTAGATGGCACTGCATCACATACAGGACTGCTAATGTAATGGATATCACAAACTGGCCTTAGGACTACTTCCAGAAAACATTGTCAGTGAACACAATCCACTGCGTCATTCGCCATAGCCAGCTAAAACTCTATAGGTCAAAAAAGAAGCCATTCCTAAACATGATCCAGAAGCGCAGGCGTTTTCTCTGGGCCAAGGCTCATTTAAAATGGACTGTGACAAAGTGGAAAACTGTTCTGTGGTCAGACATATCAAAATTCAAAGTTCTTTTCAGAAAACTGGGATGCCATACCATCCGGACAAGGAAAACCCAAGTTGTTATTGCTTATTCTTAGCGCTCATTTCAGAAGGGTGCATCTCTGATGGTATGGAGATGCATGAGTGTGTGTGGCATGGCCAGCTTACACATCTGGAAAGGCACCATCAAGTCTGCAGTCCAGATCTTTCACCCATAGAAAGCTTTTGGTGCATCATACATAGGAATACATGACAAAGAGGACCTAAGACAGTTGAGCATGTAGAAGCCGATATTAGACAAGAATGGAACTACATTCTCTCCACAACTTCTCTCCACAGTCCCCAGACGTTTGCAGACTGTTTTAAAAGGAAGAGTGGATGCCAGACAGTGGTAAATGTGGCCTTGACCCATCTATTTTGGGATGTGTAGATGCCATGAAATCGAAAACCAACTTATTTTCCCCTTAAAATGATACATTTCCTCAGTTTCAACATTTGATATGTGTTCGATGTTGTATTCTGAGTAAAATATTGAAATTTGAAACTTCCACGTCACTGCATTCTGTTTTTATTCACAATTTGTAAAGTGTCCCAACTATTTTGGAATTCGGTTGTATGTACTCCTCTGATAGATCACTAGGGATTGTTGTTTTTATGTGTGCTTTTATGTTTTTTTTTTGCATGAGCTGTCTGTGTCTAGTTTTTATCGTGTATTGTCTTATGTTGTCTTACAGTATGTTGGGGTGACATACTAAAACAAATTCCAGACGTCTGATTGTACTGGCAAAAAAGCATCTTTACTCTTATACATCCTTTACCTTGAGCCAGAATCTCTTCACTCAAACTTACTTGATATTTCCCGATATACACTGTGTTTCCACATTCAGGTCTAAAAGCACTTTAACTCCGGATGTTCCTGGATTATTTCCTCTGAGATCCAGCTCTCTGAGGTGACTGGGATTTAACCTCAGGGCTGAAGCCAGAGTAGCATAGCCTTTCTCTGTGACACCACAGTCTGACAACCTGTAGTAACAACATCATTTTATCAAGGCAAACAAAAATAAAATGCTTATTGTTATTAGTGGCTATTTTTTGGTCAAAGTTTTAATTTTTAAATTCATCAAGGCAAATGAAAACAAGAAACATGCTTCTTTTTTGATATTTTCTCCCAGAATGTTCTCAAATAATTACAGTTGTTGTACAATTGAGGAAGAACTAGAAATTTAAAATCTAAACCTGTAGCAGTCTCGGATATGAGCCATGGGGAACTTCATGATGAGGTTTTTTTTAAATCTGACACAGAGGAGGGAGGAGGGGCAGAGCTACAATGGTTGTCTCTCTACTGCATAGGAGTGTGAGGTGTAATCCTCTTGTCTAATCTTCACATTGTTGTGCTCTTGTTGTTTAATGAATTTGAAAAGCTATTCTGTTTTATCTGCGTGCTTAGTCAAAGTGTTTCCTTAGACCAGGGGTCAGCAACCAAAGAGCCATATTGGCCCAAAAAAAACAAAAAACATACCTGTCTGGAGCCGCAAAAATCTAAAAAGCCTTAAATAAGGCAACATAGACTGTCAATAGGCTACATAAGTTGTATGTCTACTATTAAAATGACTAAGTAGGCTACAAATACAAAATGAACATTCATGATTAAATGTTTGTTTTTCCTGCAGCGCATCCTTAAGAGAATTACGCACCACGTGACTACTGATGTAGCCTACGATAGGCCTATTGCTGCTTCAAGTTCAGCCTAACTTCCATTACAATATTAATGTGTTGGGTTTTGTTGCATTGGTTTTAGGTCTTCAGAACAAAAAGTGCATAGCCGCAGGCTATTTTCAGCCCGTCTGGAAATTAAATGTTCTCTTCAACGTCAATTACAATAGAACTCACTGTTCAATAACAATCAAAAGAGCGCAAAAAACAGCAGCCTGTCGTTAAAACGCAACTTGCTAAATAAAACGGCTGCCTTTTGAAAAGGTAAGTCAAATACCAAGTTAATTAGCCTAAGTCAGTGCAAATGAGAAAAATAAATAAAACAAACTTTTAATGCTCTCCCTTACTCAGCGTCAGACATTAAATAAATTACAATCGCAGCTTGCAATTTAAAAGCAGCTGGCTTAAATATTCATCAGTCAGTCAAAATTGACAAAATAAAAATAAGACAGATAAACTTCGATTTCTGTGCATTATCCTCTTCTCATAAGTTCGCAAATGCCACGAAGTCTGTGCAACTGTCAAACGCAGCATCCTTCTCTTCCCCCTCAGCTACAGACACGTAGGCCATAATCGGACCTTGCACCTTGCAAATAATCACTGTTGAGTGTGTGATCGTGATGGGCGTCTTTGAACTCTCTCAGGGATGAGAAGTGGGAGAGCGTGACTCGCTCTATCCCTGTCAGCTTGCGCTCGAATGATAAAATGGTTTCCAGCATTTGAAGCGCAAATTTCTTAAATATCAAATAAAATGAAATATATTTACAACTACATAGGCTACATTCTTACAGCATAAGAATGTTTGTGTCATGTTTACTCCCTAAGAAACCATAGGATATTATTTTTCCATTTTCACACATTTTTGCAAAACCTCCCTTGAGCAACTAAGGGGGTGCTAAAGAGCCGCGTGCGGCTCAAGAGCCGCAGGTTGCCGACCCCTGCCTTAGACCGTCGACTATGCATTTTACTGCATGACCTAGACCTGACCTAGACCAGAGTCATGAAGTGGAATTAAGCGTTTGAAAAAAGACAAGAAAGCAGAAGCTAACCCATAGGAATGATTACTAAATCACCAAAATGTCTTACTTGAGTGTCTCCAATGAACAATTTGGATTCTTCAGTCCACTACAGAGTTTTTGCACCCCAACATCTCCAATACTGTTGCTACTGAGGTCCAGATCTTTCAGCTTTGAGGATGTTTTACTGAGGACAGATCCCAGACCTCTACAGCTCCTCTCAGTGAGACTACAGCTACTGAGCCTTAGGAGGAAAACAAACATCACTGACTAAATGGAAAGGATCTAATCCAATTATGTTGCCCATAGATAGTCTGCGTAATGCTATTTGAGTGGTATAAATTAATCACATTTCATTTCCACATATATTTCCTCTTTTCACTGTTGTCATTACTATTATTTTTATGATTCCTCCATTATAGATATAGTAACTTTTTTTTTTTTTTTTGTAATTCAAATGTTTATTTAAACATGGCACACAAAAGCTCACAGTGGTACATTATATAGATAGCAATAGAAAAGGTCAGGCATCGACTCAACAGTCTTTTAGGTAGTCCCTGGTTAATACTTAAGATACGGGTATGACATGTACAGAAATAAAAAGTGAAAATAAAAGTAAATACAATTGTACAGATGTCAACAAGCCTAATGGCAAAATAATAAGAACATAGGCATTCAAGTACATAGATCCAACTCCACAGCAGTGATATCAGTTTGATGCAATATAGTCCATGAAATAATCCCAGACTCCTAATTCTACAGGCCCTTTCTCCCTTAATCTGGCTAAAGATATAGTAACTTTTGAGAGGGACTTGATCCAACTAAGCTTTCAATTACGAAGTTATTTGCCCTCATTACTTACAGAGCCTTTTGTGATTCTTCCACTATAGGTAGCAATCTTAGCAGCCCTTCATCAGACCTGATGTACTTCTTCAAGTCAAACACATCCAGCTTCTCCTCTGATGTCAGCAGCACAAACACTACAGCTGACCACTGGGCAGGTGAGAGTTTGGCTTCAGAAAGTGTCCCTGTGCTCAAGAATCTCTGAACTTCCTCCACTAAGGAGTGATCATTGAGTTCATTCAGACAGTGAAAAAGGTTGATGACTCTTTCTGATGTAGGAAATTTCCTGATAATGTCTTTGATATACTTGATTGTTTCATCATTGCTTAAATTCATACGATGTTGTCCACTCTGTAGAAGACCATGCAGGAGATTCTCATTAGACTCCACTGAGAGGCCAAGGAGGAAACGGAGGTAAAGATCAAAGCGTCCATCTTTATACTCCAAGGCTTTGTCTACAGCATTCTTGTGTAAGATAAGAGTCCTCCACCTTTACAGGACCACACAATATCGATTTCAGATGCTTAATGCCAGTTTTGGGTTTGGATAGAACGTCTTTCTTTTCAGTCATCTTCAAGCGCACATATAAAGCTGCCAGATACTCTTGGATGCTTAGATGCACAAAACAATAAACCTTTCTTTGCTGCATGCCTGATTCTTCTCTAAACATCTGGGTGCAGATGCCACTCTGTACTGCTGCCTCACTGACATCAATGCCAGAGTCTCTCAGGTCTTTCTCATAAAATATCAAATGGCCCTTCTCTAGCTGCTCATAGGCCAACTTCCCAAGAGCAAGAAGGCCTTTTTTGTTCCACTGTGGATCAGAGTCATGAATTCCCTCAAACTTCAGGCTCCTCTGCTTGGTTTGGAAAATTAGGAAATATGTGTACATCTCAGTGAGAGTCTTTGGGACATTTTTAACATGTGAAGAGCTAAAAATGATTTCAAGAACAGTTACAGCAATCCAACAAAATACCGGTATGTGACACATGATGTGTAGACTTCTAGATGATTTGATATGAGATATTATTGTGTTTGCAAAATTCTGGTCACTGATCCTCTTCCTGAAGTACTCTTCTTTCTGCACATCACTGAACCCTTGTGCCTCTGTAACCCTGTCAACACACTCAGGTGGGATTTGATTGGCTGCTGCTGGTCGAGAGGTGATCCAAAGAAGAGCAGAAGGAAGCAGATTACCCTTGATGAGATTTGTCAGGAGTACATCCAATGAAGTGACCTTTGTCATCTCAGTCAAATTTTCATTTTTCTGAAAGCCTAAATTTAGTCTACATTCATCCAGACCATCAAATATAAACAACACCTTATACTTCCTCTGGCTGGGAAACTTTAGCTGCTTTATTTCTGTGAAGAAGCGCTGGAGTAGGCCCCTCAAAGAGAGTTCCATATCTTTCATGAGATTGAGCTCCCGAAAGGGCAGAGGAAATATGAAGTGGATATCCTGATTTTCCTCCCCCTTAGCCCAGTCAAGGATGAACTTCTGAACTGAAACAGTTTTACCAATGCCAGCTACTCCCTTTGTGACCACACTTCTAATTGTTTTGTCTTCGTTAGGTAAGGTTTTAAAGATGTCTATGCATTTTATTGGTGTCTCTTGTCCAGTTGATCTCTTGGATAGTGACTCAATCTGTCTGACTTCATGCTCCTCATTCATTTTCCCACTTCCTCCCTCTGTGATGTAAATTTCTGTGTAAATCTTTTCTAACAGAGCAGAGCTTCCTTGCTTAGGTATTCCCTCAAACACTTTCTGGTACTTGATTTTGAGATTTCTTTTCAGCTCAGACTGACAAAGTACATCCAGTTCATCTAATAGAAAAACAACAAACATTTTGTAAGTCACAAACACTGTTGTCAAATAATTCAAGTTTCTATTTCATGATTGTTAAATATGAAAATCATCTTACTTTCCTGCAGTTTGTCAGCTAAATCCTTTTCCTGCATACCCCTAAGAAAATGCAGTGCCATCTTTAGAGCCCCTTCTCTGACATCACTCTCTTTCTCCTCTTTATTCTCAAAATCTTCTTCATAATTTGGACTCAGAATCCTCTTATATCTCTTCAGCTCATTCTTCAAAAAAAGTGATGATTATTTCTTCCAATGTCTGAAACACGCACACACAAACACACACATAATTTTCAATTGACACCTCAGCGCATTATATAATATATAAACATATATTTTTATTCCACCTCTATTCAACAAGACAGTGTAGAGAGATAGGAAGTGAGTGGGGGAGAGACATGGAGGGATCGGGAAGCGACCCCGGGTGGGAATCGAACCGGGTCCCCGGATTCACGGCACGGTGCCTTAGCCAACTGTTCAACGACGCACATTACCTTATTTAATGTACTTTATTTCTATTACAAGAGTTTTGGTCTGGTGGACAAAACAGAATCATTGTTGCTGAAAGAAGTCATGCAGTTATGGATAACCTAAATAAATCACAATCTTGTTTATTCTGGCTGGTTAAGAATTTCTGGTTGGTTACATACTTTTTCCATTCATACTTATGTCATTGTGCTTGAAAATAAAACGTTGCTACGTGTTAATGATCCAGTGGTTAAATTTAACATTCATGTAAGCATATGGGCCCTATTTTGACAACGCAAAAGACGAACATTCAATGGTAAGAGACGCAACGTGTGTGAGGGGCGTTCCGGCGATATTCAGCTAGTTTCACAGCGCAGAAAACGTACTTCACTCCAGTGCAAAGTTAAAAAAGGTTGGACTTATGATGCCTAATTCAATCATGGGTGTGTTATGGGTGTAATGCCAAATTAACCAATGACATATCAATTTCTCATTGCCTTTAAGAGTAGAGAGCACATAGCGCTCATTGACTTGGTATCACACCAGCGGATTTTCTCAGTGAAAACATTGAATAGCTCACATTGGGTCTAGTAATAGTCAGATGACTATTACAGGCAGATGCATGTAATACATAGACAAAAAAATAAAGTAATATGGAGTAAAACCAGAAAGAACGTAATAATATCATATGCATAGGGAAAGGGAATCACATACCTCAAAAATATGATTTACATTCCGACCACTGGAAAATAGAGGCCATTTTCCTTTTTGCACTCTGAAAATAAATTACAACAGAGTTAAAATCAACCAAAGTCAAAGTCCTTGTGCCAGTATATTTGGCCAAATAATCTCATTCTGATTATTTTAAGAAAATGTCACGTTCAAATAGTTGGGTTTGCCACTGTGATGTTAAGCCCACCCAAGCCCACTCTCTCTACCAATGGCCTGTCCCCGAATTAACCTGGCCAGATATAATAAACCAATGTCACTAGCCTCGATTCATCCATGACATCTCCATGTTGGAACTTGATACCACGATCTTGTGACTCGTCAGATGCCATGGACACACATGTGGGCACAGGGGATGGAGGTCTCAAGTGATGGGAGGGGCTGTAATATAAAAACAACCATTGCTCTCTGCTGACTGGTTTCTTCATGTTATGGTTTCTACACAACTCTGTTTCATGGACTTACCTTGATTCATCCATGACATCTCCATGTTGGAACTTGATGCCACGATCCTGTGAAATGTCAGTTGCCATGGACACAGATGTGGATACAGGGGATGGAGGTCTCACATTGTGGGGGCTGTGACAAAAGAAACTGATTTCTTTATTTTTGCTTGCATAACACAATTACAATATTGTATTTACACACATGCATAAAGTTATTTAACTGAGGTTACTATGTTGTATTAGGCAATAATGTATTTGAGTTTGAGTAATAAAGCACAGCCAGACCAGGCCTTAATTTATTTCATCCATTGTTTTATTTCCTGAAAGATTTTTCTTTTTTTTCAAAATGATAGGGGCCTGCCGGTTGTGTTGACATGCTCCACTGATTTTTTTGTTTGTTTCTGACACCAAGGAGAATCCTGTGTGATTGTCGCAATAACACTAAGGATTACAAACCCAATTATATTAAAAAAAGTTAACATAACATCGAAACCTTATACTGCATTTGACGGAGAATCACGCAAAGACAACATATCAATTGCCGAAATAGCAATTTTATTTTTTTGCTTTGATCTAGTATAGGTTAAATCTCAGCAACATTATGCTGCCATCCAGAAAGTACCTTCACATAAACCTTTATAGCACAGGGAAACAAGGCCTATAATACAAAGTTACCACAGTGTAGATCCATCATAAGTCATAAGGGATAACGGCCGACGAGGTGTCCAGTTATTCATTTATAATTGGCAAGGTAGAATCTAGAACTCCGGTGACGCGCGCAGGACAGTGTAAATCCATCATAAGTAAGGGATAACGGCCGACGAGGTGACCAGTTATTCATTTATAATTGGCAAGGTAGACTCTAGACTCTATTCCAAGGTAGACTCTATTCCGCCAAGCCAATTATAAATGAATAACTGGACACCTCAGAGGTCGTTATCCCGCTTATCTCCCGTATCTATCTATCTCTCGTATATTTGAAGAAGCGTATAAAACATAAAAGAAATATGCAACTCAAATTTAAAAGAAGCTAACCTGTTCGGTTTGAGTACTACTTTCAGTTGAAAGTATATCTACAAGGCTGCTTATTGTTGTTATAGTTACCATTCTGAAAGGCATTCATATGGAACGGTAATCAGTTATTAGATGAGTTATTTTTTGGAACTACTTCCAAAGTAGCCAGTTATCTGGAAATAATGGCCACCTAGCAGCCAATCAGAGAAGAGAATGGCGTTCTGAAGGGAGATAAGCAAGTCTACATGTTAAAGTGGTCTTTCAAATTTAACATTTTCTGCACAATGAAAAGGAATACATGACAAGAAGAAGTTTGTTGGAATCTGTTTTATCAATTTTACAAACTAGGCTACAAAGTAACTGTTAGGCTACAAAGTTGTTGGAGCTGGGGTTGCAATTCTTTCAGAAATGTATTTGGGTCAGTGACAAATAAGGGTTGGCAAGCATTTCAAAATATGTATTTGTTGTGTATATGTATTTCTGTTGGTGTCATATTATTTGATAAGACATGACCATGATAATTTTTCACTAAAAAAAAAGACAACAGCCATGTCATTAGACTGTCAAATGGTGTAACTACAAAAAAACAATAATAGGGGGCATCGTGGCTCAGTGGGCTAGAGCATCATACCGTTATTCCGGGGACCCGGGTTCGAGTCCAACCCGAGGTTATTTCCCGATCCCACCCTCCCATCTCTCTCTCACACTTGTTTCCTGTCCATCTCTATACTGTCCTATCTAATTAAAGGCAAAAAGCCCAAAAAATATCTTAGAAAAAAATAATAGAAAAAGAATAATGTAAATTTTAGTAAACAGTTAATCTTGGTACACACATGAAATACCGGTAAGTAGGTTCTGTTGCCACGCCATTGGCCCATGGAATTATGGATTATGAAGTGCAATGTTGTCCTACCTCTGCCCCTCTGGAGCGTCTCCACATTTAACTGTGACTTTAACTTGTTTTTCCATTGTCACTTTTCATCGACATCCATGAAAAACCCGTAGGGCCAACTGGTTCAGGTTTCACTGTGAAATAAAGAAACAAAGCAACTCCTATAGCCCTATAGGTACATAAGAGGAATTATTTTAAAATATATTACATTTGTCTGTTATTGATATCAGCTTCTTATTTATCCCTAAGCATATGTACAGGCTACAACCAGTAGGCTTAGCTTTGGGATACAATAACATCACACACCACACTAACAAAATAGAACACAAGTACAGTGCATATTATGTTTTAGTCTGGTTTGTAAGGCTACTAATGTACAAATGTCAGATTTCTAATAATGCTTAAACAGGCTTTCATCTATTATTAGGCCTTATACGTTTCTTATTTTGTGATCCAGACTATTTTTTATTATTTTCATATGATGGCGCAATAACAATAGCATACATTGCATGGGCTAAAATCCAGCTAAGATATGCGTGCTGTATAAGGTAGACGCATCTGTGAGTCAGTGTTTGTGTGCATTTCAGGCACCTGTGCGTTGCGCTCCTCTGCAGGATTCATGCTAAGGGAGGGAACTGTCTCTCATTGGCCGGAGACTTGATTGCTGTGGTTTTCTGAGGAGAGGAGAGGAGAGGAGAGGAGAGGAGAGGGAAAAGCCAAATCTCAAATTATGTCCTTCTTTAAGGGACCCATTTGTATTGAAGGACACTCTTGCCCTTGTCTTTTCAAAGTGGGTCCAGACAGTGCAACAGTGAAGGTCTACATATGCACCTATCTATTAGTGAAAGAATGAATCTATTACTGACTGGCATACTGCCCTTGTCACAGTGACGGCGAATGAACAAGCTTACGCCTAGCTGGACAGATCAGGCTGGCAAAAATTTAACAGACACACGCACACACACACACACACACACACACACACACACACACACACACACACACACACACACACACACACACACACTTTGTCAGTAACCTATACTATCTTTCAAGGCCATATCCAATCTTTTTCAACACTTCCAGCTTGCAATCCTTAATAGCTCTGTATGAAGCACAGCATAACACAAGAGGCTAGTTTTTACCAGGCTTAAATAATGGCCATTACACTTGGTTTATGTTTAAGTGTGCTCATAGTTACACTAGCTAGCAGATGGCAGGTTTCAGGCCTCTGCACACTCTGACATTACAGCATTTCAAATGTGAGATTATTATCATTATCGTGTATTATAAACCGCTCCTAAAAGGTAAGGAAACTTGACTTTGGCCCATTATATCTTCCCTTTAGTAATACCAACTCCTAAAGTGTTATATATCATTTTTATCGTTGGTTTGTCCCCTTTACAATGAGGTATAGCTTGTAAGCATGGAATGCGCAACACTGCCAAACGTGTGAGTAGTGCCAACCAAAAATGTGCCAAAATAGCCAGTAATAGGGTTCTGCTGCATCTGATTTTGGGCTTCAAGTGCTGCCAGATGAGTGCAAGTCACTGGTGTGCCTAAATTAGCACCTGAGCATGGCTTTAGCAACTTGTTGGGTTCTTGGTTTCTCCTAGCAGCAACACTGGTGGAAAGATGCCACGTTTGTTCCTTCAGGATAGGGCCTGTGCAATAGGGCAACCTGAGGCTGGTGTCCCAGCATATGGTGGCAGCATCCTTTGGTGTCAGTCCTGGTACCATTCCCAAACTTAGGACCAAGTTCCATGAGACTGCAGAAGCCAAAGACAGACCAAGACATGGCAGTCTCAAGAAGACAACACCCCAAGAAGACCGGTTCCTTACTTTTGCTGTACTAAGGAACCGTAGGTTCACTACCAGAGACTTACAAGATTCAATCAGCTGTTCAACTGCTCAAATCTTCCACACGTTTGTGAGGGCCCTGACACTGAGTATAAAGTGCATGGCCAACATGTTTTTTTGCTCTTGTCCTCATTTCTTTGGTTGAGTGTAATCTTCATTGCTCCAAGCAACAAAGGCTATACTAACGTAACAGTATAACAGGCCATTTTGGCACATTTTTGGTTGGCACTACTCACACATTTGGCTGTGTTGCGCATTCCATGATTGCCCAATGCTTACAAGCTATACCTCATTGTAAAGGTGACAAATCAACGATGACAATTATATAAAACACTTTAGGGATTGGTATTATTAAAGGGGAGATATAATGGGTCAAAGTCAAGTTTCCTTACTTTTTGTGAGCGGTTTATTATTATTTGAGATTTTAGTTTTCACACCCGTGGTGTAAGCATGCAGTGAACCTCACAGCATTTTCCTGAGAGACTGTGGCTCCAATAAATTAGACCTGAATTTTGATTGACAGGCGGTGGCACACTTGTAGCGTTGGTATTTAAAATAATGAAATGTAAACAAATAAGCAAAGCGCTCCACTCTTTCTGAGGCCCTTTACCTGTAAGGAATCAGTAAGGACAGCTTCTCCTGCCGCTAGTTAATATTGTCCGACAGCACCCTCTGTTTCTCAGCAGTCTTCACCACTTTCTTCAGAATACTGGTCGGCAGATTCTGCTTACGTTCAGGAGCGTAAAATGTGGATCCTGTTATTGCCAGATGCAAATAAACAGTACTGCATACATGTGCAAAAGTGCAAATCTGGTAAGTTTCACCAACCTAAAGCATAAAGATGAAGTTCAAGTTAATGTTCTCACAGTGAGAAAAAAAGAATGTGTCCTGGAGAGTGTGTAAATGTCTAGTTTCCACTACTTACCTAACCTTGCACAAACCTTCTTTTTGTAGCTTTAGTAAATCGATTATCTCAAAACAATCTACTGTTGTAGATTCATCCATTCCTAAGAGGATGGCAAACAGCCTTACAGGTTGTAATGAAATAAAAAAAAACATGCCTGTTACAAGTTTACTGTTTTGAGTAAAACAGTATGTAGTAGAAAGTGGAAGAGAGAGAGTGGAATTCACAAATGAAAAGAGACGATGCAATGGTAAATGCTTATTGCTAAACAGTTATTACCTCCGCGAAGGAGGTTATGTTTTCGCCGGTGTGTGTCTGAGTGTATGTGTGTGTGTCTGTCTGTGTGTCTGTGTACAACATAACTCGAAAAAAACTGCACTGACTTGGATGACATTTTCAGACAACATGTGTATTGGGACAAGTAAGAACTGATTCGATTTTGGCGGCGATCGGTTATCCAGAACACCTTCTGTGACCACATTGTCTTGGCATTGTCTTTATCGAAATAAACATTGGTTATTTTGTTATTTTTATTTATGCTTTTGGTTTGTGAGTTCCACTCTCTTGATTGATGGACTGATAACTTTTGGAACTAACACATCCACCAGGACTTGAGTTACTGGCACGACACCAACTCTGCCGTAAACTTATTGTACTTATAACATTGCCCAGTAAGCCTTCAAGTTTCCTGCTTCGCAGACACAGCAAGACAACAACATTTAGCCAATCATTAAGCTAACTGTACAGGATAAATGTCCTGTTTGCATAGGCCTATGGCAGGATAAAATTACATGTGCAGCGAGTCTAAACCAGGTATAGGTTCATTCATTCTTTCACTAAAAACTCACAATTTACAAGAGAATCTAAGGGCAGGTTTAAGAGTAAGTTTTGTAAAATGATCAAACAGTTTAGTCTAACTACCACCATGTAGATTAAATGCAACATTAAATATTTGGTAACATCTCCCTGAAAAGTGTTATTTTTGGACAATTCATTTCATGAAAATGATTATTAAAAAATATAGTATCAATCATTGTTCATTGTATCACAATCATTGTATAAAATCACATCATTGTTCACAGAATAATCCCACAGTACTAACTACAAATCCAGATATTTTACCACCTTTTCATAGCAATCCATCTTGTGATTATCAGAGAGTACTTACCAAAATAAATCAGTCACAGCAGTGCATACACAGGAGAATAAGACGCACCAAACAAGAAATACTTGTTTCTATCAAAATACAATGAAGCTAAATATATTTTTGTATGGGTAAGAAAATGAGAATAGCTTCCTCCACCTAATAAAATGGAACCTGAAAAAAAAAACGAACTTTGACTATCACTATCTGCCTTGTCAACGTTGTAATGAGGAGTCCAGAGTCTCTGAGCTGTTTACTAGAGTGCTCTTTGAACACTGCTCATATACTGTAAGCCTTTAGCCTACTTTCAGTTTGTGCTCGCTCAAGAAAACATGTAAATGTACATACATGTTGATGTACATTTAAAGTTGTGGGTGGAGTTGAGTGGTGATCAGTTTTTGGGAATGATAAGCGGAGACTGTAAAGTTCTACTTTAATTCCGGCACAGCAGACGTTTTGCCCTTGCTGACCTCTCAGTGATTTTTGGCGAATTTGTGTGAGGGAAAACGCCACTTCATTCCAAGATAAAAATGCATTGTGTAACTTGAGTTACTAACAATTGTACCGAGTAAAATATTACCAATTTTGTTTCTGTAATGCCTTACATTACCAAGTTACCACAAAAAGCAATGCATTACAGTAATTAGTTACTTTTGTAGCTTGTTACTCCCAACACTGGTTTTCACTCAGTAGACTATTGCTACTACTATTACTACTGGTATTACTACTGCACCTGTTGCCCAATGTGTCCAACTATGAACCACTACAACTTTGTCAAATCTGCAGTTGAACAAAATACATTGTCTAAACATGTAACAAAAAAAGTGGAAAACAGAAAATAAAATATTCTGTCAATATTGAAATTATTGAAATTATATTGATATTATTGAAATTATATTGAAATATATATTGAAATAAAAGATTTAGGCTATTTTTAACATTAAACTATTTCAAAGTCAACATGGCAGCTAAAGCTTGTCTTTAAACTTCAGACTCATCCATGTTCGCTACAAATAGACCACAGATACTGCTTTAAAATG
The DNA here is from genome assembly GCA_027497455.2 of Sardinella longiceps. Lineage (NCBI taxonomy): Eukaryota > Metazoa > Chordata > Actinopteri > Clupeiformes > Clupeidae > Sardinella > Sardinella longiceps. The sequence goes on along the minus strand of JAODXP020000029.1, from coordinate 1,951,588 downwards.
AATGTCAAAGTGAATGCCAGCCCTAGGAAATTACTACAGGGTTATTCCATAAACACTACAGGATCACACAGCATTAGAACTTTTCTTCCTGACAATTTTCTCATAAGGAAATGCATACAGAAATGGTTATATCTTCATAACTGGGGGGGCTGGGGGTCAAAGGGTAAATGGGTGCTTGAGGAGGTGACATGGGGGAAGGTGGCCCCTAAAAGTGACATAGACGAGAACCAAACCTGCACAGAATGGATTGTCAAAGCAGTGATGCTCCACCGTACCATTAGGTGTAGGCTAGCTGAAAGACAAATCCTTGACAAATCCTCCACTCTATTTGTGGTTTCATCCTTTGATGGATGACTTTAGACACAGACTTGCTTTGCCTCCCGTTGGGCAGAACAGATGAAATGCTCATGGTATATTCTGTGTCATGTTGCAGCTCTGGAAACTCAAGCACCACTATGCTTTTGTGTGTATACTATCTTGTCACGTTCTTCTTCACTGTTGAGGGTCATTAGGTAGGAAACCTCAACTAGTCCTGCTGGCTTGCTCCAGGACACCATTGAAGATTTACCAATGAGGTCCACAGTTACTTTCTCAGAAAGAAAATTTCATGATAAACACTCAAAGTGGTGCTCCTGTGTGATTTCAAGCATAGCCCCGGAGCTATGGAATTCACTGAGAATTCATAATTTATAGAAATAAATTACGATACTTCAGACTGATCTTTTTTGTGTCTCTATAGTTTACTAGGGCCCTGTCCCAATACCTCCCCTAACCCTAGATTTTGCGCATTCACGTCTAGGGGTAGTGTGTCCCATTACTGTAGAGAGCAAGTGGAAGTGCGAATTTGCCCTGAGAATCTTCCTTAAAATGTAGTGAGGGTCGATGCTGACTTAAAACGAAGTGGAAGATGAAATTACTCATGATGCTCTGTAAACTCAGCGCCATCTGAGTTATTCTCAGCACCATCTGAGTTATTTCATGTAAAAACTCGAAATATGTTGAATACACAAAGAACCGTTGCGTTTTGAACACTGTTAGAAAAAAATATGATGTATTCATTAGCCCCCTGCTATCTGTCAAGTGCTTCAGGGAGTTTACACCCATCTAACCTTACTTCTTATCTGGGTTGTTTTGTCAGTATTTTGAATGTGTATCGCTGTGTTCACTGGAACACAATTATCCGGTGCTTATTCAGGTTTCAATTATATCCGTGGTACGGATATGACGGAGAAACTTGTGAAGCTCCAGCTAATGGCGAAGCAGCAAAAGTTGTTATCACAGCAGACGTATGTGAATGAGCACTTTCGAAATATTCACTAAACTGGTGTCCCATTTATTAGGGAAATATTCCACTTCCCTTGGCGAGGGGAATTTAATGTTTAGGGAACTTAAAAACAAATGGAAGATTTAAGGGGGAGTAACGGGACGGGGCCTAGAGTGCCCTTTGAACACTGCTCATTCATGTAGGCCTACAGCAGGCCACTTTGAAGGGCTTCAACTCACCTCTAGTAAACATGTCAACGACGGAATACTCTTTTCCAAAAAGCAATAAAAGTTTAAATGCATTTGAAAATGGAGATATAGGCCTAATCAAGTGTTTTGGAAAAGAGCTCATCACATGTTGATGTATACAATACACTGAAAGTGGCTAAAAAATTTAGATTTGAACGGAGATCAGTTTTAAACACTACAACCGAGTTACCTACCGAGTACCCTGCTACAACCTACATCAGATAACATGCAGTTTAAAGGTCAGGAGTGTTTTCCATACTTACACTAAACTCACACTAATTAATACTTTCATTTCAGCTCACTTCAGACATCTATTTTGTTGTTGCTGCACTATCATAGATTATTAATGAATATTAATATATTCAATGTTAAGAATCATAATAAAATACAATAATATAACACAATTACTACCTTGATAGATGGCTACAAGGCTTATGATTGTGCTAATTCATTTAATCTCTGAAAAAACACAGTAGCAGATCTAGAAGTTAAAAGTCTTGTCTTGATTAAATCTGCACTTAAACTAAAATACTTTGTATTTGCTCAGTAGCCTCAGTGATTTTGATCATGGATGTTATCTTCAGGTTAAACGCTAACTATTGAGTTCAAAGAGGAAACACTGGCACTGCTCCTTTTTAAAACTAAACAGAATCTTAGAGGGGTGTGTGTGGATTTCTTATTCATGTTACTGCACATGTCTTAACATGAGAAGAGTGAAGGCAGTTGGGCAAGTGGTTTTAGACATTTAACAAACAGGGCCCTGTAAAATGCATGTTTAAGCCAAAAACTGTGATAAGAGAAAGGTTACGAATGGTCCAGACCACACTTACGAAAGCGTGACTTACAGAAGACACACTTAGTGTACGAACATTTCGGGGATCATGTCATATCGTTAAGAAGGAGGATAAGGAATAGGTTAAGAACTACTTAGCCATAAGGATGTTTTGGGGAACTCGGCCCATATGGACAAACAGATCTTTCTTGCATTTCTACATACATACCTATACATGATATGATACATCACTATTTACAAAGATTTTACTTAACATTATTATATTATTTGCACATAAAATTACTAATAGGAGACCCATATTGCACCCCAAATAGCATACTGTATAAATGAGAATAACAATAATTCTTCAAAACATCCAGCACAAGTTTCAACAGCAAGTGACATAATTGTGATTATTGTCAAATATAGACTGTGAATGCAATTCATTATTTGTCACTGCCAGATGTGTATATATTCTATTTCCTGTTCTGTCCATGTGGAATAAAATAAGATTAAATAAACGGAGAGAGGGCTCTGGCATGCCAATATTTTGAAAGTATCTGCCCATAAGGAAGTAAACGTACACCTATTGAGGCATTCCTGACACTTTGCCTGAAGTGAAATGATTTGGAAGCGTTTGGTGAACCAGGCGAGAATAAAATGTGAATGGAATCATTTGAGTCCACATATTTGTACATGTTTACAGTTTGGATGTGTCTGAAGTTCAGAGAAGAGCTGCAGTGTTGAGTGTCCAGGTTGATTACCCCCCAGCCAAAGTTTACTGAGACTTGATGGTCTTGATCTCAGTGCTGCTGCTAAAGACATGAAGCCACCTGTCATACTGCAGTACATCAGGCTGTAGAGAGAAAGAAAGGAATCATTTCTGAAGTTGGAGAGTCTAAATAATAGTACCCAAAGGGAACATATTTTCTGGGTTAGAAAAAGACATAGTATATCTAACATTATGTTGCATGCCATTCAAACACATGTACAGTATGTCTGTGTGTGAGGGAGCATGGCTATTATTCACTTTCAGGGTCACTGTCAGAGACAGAAACTGAGTGGTTGGTCTTATGATACTCACATTAGTTCCTCTAGTTTACAGTTGGGATCCACTAGATAAGAACAAATATGCTTAATCTCTGAGTCTCCTACTTTGTTCCCATGCAGATTCAGCACTCTCAAGTGTGACGGGTTTGATCTCAGTGCTGCTGATAAAGACCTGAATCCTTCCTCTGTAATACTGCAGTATGCCAAGCTGTGAAAAGAGAAGGGAAATATAGTCTTTATTTATTTTCAGTCAAAATGTGATTTCCAACATCACATTCTGTTCCAAACCAGACTTATGTCATATCACCACACACACTCTGCAGAGGAGTGAGATCTGCAGAATCCAGTCAGGTGGGAATATATAATGGAAAATATAGGATACAGTTTGTTTTGGTTGTTTGGGCCAACATTACACCAGAACATACATCCTCATGTTCATCTTATTGTATGTATATGAAATACTGAATATGGAAGCTTTGTGAATTGAAGTTTGTGGATATGAGGGTGGTTGTACAGACAGGGTGTGAAGCAGGTCTACCAGTGAGTTACATTTTGTGCTTTTGCTGCCATCTAGTGAATGTGAGGATGAATGGAAGTTTTTTTTTTTTTTCTTTTCTTCCGTCATCCACTGTACTTCCTGAATTTTTGGTCAGCGATTTCCAGGACACCGTAACACCGGGGGCACATGAAACTTGGTGGGCATGTAGCCCCAGTGGACTTTTACGGAAAAATTTTGTTTGGTCCCCGGGGGCCACTCCATCTTTGCGCTGCGCTCCCCGAAACCCAAAAAACCTATCTGACCTGTGACATTGAGGATGATGAAATGTTGGTCTCAAGAGCCCATAACAACTTAGCTTAGTCATTTGGGATTTGCACCCCCATGGTAAAAAAATGAAAAAGCAATATTATAAGGCTTTAATTGCCCCTATCTTTAGATCAGATGTTATGAACTGCACCAAATTTAATGTGTATGATGAACCTAACATCCTGTGGGAATATGTCAAGTTTTGTGGAATTTCATCCATGGGGGGCTATAAAACAAATTAATTTATATGTACATTTAATGACTGTACAACTATCAACCTGTAGATGATGCTATTAAGCGAAAGCTTACTGGTTTGGGATGATAGGCCTACTGTCTCACACACACACACACAGGGCAGAGAATGTGCTGAACTGACCGGCGGTCATATTTTGTACCGTTATGCGGTACATCTAGTATTTTGTGATTTTGCAGACGTCTAGTAAATGTGAAGATGTGGACGAGGAGGATCATAAGATACATAGTGGAGGTGAGGGGTCGGACTGAAGAGAAATCTCACCTTTCGTGGTTATGCCTTTCCGTAACTCCGGATAGAAGCCCGCTCATTTAAGAAGCCCCTTTCGTTGCGTCATTCGTTAAAGTGTTAATAATCTGCAACCGACATTTGCAGATTTAGGACGACTCCAGATTTCCCCTCGCAGTTTCCTCAAAATAGCTACATAAATGTAAGCCTACTTTCATTTTCTCTGAACCCTCCCCTTATTAAGCCACCTCTAACAGGTAGGTCGGCATTAGACTGACATGGCGCGCCCACAGCCTACGGATGAACAAAAGTATTATGGGCGAGCCATGTCAGGCTAAGTAAGACAAAGGGGACTGTTAGAATGTTTGGTTATAGGCTATATCTGAGCTGCCTACAGGCATATGCCATATAAGCTACTTTGTTTTTATCCTGTAAATACCATATAAGGATAGGCAACTCTGAAAAGGTGAAAAGTCAGTCTACACAGTGACGTAGCCATGGAGCATATGAGAGGTTAATAATTGTAATACATTTAACACCCCAAAAGCAATGTGAATTTCTGCCAGAAATTTTCTGGCACACTCGTGATGAATGATGAACACACAGAGAGGCGATAATATCTTTTGTTCATCCCCCTGAGCTGGGGGCTTCCAGCGTTGGTCATCATCATACTGGTCATTGTGCTCCTGGGAGGATACGTCCATGATGCCTTGTTAATGGAGAACTGTGAGTTATTTACCTCATTGACAGATTGCCCATGCACAATTGACAGGGATCATGATCAGGGGCGGTCCTACCCTCTTTGGTGCCCTGGGCGAACACCTTATCTGGCGCCCCCCCCCCCCCCCACACACACACACAAAAACAACAACATAATAATAATAATTAATATTATTATAATTATTAATAATAATAATGACGCAGCACACCTCATTGTATTATCTTGGCCTAGAACAATAGGATGAAAATAACAAAACAAAGTTAAATTGCCATTGCTGCTAATTTCCATTTTTTTTCTATTTTTTGCAAAACTCTTATGGTATTTATGGTAGCTATTAGTTACTATATGCATGTCTAGCTTCTACAGCAAAGGAGAAGATCTGAACCCCAAACCCCTCCCCTTTCTTGTGTGTGAGACTTCAGCACTGAAGTCTGAAAGCAGGCAAACCTTAAGGGATTTTGGGTGTTCATTTTCTGCAAATGGGTGATAGAAAACTCTTCTGCTCAAATTATAGGTCTATATCATAATGTGTAGTGATTGTTTTGGTTTAGTTTTATTTTTTTAGCTCTTGGTTATTAGATGGAACTCCAGCAGCCAAGTTTATAACACCAGATAGATATTTAAAAATGGGGGGCGATCTTTTCACTGAAATTGAATGCCCTCATTCTCAAGCAAGTACATTACAAGTGGCACCAATGCATGCGTCTGGATGTCTACTTTAATTTGATACCAAATACTTGTATTTTAGGCGGAGATATACCAGTACCAAAGCTTCCAAAAGACAATGAAGCAAAACCGGATCACCCGCGATTGTAATTTTCGGCGCTCGCGTGCGCAATAATTATTAAAAAAAAACTTCGGAGTGCCCGTGATGCCGCCCTCCCGACGATGGCGCCCTGGGCGACCGCCCATATTGCCCATGCCAGAAACCGCTCCTGATCATGATAAATCATAAATGAACACTGAGTAGGCCTATACAACAATTCATGCAATTTGCAGAGAGGGAGAGATGTCTGCGCAGTGCGCACTATATTTTCCTTGCTAGTAATGGAAATGCAGTGTATAGGCTACAATAATGTACATTTGCAGTGTGTACAATGCTCATGTTTTGAGCTCTTAAAGGGATATTCCACCTTATTATGAAAATGCACTGAGACCGAAAGGGCCACAAAAATACCCACGCCAGGTAAGAGGGTTAATAACCCATTTTCATAAAAATGTGGACTATCCATTTAACATCTCTCCTCCACAGGTCTTTCATCCCTAACATCTATGCTGCCCTCTGGTGGGCTGCTTTGGTGCCACTCATCTGTCTGGTGGGAGTGCTGGTGGTCTTTGCCCTGGCAAAATTAACTGATTAACTCAAGTGATTAATCAAAAACATTTAACTCAGATTAAAAAAAAAAAAAACCCAGATTAATCCTGATGGACATGGTTCCACATGGCATGTATTATGTTCAATTTCAGATAGAAAATGGCTCGGCTATAAATTCAAATTAGACAAAGATTATGGCCTAGCTCCTGAATGGCCAACAATTGCAGAGGGTAGATAAATGCTTGGGCAACTCGTGGGGATAAGTGTGAATTGCCCCATTTGTGAAGAACAAAGCCAGCTATGTGTTTGCTGTTTATTTCTTCCTGCATAGCCAGTCCTGCTGGCCTAAAGCCAGTTATACTGTGGATATGAATGGCCTGAACAGGGCCAACTCCGCTTACTCAGGCACAGGTGTTGTTACAGTGGCAAGTGAGATCAGTAAATCCACACAGAACCTGATCAGTGCCATGAAAGACGTACAGTACCAAGATTTACCCTACCAGCGACACCACACTTTTTACATAGTTTTTGAGCTTCTTTTAGTTGAGTGTGTGTGTGTGTGTGTGTGTGTGTGTGTGTGTGTGTGTGTGTGTGTGTGTGTAGGTGTGTAGACTACCTATCAAATTACTGGATTTTATTCCTAAACAGGCTGGTGCTGGAATTTTTCCAAAATTGTAACATTATGCTAGTCAAACTATTCTAGTTAACCATTCTGAGCATGCTATGCCCAACAAATTGTAGTCTCTATATTCCCAGGTATCTGCTGACTGGGAACAGGCATCCCTGAGGCGTAGCATTCACCTCAGCACTATGTACACAACAGCATTACCAAGCCAGCCATACCAAGGAGATCAAGAATTACTTAACGCCCTCACAGCTGATGAAGAGTCACAGGACTTTGATGACCTTATATTCGCCTTAAAGACCGGTGAGACTAATAAGAACACTCTTCACTAAATAGTGGGGCAGAAAAGGCTTTTTCCTGCCAAATTGAAGAGGTAAACTGAGAAAACAGGAGCAGAAATTTTTAATGTTACAAGCACACTTTTACACATACATACGATCCTCCATTAATTTAGTGCTCACTAATCATCTCTGGCCTCTTGGTCTGTGTACTTTTTCGTTCATTCATTACTCTATTTTGGAATGAAAGATGAAATTGAAAAAAGGGTGCAACTTCTTGTCTTGTTTAAAGCCATACACGCAGAAATGGCTGTATTCTCATGCCATAATAGTATTATAAGAAATTACAACAAATTTGTTCATTTTCCAACGTGTGATATTTGTTTATTCATTTATTGAAATTTGACTGACCCTTCCGTTTAAGGAAAGTTTGCAGCCTGAGTCGCACCCACTGACCTTGAGGTCAGTGGTCGCACCAGAAAAGGTCCAGCTGGCGACCATACGAGGCGCAAAGACGCTCCAGACGTAGCCGGAGCCAGAAACATATTGAGAAAAATAATAGAGTGTATTCTTTAGCTGGCAAGTTTATTAATGAGCTGAAGCAACCATTTGTCCATGTAGACTACACAGGTAAAGGCTTGAGATGAGCTGCGAAGCTGATGGAAGATGCTGATAATCAGAGCTGTCAAAATCCTTTCTCAATCACAGTTGGTCTACCCTTCCCGTCCTCTGTCCCTATACTCAATATTGTGGTGGCGCTTGCATGCACTTGCTTGCTATGGATATACGAACCATCTCACTAGCTTGTGAGCGTCACAAAATATTATTCGCACACTCATCACAGATCAACCACATCTTTTGAAGTGTAGCAACGTTCCGGAATAGTGTTGCAACTTGCAAAGTCTGTATTTGCCTCCAAATAAACCATGTAATAAAAACTCAACCACCTACTTCCAGAATTACTTCCAGGTCATCCAAATTCTGGGTGCTTAACAAACTAAAGACGCAATTCAGATGGAGGTTTTTCTTTATTGCTCTTCTCTTTTTTCTAGGATTCAGCGTTTCATTTTCAGTTCCTAAAAGATATTAAAACATGGCGCTTGGTTTCATTTCATAAGTGATATTCAAGCGTAAAATACCAAATGAGTCCTTATTCATTTCTCGTGCGACTTCCAATATAGAATAATGAATGAACGAAAAAGTACACAGACCCCTCTTCTGGTGGTGTATTCCAATTGCAAGCACACACCTTTAACTAAATTAGCCTACAAACACATTTTTTTCCCAAGGAGAAAATGCAGCGATTTTTTTTTTTTAACTTTCGTTTTTCAATGAACTGAAAATTGTTTTTAAAATGATTTTTAATGTTTTTAATAATGATTTCTGTTCTGCAGTATGCACAACATTTTTTGTTATTGACATTCATCTCATGTGGCTGGCCCGAAAAAGTTTACTAAAAGTAATACTATTTATTTGGTTTGTTTAAAAAAATAATTACAACATTACTTCAGATTGATCTTTTTTGTATGTCTGTAGTTTACTGGAGTGCCCTTTGAACACTGCTCAGTGCTCATTCATGTACAGTAGGCCTACAGCAGGCCACTTTGAAGGCCTTCAACTCACCTCTAGTAAACATGTCAACGACGGACAAACACTAGCCTAGTTACCTACCTGCAACCCTGCTACAACCTATCAGATAACATGCAGTCTAAAGAAGTGTTTTCCATAACAGCTCATACTAATTAATCATTTCATTTCAGCTCACTTCGTACATCCATCTTGTTGTTGTGCTGATTGTTAATGAATATTATTATATACAGTATATACTATATTTTATTGATTAGAATTATAATAGAATACAATAATATAACACAATTATTGCCTTGATGAGATGGCTAATGATTGTGCTAAATCATTTAATCTAAAAATGAAATCTTCACTTAATCTGAAATATTTATTCAGTAAAGTGACTTTGATCATGGATGTTATCTTCAGGTTATACACTAACTGTTGAATTCAAAGAAAAAACACTGGCACTGCTGCTTTTAAAAACTAAACAGAATCTTCATAGAGTGGTGTGTGTGTGTGTGTGTGTGTGTGTGACACTGCCTTTTGTATTTCTTATTCTTGTTACTGCACATGTCTTAACGTGAGAAGAGTGAAGTCAGTTGGACAAGTGGATTTAGATGTAACAAACAGATGGACATTGGACATACATACAGATCTTTCTTGCATTTATGCATACAGTATATACCTACACATGATATCATACATCACTATTTACAAAGATTTTACTTAACATTATAATATTATTTGCACATAAAATTACTAATAAGGGATCCAGATTGCACACCAAAATGTGTACTGTATAAATGAGAATAATAATTCTTCAAAACATCCAGCATAAGTTACAACAGCAAGCTATTGTACGAGTGGCATGATTGTGACTGTCAAATATAGACTGTGAATGTAATTCATTATTTGTCACTGTCAAATGTCTATATAATGTATTTCCTGTCCATGTGGAATAAAATTAGACAAAATAAAATTAGGGCTCTGGCATGGCAATATTTTTAAAGTATCTGCCCACAAGGAAGTAAATGAAGTCAATGCCAATTGGAAGTCAATGCCAATTGAGGCATTTCAGACACTTTGCATGAAGTGAAATGATTTGGAAGCATTTGGTGAACCAGGCCAGAATAAAATGTTAATGGAATCATTCGGGTCCAAATATTCTTACATGATTACAGTTGGGATGTTCCTGAAGTTCAAAGAAGAGCTGCAGTGTTGAGGGTCCAGGTTTATTACTATACAGATAAAGATCTCTGAGACTTGATGGTCTTGATCTCAGTGCAGCTGCTAAAGACCTGAAGCATTCTTCCGTAATACTGCAGTACTGTAGGCTGTAGAGAGAAAGAAAGGAATCAGTTTATTAGATCACCATAGAGACACACATGAGGACTCAAAGGGGAGCAGATTCTACATGATGTTCCATCTGTGCATGTTGGACATGAGATATAAAAATACACCACATCTATATTTCTGAAATGAGAGAGAGTATAAATAACAGTGCCATAGGGCTTGTGCTTTATGGGTTGTACAAAGACTGAAATGCTTTATGTGTGTCTAACATTTCTTGTTGCTGTGGAAAGAAAAGGGAAATATAGTTTTTCTTTATAATCTGCAGTGGAGTGATATCTGCAGAATCCAGAGACAGTCATGTGGGAATATATAATGGGAATGTTCTCTATTACAAGTGTGCTTTTGAAGCCATCTAATGAATGTGAGGATTAAATGTACTAAACCATGGGGCAATTTTGTAATGTAACCCTAAGAGGAAGTTTTCCTAGAACCTCAATTTGATGTTTAAACCCCCCAAATGACCAAGAAGGCTTTCCAAATAAAGGGAAATAAATGGAGATAGAGGGACTGGACTATTATCAAAAAATAAAAACAATGTTTATTATATTTTTATATAACACACAATGGGACGGACAGTAGGCCTTAAGGGAAACAAATTCACAGACAAGCGCAATAAAATCACAGCAAAGGTGTTTGGATAAATACGACCGAGCAAAACATCAAAATGACTCGGTAAGCAAACACTCCATAAATAGTAATACTATGCTTTATATTCAGATCAATTCTGAAAATTCCCAAAAATTCCTGGACCAAAGTTTCCATGGAAAGTTTTCCGCCCCTTTGCAACCCTATAAGGAAGTATGTGATGTTCCATCTGTGCATGTTGGACATGATATATAAAATAAACCACATCCATATTTATGACATGGTAGAATGAGGAAATACTGCCAATGAGATAAAGCTTTTTAGGTCGGAAAAAGACTGAATTACAAATGAGTACAACATTTGCAGGGAAATGTGATCTTTATTTATTTTCAGTCAAATTGTGATTTCCAACTTCACATTCTGCCCTCTAATGAATGTGAGGTTGATATTTAAATATTTCTTTGTGAGAGCACTATTGCATCGTTTAAATTAAATTAATGCATTTTGTATTTGAAAATTACTGTGAAATATGCTACAAAAAGATTGTGTGTGTGTGTGTGTGTGTGTGTGTGTGTGTGTGTGTGTGTGTGTGTGTGTGTATAACAATAAACTGTCAAATTCACAGACAGCAAGTGGTTGGTCTTGTGATACTCACTTTAGGTTCTCTAGTTTACAGTTGGGATCCACTAGAAGAGAACAAATATGCTTCATCTCTGAGTCTCCTACTTTATTCCCCTGCAGATCCAGCTCTCTCAGGTGTGACGGGTTTGATCTCAGTGCTGCTGATAAAGACCTGAAGCCTTCCTCTGTAATACTGCAGAATCCCAACCTGTGAAAAGAAAAGGGAAATATATTTTATTTATTTTCAGTCAAAATGTGATTTCCAACATCACATTCTGTTCCAAACCAGACATATGTCATTAGCAGTGTGTAATAAAACACCACACACACCAGAACATACATCATCATGTTCATCATATGTACAGTATATGAAATACAGCATATGGAATATTTGTACTGAAGTTTGTGGATTTGAGGGTGGTTGTACAGACAGGATTTGAGGCAGCAGGACCACCAGTGAGTTACATTTTGTGCTTTTGCCGTAATCTAATGAATGCAAGGATGAATGGAACATAGTAACAATGATGAGGACATTATTTATATTTCCCAATGAGAGTGATAATGCATAGTGTTAGAAGTTAATGCATTTTGTCACTGAAAAATGTCTGTTAAATATGTCTTACATACTGCAAATAACATATTGTGTGTGTGTGTGTGTGTGTGTGTGTGTGTGTGTGTGTGTGTGTGTGTGTGTGTGTTTAAAAGAGCATGACAATGTTGGACATGAGATATCAAATAAACCACATCCATATTTATGACATGGGAGAGTGTGGAAATACTGCCAATGAGATAATGCCTTTTAAGTCGGAAAAAGACTGAATTACAAATGAGTACAACATTTGTAGGGAAATGTAGTCTTTATTTATTTTCAGTCAAGTTATGATTTCCAACATCACATTCTGTCCTCTAATGAATGTAAGGATGAATGTAATTTACCAACTGTGAGGTTGATATTTAAATATTTCTTTGTGAGAGTACTATTGCATCGTGTCAGACGTTTAGTTGAAAATTAAAGTGAAATATACAACAAAAATATAATGTGTGTGTGTGTGTGTGTGTGTGTGTGTGTGTGTGTGTGTGTGTGTGTGTGTGTGTGTGTGTGTGTGTGTGTGTGTGTTTAAAAGAGCATGACAATAAACTGTCAAATTCACAGATTAACGCAGTGACGCAGTAACGCAGTGGTTGGTCTTGCGATACTCACCTTAGGTTCTCTAGTTTACAGTTGGGATCCACTAGAAAAGAACAAATATGCTTCATCTCTGAGTCTACTACTTTATTCCGCTGCAGATCCAGATTTCTCAGGTGTGACGAGTTTGATCTCAGTGCTGCTAATAAAGACCTGAAGCCTTCCTCTGTAATACTGCAGTATCTCAAGCTGTGAAAAGAAAAGGGAAATATAGTCTTTATTTATTTTCAGTCAAAATGTGATTTCCAACATCACATTCTGTTCCAAACCAGACATATGTCATATCAGTGTGCAATAAAACACCACACACACTCTGCAGAGGAGTGAGATCTGCAGAATCCAGTCACAGCCAGGTGGGAATATATAATGGAAATATAGGATACTGTGTGAGTTGGCTGTTTGGGGCAACATTACACCAGAACAGACATCATCATGGTCATTATATGTATATGAAACACGGCATATGGAAGTTTTGTGAAATAACGTTTGTGGATATGAGGGTGGTTATCTTACATACTGCAAAAACATGTTCCAAACCAGACAAATGTCATATCAGTGTGTAATAAAACACCACACACACTCTGCAGAGGAGTGAGATCTGTAGGAATATAAAATGGAAATATAGGCTACTGTTTGTTTTAGTTGTTTGGGGCAACATTGCACCAGAACATACAGACAGGGTGTGAAGCAGCAGGACTACCAGTGAGTAACATTTTGTTTTTTTTGCAGCCATTTAGTGAATTTGAGGATGAATGGCATGATGAGGACGTTATTTAAATATTTCTTTATGAGAGTAAAATGTACAGGGTTCAATGCATATTGTCCTTGAAAATTGACTGTGAAATGTCCTACATGCTACAAGTCAAGTGGTCAAGTCAAGTGACACATGGAAATTTCATGAACTACAGTTTGTGGATATGTTGGTTGTCCAGGAAGCGTGTGAAGCAGTATGCCTCCCAGTATTATATTACATTTTACATTTTGTGATTTTGCAGACGTCTAGTGAACGTGAAGATGTGGACGAGGAGGATCATAAGATAATAGTGGAGGCGACGGGTGGGGCTTTTCTCTGATTAAAAAAACACTGAACAACTCTAGAGGGTTCATCAAAACATCCTAGAAAATCATCCAACTGCTCCTATAGCTACTCTGGAAGATGCATTCAGGACACACTGTCTACAAAAACCAGCAGAAAATGTCACCCACCCTTCTCTTCTGTTGCCATCAGGAAGACGTTACATGGCTACCACAGCCCCATACATCAATGATGAGAAACAGTTTGTTCCTAAGGACCATCACTGAACTGAACTCACTTCCCCTCCACCTACATCACGCCACACCCCTTTACCCTGACATCACATATTGGCTAGTAAGAGTCAGGAAGTTTTACCTCCATTCTCCTGCATCAATTGCTCCAATACCATGTCTTCTTATTTTAGTGTCACCTCAGTGCAACTTCACTCCCAGCTCTGTTGATTAAAATGACCGTGACATCATTCACTGACCACAGTGTCTGCAGTGTGCAGTGGGAATCCTCCAGTAAAGCACACAGCTGAGTCACTTCCAAGCGTTCTGGTATGAATCCCTTCAGATTCAGCTCAGTCATGAGTAAGGGGTTTGAACCCACAGCTGAGGTCACAGCAGCACAGGCTTCCTCAGCAGCAGCACTTTTAAGGAACCTGCAGAGGAGAAAGGATCGAAATATTGGTGTCTTCATGTGCTATCAGAAATATTGACTGAAATATGACTTCAAAATATTGACAGAAATATGACGTCAGAGCACATAAATACTGAAATAAACTTACTTTAGTTACAGTACATTACTTATTTATGTGCTTTTTCCCTACTGCAATTAGATTGTTGGTATGTGTGTGTGACATATATCTGCACCTCATGTTTTTACTACCTATCAGAGTCATGTTTTATTCAGATTAGGACTATTTATTTATTGCATCATTTTTTGTAGTATCTGATGGTGTTTTTTATGTCTGTGTTTATGATAGCCATATGCAACGTAATCTCATTTCAACAAATACACTCTCATGTGTCTTTTTGAAATGACAAAATAAATATAGCCTAATATCGAATCTTGATAGTAATTTGACATTGTTGACATTGTTGACATTTTTATGTAATTTTGCACTACTCAAATGTGCCATTTTTACATTGTCCAACACAAAGATCCACCCACTGTCACACAATGTAAAGGGAATGCATGTGTGTGTTTTTACTGTACTGTATGTCTGCTTGCACAGTGGATGAGTATTTTGGCTATATGTCTGCTGGGCCTGGTGCAGATGCTCTCTACCTTACATGTGAATGACAAATAACAGTGTATGCATGATAAAAACTGTACTGTTGTTTTAGAGTGACAGCATGTGGTATTGTATGCAGCAAATCATTAAATCTCTGTGGATAATAAAGTTTACTTTTAAGTTTCCTACTTTCCCACCTTTCTTTCAAGATGCTTATCCAAACAAACTGACTCAACTAGAATTGCAGTACTGATGCAAATCTCTCAGGATTTAAAAAAGTTTTAGTACACATTATTTTCCTTTATGTTGCAAATTAATCTGAAAGGCATCTGAAATGTAAATATATTTGGGTTGAATTCTATGTGTCTTAGATTAAGGCAATGTCTAAATAACATGACATTTTATTTCAACATAACTTCTAGAGTATAACCATGTCATGGAAAATGGATATTGAATGTAATGTTATTTTCAAATCAGTCCTACACCGAATAACATTTTACTGTACATAAAAGTAATTAATGCCTTTATTTTGGTGTCAGCAATGCTTCCTTACTCCATTCAAAAATAAACATAAAGAAAGAGCACAGTTGTTAGTTTATTTTTTAAAACTCTAAAAACCTTAACTTTATTAGCCCTCTGCCATCAGGCAAAAGTTTAGAGTTCTGTCTAGAACCACCCGATTCTCAAACAACACATATGCTCAAGCAGTGAGAACCCTCAACTCTCAACATTCCTCCTATATCTCTGCATTTATTTCTTACGAATGTACTCCTCTGATAGATTAGTAGGGATTAATGTTTTTGTGTGTGCTTTTCTTATGTGCTGTCTGTGTCTAGTTTTTATTTTTTATATAGTGCATCGTCTTATTTTATTTTATTTATTTTATTTATTTAACCTTTATTTAACCAGGAAGTCCCATTGAGTTAGAGTAACTCTTCTTCCAGAGAGACCTGGCCAAGAAGGCGGCTTAAAAAGTTACATTACAATAAAACCACAAGAGACAAGACAGCTACATAACATCTAAACAGAAGTAAACACAACAATATTGAGCATGCACAGACAACCAAAAAAGCATACAGTAGTCATGGCAAAAAATCAAAAACAGTTGCATCTGTCAGTTAATGATGATTTTAACAGGTCTTTAAAGGAATTTATGGATGGAAGAACTTCAAGATTTAGAGTGGCTTGAGGCTTTAGGTGCAAATGATGAAAATGCTGTTTTTCCTAGTTCAGTTCTTGTAAATGGAATATGTAAAAGTATTTTTTTCTGATGACCTAGTCCTGTAAGTGCTATCTTGAAAAGAAAGTAAATTATATTATATTGTATAAAGGTAGTTTAGTCAGTCAAGGATGAACTCGCACACCATATTTTGCCGTTGCAAGTAAAAAAGCGGTTTAATCCATCCAAACAAAAAAGAAAAGAAAAGAAAAATAAAGTGCTACCAAGTGCAAAGTGACACAAACGTTTCGGTCCTCAGACCTTCATCAGTGCAAACCAAATACAATGAAAAAAACACCTATTTATACACAGTGTCCATTTGGCGACAAGGCCGTCAATCAAGCTACCTAAGCTGTCAATCAAAAGACCTGGGTAGGTTGAGGCGCAGACTGCTGCGCTCTTATCCGCCTATAGTAGGTGATCAATTCAACATAGCAAATAAAAATAAATAAAGAAAGAAAGAAAATCACAATAATGCTGTGCGTGCAGAAAGTAATAAATAATAGGCTAATTAAAATACAGAAGTGTAGGATGGCAATATGATGAAGACTCAGGACAGAAAGCAGACAAGTAGAAAAATAAAGGTAGTTTACCCATAAGGGCTTTGGCAATAAAAGTCAGTGCATGAATTTTTCTCCTTATGGACAGAGAAGACCATTGTACAGTTTCATAAAGAGTGCAATGGTGAGTCCTGGCTGATGCACCTGTGATAAAACGTAAGGCTGAGTGGTACAGCACATCCAGTTTTTTAAGTAAGAATAGACTGGAGTGCATATACAGTGTATCCCCATAGTCAAGTACTGACAGGAACGCGCTCTGAACTAACCTTTCCCTTGCAAGATAGGGAAAGCACTTCCTCATTCTAAAGAAAAAACCCAACTTTGGTCTAAGTTTCTTACAAAGGCTCTCAATATGGACACCAAGGGACATCTTATCATCCAACCAGATCCCCAAATACTTGTAGGATGATACTCTTTCTATTTCAGTGCCATCTAGTGTTGATACACTAATGTTAGGTGAAGAGCGTGATTGTGTGAATGACATTGTTTTAGTTTTTTTAGCATTCAGTACCAACTTTAGCTCAATAAGAAATGTTTGTAAATGATTAAAAGCAGACCGCAGTTGTGTAAATGCAGCATTCACTGATGAAGCTGTGGTGTACAAAATAGTGTCGTCTGCATAAAGATGCACTTTTGCTGTCTTCAGGTCCCTACCCAAGTCATTTAAATAAAGAGAAAATAAAATCGGGCCCAAAACCGACCCTTGTGGGACCCCCATAGTGACTTCTGATGATGCTGAGGTATAGTTATCAATTACAATACACTGTGTTCTATCACTGAGGTAATTTGAAAACCACCGTAGCACAGTATCACTAAAGCCTATTCTTTGTAATCGCTTTAAAAGAAGATCATGGTCCACCGTATCAAACGCTTTAGAAAGATCAATAAATATTGCAGCACAAGACTTCTTATTATCTAAAGCATTTAAAATGTCATTTGTGACTGCGGTGACAGCTGTGACTGTGCTATGACCTTGTCGAAAGCCAGACTGCATTGGATTTAAAATGGAATTCTCAGTTAAGAAAAGTTTAAGTTGCTCATTTATAAGAGATTCAAACAGTTTGGCCAGCACAGACAATCTAGAGATTGGGCGATAATTGTCCAATAAACAAGGGTCTCCACTTTTCAAAAGTGGGAGAACAAAAGCAGACTTCCAAGATGTAGGAATGGTACCACTATATAAACTAAGATTAAAAATGGAGGCAATAGGCTCAGCAATCAAATTAGCAGCAGTCCTAAGGAAGTAAGGTTCAATCTGGTCAGGGCCAGCAGACTTTTTACAGTCTAGTCCTTGCAAAGCCCTCTGAACTTCATGGGCAGAAATAGAGCTGAAATTAAAACTATTCATACTCATGTTTGGATCTGGAACAGTAGATGTACCTTTACTAACATTTGCTGGAAGAGTTGACTGGGTAGCAATTCCAGCATTAATGAAGTGCATGTTAAAAGTGTCTACCATATGTTGTTTATCCCTGATTTCCCCCTGACTAGTTACAATATATTCAGGGATAGTGGGAGGTGGCACATCACCTGATGATGATTTAATTGCTTTCCAAAATTTCTTAGGGTCATTGAGATTTTCTTTTATTAGATTAAGGTAATGCTCATTTTTTGTACTCTTTATAAGTCTTGTGCATTTATTTCTTAATACCCTGTAGTTCAACCAGCATGCATCACTATTATGTTTTTTTGCTTTTACCCATGCCTCATTACGTTCTCTAATGGCAGTAGCAATACAATCATTAAACCAGGGGTTATCCCTGCCCCTCACTCTATATTTCCTAAAAGGGGCGTGTTTATCAATGATGGCTAAGAAAGTTTTCTTAAAATATTCCCAGGCTATTTCAACATCATCCATAAAACAAACTGCATTTAAATCACTGTGGAAGATATCATGAAGAAATGCCTGTTCATTAAAACGCTTGAGATGTCGTTTAAAAACAAACCGTGGCTTGGTCTTAACCATTTTACAGTCCCTGACGCATGCAACCATACACTGACGTCATTACAAAAAACACCAGCCGCAGAAAATTTGTGTGGAGCATTGGTTAGGATAACGTCAAGCAGCGTAGATTTGTCCATATATTTAATATTAAGGCGTGTAGGTGACTTTATAAGCTGGGTCAAATGCAGCGCATCACACAAGACTCTTAATGCAGAGGACGACGAGAGAAAGTCCCAGTTTAAATCCAGGACGATATACTCGTTTGACAGCTTTCCCAAGAAGTCAGACAGCAGTGCAGTTGCTCCAGCTACTGCCGAAGGTGGGCGGTAGCAACCTACTACCGTCAAGGAAGCTCCATTGGGGAGATATGCTGTCTTACAGTATGTTGGGGTGACACACTCTTATACATCCTTTATAAAGTAATATCAAGTATCTTGAGACAGAATCTCTCCACTCACACTTACTTGATACACTGTGGTTTCTCCTTCAGGTCTAAGAGCACTTTGACTCCGGATGTTCCTGGATTATT
Organism: Sardinella longiceps; assembly: GCA_027497455.2. Classification (NCBI taxonomy): domain Eukaryota; kingdom Metazoa; phylum Chordata; class Actinopteri; order Clupeiformes; family Clupeidae; genus Sardinella; species Sardinella longiceps. The sequence goes on along the minus strand of JAODXP020000029.1, from coordinate 1,932,207 downwards.
TCCTCTGAGATCCAGCTCTCTGAGGTGACTGGGATTTAACTTCAGGGCTGAAGCCAGAGTAGCATAGTCCTTCTCTGTGACACCACAGTCTGACAACCTGTAGTAACAACATAATTGAGGCTGTTTTGTATATATTTGTTTGTGATAGTAATGCATACTGTTAGAAGGTAATGCATTTTGTCATTGAAGAATTGCTGTGAAATATGTATGTATGTATGTATGTATGTGTGTGTGTGTGTGTGTGTGTGTGTGTGTGTGTGTGTGTGTGTGTGTGACAGGGTGTCAAGCAGCAGGACTACCATTGAGTTACATTTTGTGCTTTTGCTGCAATTTAGTGAATGTGTGAAGATGAATGGAACTTACTAATAACTTTGAGGCTGTTATTCATATTCTTTGTGATAGTAATGCATACTTTTAGAAGGTAAAGCATTTTGTCATTAGAAAATTGCTGTGAAATGTGTGTGTGTGTGTGTGTGTGTGTGTGTGTGTGTGTGTGTGTGTGTGTGTGTGTGAGAGAGAGAGAGAGAGAGAGAGAGAGAGAGAGAGAGAGAGAGAGAGAGAGAGAGAGAGAGAGAGAGAGAGAGTGTGTGTGTTTAAAATAACATTACAGTAAATTGTCAAATTCACTGACATGTGACACTGACTTGTGATACTCACTTTAGGTTCTCCATTTTACAGTTGGGATCCACTAGAAGAGAACAAACATGTTTCATCTCTGAGTCTCCTACTTTATTCCCCTCCAGATTCAGCTCTCTCAGGTGTGACGGGTTTGATCTCAGTGCTGCTGATAAAGACCTGAAGCCTTCCTCTGTAATACTGCAGTTTCCCAAGCTGTGAAAAGAAATTGCAAATATAGTCTTTATTTATTTTCAGTCAAAATGTGATTTCCAACATCACATTCTGTTCCACACCAGACATATGTCATATCAGTGTGTAATAAAACACCACACACACTCTGCAGAGGAGTGAGATCTGAGAACAATTCTAGAGGGTTCATCAAAACATTCCAGAAAATCAGTTTGTGGATATGGTGGTTGTCCAGGAAGGGTGTGAAGCAGTATGCCTCCCAGTATTACATTTTATATTTTGTGATTTTGCAGATGTCTAGTGAATGTGAAGATGTGGGCGAGGAGGATCATGATACATGGTGGAGCATGGTTCTCTGATTTAAAAAAAAGCAAAACAAACAAAAAAACTCTAGAGTGTTCATCAAAACATCCCAGAAAATCACCTGACTGCTCCTATAGCTACTCTGGAAGATGTCTTCAGGAAACACTGTCTACAAAAAACAGCAAAAAATGTCACCCACCCCTCTCTTCTGTTGCCATCAGGGAGACGTTACATGGCTACCAGAGTCCCACACATCAAGGATAAGAAACAGTTTGTTCCTAGGGACCATCACTGAACTGAACTCACTTCCCCTCCACCTACATCACGTCACACCCCTTTACTCTGACATCACATATTTGCTGCTAAGAGTCAGAAAGTTTTACCTCCATTCTCCGGCATCAATTGCTCCAATACTAGTACCTCACTCCCAGCTCTGTTGTTAAATTGACTAACATAATTCACTCACACCAGTGTCTGCAGTCTGCAGTGGGGATCCTCCAGTAAAGCACACAGCTGGGTCACCTCCAAGTGTTCTGGTATGAGATTATTCAGATTTAACTCAGTCATGAGTAAGGGGTTTGAACCCACAGCTGAGGTCACAGCAGCACAGGCTTCCTCAGCAGCAGCACTTTTAAGGAACCTGCAGAGGAGAAAGGATCAAAATATTGGTGTCTTCATGTGCCATCAGAAATATTGACCGAAATGTGACTTAAAAATATTGACAGAACTATGACTTCAGAGCACATAAATAGTGAAATAATATCAGAGTCATGTTTTATTCAGATTAGGACTATTTATTTATTGCATCATTTTTTGTTAGCCTTTTTTGCTCGCTTATTTCATTTCACTCTGCAGAGGAGGATGGTGACCATGGCCGTTTTTCTCGCTTACTTTCGGTATCCAATTGCAGAACAAAAAGGAATTTGTACGGCCCTCGATTGCATTTTACGTCACGTGGTGGCTCTGGTATTGGCTCCGAGGTATGTACAGACGCTATGATAGACATTCGTAGCGCCCAATAAACGGCTATGGACAATTGTAAACGATGCTTCCGCTACGAGAAATGCAATAGATAGGTCCCCAGACTAAATATCACTTGTGATTTTAGTTTGGCATTCGCCAGGCTAATTTTTTGTAGTATCTGATGGTGTTTTTTATGTCTGTTTTTATGATAGCCATACTGTATGCAACGTAATCTCATTTCAACAAATACACTCTCATGTGTCTTTTTGAAATGACAAAATAAATATAATCTTGAATCTTGATGACAATTTGACATTGTTTACAATTTGAGGTTATTTTGCACTACTCAAATGTGCCGTTTTTACATTGTCCAACACAAATATCCACCCACTGTCACACAATTCAAAGGGAATGCATACAGGATGTGTGTTTTTACTGTACCGTATGTCTACATGCACAGTGGATGAGTATTTTGGCTATAATGTCTGCTTGGCCTGGTGCAGATGCTATCTACCTTACATGCAAATGACCAATAACAGTGCATGCATGATAAAAACTGTACTGTTGTTTTGGAGCGACAGCATGTGGTATTATATGTGTCTTCATGTGCTATCAGAAATATTGACCGAAAAATTACTTAAAAATATTGACAGAAATATGACTTCAGAGCAAAGAAATAATGAAACAAACTTACTTTAGTTACATGACAATTTGACATTGTTGAGGTTCTTTTGCACCCTTATAATAACTCATATGTGCTATTTTTACCTAGTCCAACACAAAGATCCACCCACTTTAAAGGGAATGCATATGTGTATTTTTACTGTACTGTATGTCTGCTTGCACAGTGGATGAGTATTTTGGCTATATGCCTGCTTGGCCTGATGCAGATGCTATCTACCTTACATGCGAATGACAAATAACAGTGCATGTATGATAAAAACTGAACTGTGGTTTTGTATGCAGCAGCAAATCATTAAATCTCTATATGGAGACTAAAGTTTACATTTTAAATTCACTACTTTCTTTCATGATGCCTATCCAAACACACTGGCCCAACTAGAGCTCCAGTATTAATGCAAATCTCTAAGGATTTAAAAAAAGTTTCAGAACACATTATGTTGCATTATGTTGCGTTATGTTGCAAATTCATCTGAAAGGCATCTGAAATGTAAATATATTTGGGCTGAATTCTATGTGTCTTAGATAAAGACAATGACTCAATAACATGACATTTTATTTCAAGATAGTATGAAAGATAACTTCTGGAGTATAACCATATCATTATGAAAAATGGATAATGAATGCAATATTATTATCAAATCAGTCCTACACTGAATAACATTTTACCAGGTCACATTAACTGTACATAAAGTGTAGTTAACGCCTTTATATTGGTGTCAGCAATGCTTCCTTACTCCATTCCAGAATAAACATTTTAAAAGAGCACAGTTGTTGGTTTACTTTTTGATACTCTGAAAACCTTAACCTAATCAGCCCTCTATCATCAAGCAAAAGGTTATAGAGTTCTGTCTAGAACCACCCTATTCTCAAACAGCACATATGCTCAAGCAGTGAGAACGTTCAACTCTCAACATGATAGTTCCGGTCCTTGATTGTGATTGGTTGAAACGCGTTCAATGCCATTGTAAATTCAGCATTTAGCACGGCTCCAACCGCATTTTGTTCTAAACTGCTGCGCCATGGGAAAGTGAACAGAGCTGCGCTTATGCGTTACTTGGCAACCCATTCAGTGAGAAGAAATATTTTTTCGGCGAAGGAATTGGTTTCAATGAATAACTTGCTACATTTCTAGTGGTTGTGTCTTCTTTTAATGAAACAATTCCTGGTTAACGTGGTAAAAGATCTAGAAACCCAATAAATCCCTTGAGTCTGATGGTAATGCTGGTTTTAACACGGTGTCTACCAACAACACTCAAGAGATTGCTTGCTTAAATGCATGAGCACAATATTATTTACTTTACTTATTTATTTTCCTATTTTTATTCCTACATCTATGCATTTATTTCTAATGGATGTACTCCTCTGATAGATCAGTGGGGATTGTTGTTTATATGTGTGCTTTTCTTACATGTGTTTCTTACATGCCCTGTCTGTGTTTAGTTTTTATACATACAGTACACGCCCCTGTCTGTGTTTTAGTGTTTAGTTAGTTCTCTTATAGATCACTAGGGATTGTTGTTTTTATGTGTGCTTTTCTTATAATGTTTTTTTACATGACCTGTCTGTGTCTATTTTTAAAATATTTTATTGTGTTATGTTTTATTACAGTATGTTGAGGTGACACACTAAAACAGACGTCTGATCATACTGGCAAAAAAACCCCATCTTGACTCTTATACATCCTTTACCTTGAGACAGAATCTCTTCACTCACACTTACTTGATATTTCCCGATATACACTGTGGTTCCTCCTTCAGGTCTAAAAGCACTTTGACTCCGGATGTTCCTGGATTATTTCCTCTGAGATCCAGCTCTCTGAGGTGACTGGGATTTAACTTCAGGGCTGAAGCCAGAGTAGCATAGCCCTTCTCTGTGACACCACAGTCTGACAACCTGTAGTAACAACATAATTTTATCAAGGCAAACAAAACACAACATGCTTCTGTTTTTAGATATTTTTTCCCAAAATGTTCTCAAATAATTACAGTTGTACTGTAATCATCGAGGAACAACTGGCAATTTAAAATCTAAACCTGTAGCAGTCCTGGAAATGGGCAGCTAGCTGATTTTGGCAGCATCTTGTCAGGTGCATATGAGAACTTCATGATAAGGAGGTCTTTTGAAATCTCACACAGAGGAGGGAGGAGGGACACAGACAGGGCTGGTTCTAACCTTTCGCTGCCCTAGGCCAGATGAGTTTGAATTTTGTTTGAGAATGAGTTTTTCCCCTTCTTTTCTAGAAATACAAGTGATAACTAAAGAAAATAAAGTAACTTATGTATCGTGATGCCCCCTGTGATATTTGGTGCACTAGGCGATCGCCTAGTTCGTCTATGCCTACAACCGGCTCTGGGCACATGGTTGGCTCCCTACTTGCATAGGTGAGCGAGGTGTAATCCTCTGGACTGATCTTCACATTGTTGTGCTCTTGTGGTGAATTTGAATTTGAAAAGCTATTCTGTTTTACCTGAGTGCTTAGTCAAAGTGTTTCCTTAGACTGTCAACTATGCATTTTACTGTATAACCTACTTCTGCAGACCAGTGTCATGAAGTGGAATTAAGCGTTCCAAAAAAAAGACAAGAAAGCATAAGTTAACCCATCGGAATGATTACATGTCTTACTTGAGTGTCTCCAATGAACAGTTTGGATTCTTCAGTCCACTACAGAGTTCTTGCACTCCTGCATCTCCAATACTGTTGCCACTGAGGTCCAGATCTTTCAGCTTTGAGGATGCTTTGCTGAGGACAGATCCCAGACCTCTACAGCTCCTCTCAGTGAGACTACAGTTACTGAGCCTTAGGAGGAAAACAGACATCAATGACTATATGGACTCTAATACAATTATGTTGCCCATAGATAGCCTGCATAATTCTATTTGAGAAGTATTAATTAATCACATTTCATTTTCAAATATATTTCCACTGTTGTCATTACTATTATTTTTTATGATTCCTCCATTAAACTTTTGAGAGGGACTTGATCCAACTAAGCTTTCAATTACGAAGTTATTTGCCCTCATTACTTACAGAGCCTTTTGTGATTCTTCCACTATAGGTAGCAATCTTAGCAGCCCTTCATCAGACCTGATGTACTTCTTCAAGTCAAACACATCCAGCTTCTCCTCTGATGTCAGCAGCACAAACACTACAGCGGACCACTGGGCAGGTGAGAGTTTGGCTTCAGAAAGTGTCCCTGAACTCAGGTAGCTCTGAACCTCCTTCACTAAGGAGTGATCATTGAGTTCATTTAGACAGTGGAAGAGATTGATGACTCTTTCTGATGTAGGAAATTCCCTGATCTTGTCTTTGATGTACATGATTGTTTCAACATTTCCTGTACGCATCTGATTTTGTCTTTTCTCTAGAAGACCATGCAGGAGATTCTCATTAGACTCTACTGAGAGGCCAAGGAGGAAACGGAGGAAAAGATCAAAGCATCCATCTTCATACTCCAAAGCTTTGTCCACAGCAGTCTTGTGTAAGATAATCACACAGTCTTCCACTGTTGGAGGACCACTAAATCTTGATTTCAGACGCTGAATGCCAGTGCGTTGAGGTTTGGGTTTGGATAAGACATCTTTCTTTTCAGTTATCAGCATTAATCGCACATATAAAGCAGCGAGATACTCCTGGATGCTCAGATGCACAAAACAGTAAACCTTTGTCTGTTGAATGCCTGATTCCTCTTTAAAAATCTGAGTGCAGATGCCACTCTGCACTGCTACTTCTCTCACATCAATTCCAAAGTCTCTCAGGTCTTTTTCATAAAAGATCAGATGGCCCTTCTGTAGCTGCTCATAGGCCAACTTCCCAAGAGCAAGGAGACCTTTTTTGTTCCACTGTGGATCAATGTCATACACTCCTTCAAACTTCAGGCTCCTCTGCTTGGTTTGGAAAATCAAGAAATATGTGTACATCTCAGTCAGAGTCTTTGGAACTTTTTTAATACCTGAGGAGCCAAGAATGATTTCAAGAACAGTAGCAGCAATCCAGCAAAACACTGGTATGTGGCACATGATGTGTAGACTTCTAGATGATTTGATGTGAGATATCATTGTGTTTGCAAGATTCTGGTCACTGATCCTCTTCCTGAAGTACTCTTCTTTCTGCACATCACTGAATCCTTGTGCTTCTGTGACTCGGTCAACACACTCAGGTGGAATTTGATTGGCTGCTGCTGGTCGAGAGGTGATCCAGAGTAGCGCATACGGAAGTAGATTACCCTTGATGAGATTTGTCAGGAGTATATCCAATGAAGTGACCTCAGTCATATCATTCAAACAGTCATTTTTCTGAAAGTCTAGATTGAGTCTACATTCATCCAGACCATCAAGAATAAATAACACCTTGTGCTTCGTCTGGCTGGAAAAGGTTAACTGCTTTATTTCTGTGAAAAAGTAGGTGAGTAGTTGCATCAAAGAGTGCTGCTTTTCTTTCATGAGGTTGATCTCCCGAAAAGGCAGTGGAAATATGAAGTGGATATCCTGGTTTTCTTTTCCCTCAGCCCAGTCCAGTATAAACTTCTGAACTGAGACAGTTTTACCAATGCCAGCTACTCCCTTTGTGACCACACTTCTAACTGGTTTGTCTTGGCCAGGTAAGTGTTTAAAGATGTCTCTACATTTGATTGAAGTGTCCTGTCCAGCTGGTCTCTTAGTTAGTGACTCAATCTGTCTGACTTCATGCTCCTCATTCACTTTCCCACTTCCTCCTTCTGTGATGTAAATTTCTGTGTAGATCTTTTCCAACAGAGCAGAGCCTCCTTGCTTGGGTGTGCCTTCAAATATCCTCTGGTACTTTTTCTTGAGATTTCTTTTGAGCTCTGTCTGACCAAGTACAAGCAGCTCATCTAGATAGAGAACAAAATGTATTGCTATGATATGTAGATAGATTGATGTAAATAAGCATGATAACATATTTAATTGTGTAATTAGAAATGATTAAGGTATCTTACTTGCTTGTAGTTTCTCTGCAATATCATGGTGCGTCATACTCCTAAGAAAGTGCAGCGCCACATACAGAACACCTTCTCTGGCATCACTCTCCTCCTCCACTTTATCAGCAAACTCTTCTTGGTAATTTGGACTCAGAATCTTCTTAAATCTTTCCAGCTCATTCCGTACAAAGCTGATAATGCTCTGTTCAAGTTTCTAAAGAATATAAAGTATATCGCTTCAAACTTTGCATAATCCCTGTGCTAAATAATAATGTGTGACACTGGACTTATGAAACCTATGTAACTTAACCCTAAAGCCCCATTCACGCTGAAATCTCTACATTTGCGATGTGAACATTTGTTTTGTTCGAAATACATGTTAACACATTAGACTAAGCACACTGCACAGCTCCTGCACTGTAAGCTTGAAACAAAAATTAGTATTATTTTTCCACATGTGCCATGCATGGTCTCCAATAAACAGGAACTTGGGCACGTTTGCTAAGGAGCTCTTTCTGATTTGAATACACAGATGCATTTGCACCATGGACAGTCACCTACAGACCACAACAGTGCAATTTCTATGTGCCCGATGCCTAACAGACCACAACAGTGTAATTTCTATGTGCCTGATGCCTAACATGATGGAGATTTCAGTGTATTACCTCTCCAAGGATTTTTAAAAAATGTATATCAGTGAAACAATAGTTGAATCCAAACCTGGAATATGTGCTTGAGGTCAAAGTCACCCTGTTGACCCTGTGTGTTCTGTTTACTGATAGCATCTGGTTTGCATGTCTCCATCTGGCCACTGAGTATGAAGGACATAACATGATACATAATTAAATTGGACTGCTGTTTTTATTAGGGTTTAATTACATGTAAGAATATGATTTCCATTTTGGAATTGAGAGGTGTATAACATGTTTTAAATGTGTTTATTGCCTTAGCACTCTATTGGTGTCTACACTACATTTTAGAAACTGTCAGTAGCCATCATGTGAGCATTCTAATGACTTGCCTTAATTTGTCTGTGATAGCACTTTGCTGGAAAGTGATGTTGCGATCCTGTGACAGGTCACTATTCATGGACACACATGTAGGCACCGGTGATGGAGGTCTCTCATGATGAATCGGACTACAGTATTGAAAAAACAGTGCACAGATTACTACTGTGTTCGATGTTATGTACATTTCCATATGCTGTAACATATAAATTGCCATATAGCCTAATGGACACCCATGGAGATGTGTCATGACTTGTCTACTCAACAGCAGAGGTGGAAAAAGTACAGAAAAATTGTAACTGAGTAAAAGTATCTTTACTTTGCTTAAATTCTACTCAAGTAAAAGAAAAAGTACCCATCAAAAACTATACTCAAGTAAAAGTAAAAATTACTTCATTTTAAATTTACTGAAATTACAAGTTACTAGTTACTTTCAAGTATTGAATGTGAAAAAAGATCAAAATCAGTGCTTTTAGGGTTGCTTGGTAGCCTGGGAGTTCCCATGCTCCTTCGTGCGCGTATTTCATTTCACTCTGCAAAGCAGCATGGTGACCATGGCCGATATTCTCCCCTGATTTCGGTATCCAATCACAGAACAAAAAGGGATTTGCACAGCCCTCGATTGCATTTTATGTCACATGGTCGCTCTGGTATTGGCTACAAGCTATGTACAGACGATATTCGTAGACGACATCCGTAGCGCCCAATAAACGGCCCTGGACAACCGTAAACGATGCTTCCACTACGAGAAATGCAATAGATAGGTCTCCAAATTAAATATCACTTGTGTGAGAGAGCACTTCCATAGGCCTACATGCTAATTACAACTCATAAGATTTTCCTTTTGTTAGTTAAGAAATGTATTATTTGTGCTTTAGAGTTGTAGGCTTGGAATCAAAATTTTATCTCATTCTGACCCCATTCTGACTTCACAAGAGTAGTAGAGTAAGATAGACGAATTGCTTTGAGATTTTACATATTGATTACCTTTACCCTGGTTAGAGCCAAATTGACCTGGACTGAACTGTGTTCCTTGGGTGAAATATGGATTTCATTTGCTTTTGGATTAAACTCTTCCAAAGGTTGATTGGCTATTCTCAACATCTACCGGAAGCAGCAGCATCTAGACTACAGTAAATAGTTTGAATTTACTATCAGTTCAAGCCAAATATTTTTTTCCCACATTGATTTTTTTTTACTCAGTAATCAGGGAGGTTTTAAGAAAGTAGTGAAGTACAAAGTAAAATACTTGTCTCAAAATGTACTCAAGTAAAAGTAAAATGACCTATTTGAAAAACTACTTTAAAAATTATGAATTACTCTAAAAAGCTACTTAATTACAGTAATTTGAGTAAATGTAATTAGTTACTTTCCACCTCTGCTCAACAGGAATTACACTCTCTATTAAGACAGTATTCATAGAGCATTATACAGTAAATGCATTCATAAAGGGTTATAATGCATTCATAAAGGCTTATAACTACTGGCATTAGAATTCATAACTGCTTATATAAGAAATTATAATGCTATCTTATGAGCCTTTAAAACTTGAAGTGTAACAAAGTATAACAATGGTTCAATTTGTTATTTTTCTTTTTATATGTCTGATTGTTATGCCACATAATGAGTAAAGTAAGATGAGCACAGTTATGGATTCTAATGTCAGTAATTATAAGCCTTTCTGAATGCATTTATAATGCTCTATGAATATTGGGTTCAGAAAGTGTTACTGGAATGACCATGCTATGATTTTCTAGCCCACAACTACCTATTTTACAGGACAAATACAAAGCTGGGCCGAGTTCAAAACATGAACAGTACAACATGGATAAACTTACGAACAAGTAAGCATAGAGTAGATGGGCATTACGATAGCCGATTGTCCAAAGTCTATATGTGTATAGCCAAGACAATTACACCATATACTCACAAGTGATATTTAGTATGGAGACCAACCTATTCATTTTTTCGTAGAAGAGGCGAGGTTTATGATTGTCCACCAGAGCCATTTACTGGGTGCTACAGTGTGAATGTCTATCATAAGTGTCTGTAAGTAGGTTATAGCCAATTTTATAAATTACACTAGAGCCACAAGATGATGTAGTCTTGGTCATAGTCTTTACTAATGCGTTGGGTTTCTAGTACATCTCAATGCTGCTTTCAAAAGCCACAAAGAAAATTGCATCCACAGATTGTTGCAAAACATTTCATTGCATTGCTTCCAAACATCTTGTTCAATAAATGATAAACTGGTTCACTACTCAGCCCTGGTATTTTAGAGGGCAAATCTGCATTCTTAATGGAAAATGCTTAATTATTTGCTCAGCTCACTTGTTTAACATCTTTACTATCTTAAGGCCCATTATTTATGTCATACTTTTACTCTGCTTCAAGGCAGTAATCTGTTTCAGGGACTCACCTTGATCCATGTGCAACATCTCCATCCTTAAAAGTGATGTCCCGATCCTGTGACAAGTCACTCTTCATGGACACTGGTGACGAAGGTCTCTCTTTATGAATTAAGCTGTAGTCCACAATAAAAGACACCATTTATTGTTTTGGATGTTCACAGGCTTACATAATACATACATAAGCACCACATCTTCCAGCATTGACACCTAGAGTGAGCCAATGTTCTTGTCCCACAGGAGGCTGTGGTGTAACACTGTTGAAGAGCCCATCATTTATATCTTATGAAGTACAGACTGTAATTAGCCTACCTCAGACTCTCTGGAGTGTCTCCCTGTTTAGTCTTCTCTCGTTTTTCCATTGTCACATTTCATGAACATTCAATGGAATAGGAGTGATTCTAAGATTTACGGTTCACTTTAAGGAATAAAAAAAAAATCAGATTAGACCTAATAACAGTAAATAATCCAATGTCACACACTACAGTACATACCTACATGCTACATAATAGACAACTTTTACGTAAAAGCCTTGATGATACTGTAGTAGCCAGCGTAACCTTTATTTTTCCTGGAGGAATGGTGAAAATGAAGCACGTACCAGTTAACATGTTAGCAGGTAGTAGGAGTAGGTACGTTAATTAGCTAATAAATGTCATGACCCCCCCCCCCCTTCTCTTTCTCTATTTTTGGCCATCTGATTCTTCTCCCCCTACGGTGCGCCTTCGTTTCTCAGCTGCAGCTCTGTAAGGATGCTTAATCTGTAGGCAAACAAAATGTGGGACCGTCCTTCCCAAGTCACACACTCTGTGCACCCCTTTTGACTGTAACAATCTGACCTTTTTCCCCAATGTTCCTATGGGTAAAAACACCGGTAGACTAGGCTGTAGTTTCCGTTTAAAATGGCTGTTTCTTACCTACCGCAAATCTGATGCAAATGCTCCTATACATCATTCGACATATCTGCCAGGTCGTTCATAAGCTACAAGTAGAATTGGTAGGCCTAATTATTGATTCAACGGGCTACTTTGACGAATGTAAAAGGTATTGGTATGAGTTCTCACCTTTCATGAAGTCTTGCGCGAGTTTTTTTCTTTTTCCTGAATTCCTGAAGTTCATTTTTTAAGCAGCCGATATCCTGTTCAGTTAATAGGCCTACTATGATAGCCTTATCATTGTTCATTATCTGCCATAAGTCTATGTTTAACCAGAACTGGTCGAAGTTAAACAACTAAATACATTTCAGCTTTCCCAAAATGGCCACTTCGATTCACTTTCATTTTTCTAAACCCTCCCTTTTTAATGTCATGTGTAGGCCTACCTTTAGAAGGTGGACCTGCGTTTAGGCTAAAACTCAAATGTAGGCCTACTTTCGGATTTGAGTTTCAACTGAATAGCTAACAGAGACCTTTTTATATCCTTTTTTTCTTTTGTCTTGCTTTTTCAACTAGGAGACTTTATTCTAATCGATTTTAAATCACAAGGTAAGGAAGTGAAAGCAGTTAAACTACACTGACACTGAAACACTTTTGTTGATACAAAAAAAGATTCTTGAAATGGTCTGAAAATAATCTAAAATAGGCTATATGGACGTTTTCACCAATGACCTGCAACTAACAAATTCAAGATCAGTTAAATAATCATAAAGAATATAACATGGTTTGATGTATAAAACTATATCACAAATGTAACTGGATTTGGACCCTTCCAAGTTCCAGTAAGCCTACATGGCCCTTGATGAACCAGTCAACCTGACTGTGTTTAGAATGACTGGTGTCAGATGGATTCATGGGGACCAGAACAAGGTTGATGATATCCTAATACTATAACGGTGACTTTTTTGGGCCAACTCTATAAGAAAAGAAAGACTAACACACATACATGATGTAGCCTACATATTTACAGCCTGCAGTGTAGGCTATACCGCAAATGTTTGCCTTTGGCCCTTTGGTGTAGAAGCTTGAAAGGCCCTCTGGTGTACATAGATGGTACTGAACTACTGCAGGTTGCAGAGAGAAAAGAATGCTGGTAGAGGCTGAGCAGTGTGTGGATGCATTCAGCAGTGTGTGGTGTGTGGAGCTGATTTGAGCCATGATGGAGCTGACTGTGGAACTGAAGAGCCAGACGACAGACTACAGATCTCTACATCAGCTCTGTTGAGTTGCTATGCAGGAGAGCCCAGGGAGGGACAACTGTACAGATTTTACTGTACAGACAGGGAGGGACAACTGTACAGATTTTACCTTTAAGATAATTTAGGTGTGGCCCCAGCATGAGGGAGAGGTTGAATGTCACTGTGTTTAAGAACTTTATGTTTGATCTGAAGGATGTGTGTGTGTGTGTGTGTGTGTGTGTGTGTGTGTGTGGGGGGGGGGGTTGTTGGGGTTATATCAGCATACAGGGGCAGCTGTGTAACTGTTTTGGAGGAGCAGTGATGACATCATTACAAGATCTACAGCTGAGAAATGTTAACGACAATGTGTGTTTGTTTATTAACAATGTTAATGACAATGTGTGTGTTAAATCCATTCATCATTCACCTCATCACATAAAATCACATTTAGCCCACATATAAAATTATATTTCCTAAATAAATTATATCATAATCATAAATTATATTTACCTAATGAAATCATATTTAGCGTGTGTGAGGGACAGTCATCAACACAGTTGAGTATGCACTCTGACTGCCAGGGGCGTGGCACTGGGCCCTGTGCACAAGCAGTGGTCATGGGCTCCCCTCACTTGGGGCCCTGATAACTCAGTCCCCCTTTTCCCCCACAACGCTGCCCCTGCTGACTGCTATGCCAAAAAGTGAGGCAGTGAGTGTGTGGGGCCCCGGATACGCGGGTTCAAGACCGGGCTACTTTCTCCTGTCTGCTATATGTGGTATCAGGAATGGGATAATCGGAAGCGTGCCCAATATAAGAGCCGTATGAGGGACCTACAGGGTAAGTTGACCTTGGTGTGATGGACCCCAACGATAGGTGAAATGCTAGTGTGTGGGGCAACCTGGAAGGGGAGTAATATGGCTGTTGAATATGTGTGTGACCCACAAATGTGTGTAGCGCATGGGCACACTTCCCGGAATACCGTTACAATGGTTGAGTATCCACTCTGCCATACCAAGGAGCCTGGCTCTTTACTGTTGTGGTGAAGGTGAACGCTTAGCATCCGGAGACTCGAGTTCGAGACTAGGTACGGCTGCTGCTCTCTCCTGTCGGTGACACCTTGTCAACATGACACTTTGAAAATTATTGTGGCTGTCTCCAAATCCAAATATATATCTTAAGAATTTATGATGTTGGCACAGAAAATATATCCCAGACTTCCTGATGTCCCTCTGAAATATGTGAAGACTTTGAATATTTATGTTTCTATATGGACATGTGTACCTTACATGTTCACAATATGGGGCAGAAATACTGTATATGTCATAGTCAGCTAATTGGCTCAGTAACGATGGCACCTGTGACAACAGATCTATTTAACACATCACTATCCCTGCACTATCCCTGCACTTAGAGAAACTCCAGTGACTTGTGTGACTATCCATTAGTAGACTACTTCAGAGTTTATCCTGTTTTGTTTGTGTGTCATCTTGCCCATGTAACAGTGAAATGAGTAAATTAAAGTTATTTAGATATTTATTAATGCTGCCTCCATATCATCCATTCAGTTGTTAAAAAGATACTACATCACTCCACCTTTTTTCATATACTGTTCAAGGCTCAAAAGATATGCAGTACAATATTTACAATTTTTTTACAAAATACTTTTTGGACATGCCCATCCACAATGGCTATATAAATCAGAGTAACAACATTTCATCATAATCAGCATCAGAAAATGGGTTAGAAATATCATATGAATCTTCACATGCAGCATAATACAGGCAACGATTATTTTGGTGTTCATTTGATTTGTTCGTTTCAATGTGGACGTGTTTTGTAGGTCTATATTTAATGTGAAACACTATGTGAATGGATTTAAGAGCAGAGGTGAAAGTAAGCCGGTACGCACCTATACTACGTATAAGATTGACAGACGGTACGCCGTAGTGGTAAGACATGAGGGTTACCGCCCCCCTTTGCTCTTTGATGTCAAAAGTGCCCTTCTGACAGGGCATGCCTGTCTTTGGCATTTGTGACAGTAACACTTGTTGTTCAGACTTGGAAATTCGCTAAAATGTCTCACCAATTATTTGTGCCATTTGCAAATACATTTTCTGACATCTGGCACTCCGAAGTTTTTTCTTTGTTTTTTGTTTTTGCGCACGCGAGCGCCGAAAAATACAATAGCGGATGAAGCGGTTTTGCTTCATTGTCTTTTGGAAGCTTTGATATGGACATACCTACATCTACAATGGAAGTATTCCATTGTATGGAAGTATGGAAGTAATGGAAGTATTATTGCTTGAGAATAAGGTGGTTCAATTTCAGTGTAAAGATCATTTGGCTAGGGAAATATATTTATTTGATATTATAAACTTGGCTCAGTTAGCTGCTGGACTTCCATCTAATAACCAAGAGCTCAAAAAATAAAACTAAACAAAAACACTACACATTATGATATAGACCTGTAATTTGAATAGAAGAGTTTTCTATCTCTCATTTGCAGAAAGTGAACACCCCAAATCCGTTTCCCAGTTCAGACTTCAGTGCTGAAGTCTCACACACAAGAAAGGGGAGGGGTTTGAGTTTCAGATCTTTTTCTTTGCTGTAGCAGCTAGACTTGCATAGAGTACAGCAACTAATCCCATAGAGTTCTAAATAAAAAATAATAAAAAAAGAGGAACAGTAGAAATGGCTATATACATTTTTGGTTTGTTGTTTTCATCCTCTTGATCTAGACCATGATGAGCTGTGCTGCATCATTTGTATTATATATATATATAGATTACTGTATAAAAGGGATAACCAAGTAGCCTAGATGTTACACTCAAACACAGGCTCAAAGTCATGACTACAATTGAGTAAATGATAAAAAAAGAAAGAAAAAAAAACATTTTTGTGCCTGGTAGCCAGGCCAGTCACATGCTCACCTACACACAGTAGGTTTTGAGTCCCACATGTGACATGTGGGCCTGCCATTTTCAGTACTATTGTAATGTGACAATAGTACTTTGCAAACTAATTTAATTGCTATAGCAACCTGGTAAAATGCACCAGAATGAAGGACATTGCATGAAAATGCTTACAAAATTCCTGACCTGACGCCCCTAGCCTCTGTATAAAGACAAGCATTATTGTTGGATATATTAAGATAGGAGACTTAGAGTTTTATTTTTCAAAATACAGCATTCTCCATCCCTCTTGTAATTAAAAATACTTGTAATTAGAGTTGGCATGTTGTTTGTAAATTTTGCTCAATGTGCTCTTTTTTAAAATTTGAGTCCCAGCCCCTCCAAAGGTCTCTGCACGGCCCTGGCAGAGTTCCTAGGGCTGTTTAATAAACAAACCATCCCATGGTAGTAAACGGAACACTCTAATGCATTGAATTTATCCCTTTTTCTGACTTGAAAAAATGGGTAATAACATTTAAATCATATCTGAATTCACTTTCTTTCAAATAATGCATATTTGAAGTCCACAATTTGGGAAGTCCTAAATAGATAAAAGTGGATTTACATTTTTGTGCATGAATATTCTAAAAGCTTATATCTATTTGGGACTTCCCAGTTTGTGGGGTTCCCATGTGCATTATTTGATAAAAAGTGAATTTCATAATATGTTTTAAATGTTATTACCCATTTTTTCAAGTCAGAAAAAGGGATAATTAGTATGACAGTATGTTCAGTTTGCTACCATGGAATGTCGGAATGTGTGTGAAATTAGCCCAATGCCATAGGCCTGCTTACCTTTTTGTTTGAGCCATACATAACACAAGGGCGCACTAAAATAGGCAATTGAATTTTTTTTTTTTTTTTTTTTTTTTTTGTAGTACAGGTAAGAAATTCAAACTACTTTCACCCCTGCTCAAGAGAGTCCATGTATTTGATTGTGTTTACACTTTGGATCATTCTTGAGTTCAGAGAAGAGCTGCAGTGTTGAGAGTCCAGGTTTATTACCCCCCAGGTGAAGTTCTCTGATGGTTGATGGCTTTGATCTCAGTGCTGCTGCTAAAGACCCTGAGACCTTCTTCTGTAATACTGCAGCATGTTAAGCTGTAGGGAGAAAGAAAGGAATCACTTACTTATACAATGACCATAGAAAGACACATGAGGAGGGAAGCAGTGTCATTTCATGGGACTGGGTCAAATGTGTGCCATGAGTCAAGGAAGACCCTAAACAATAGGCTACACAAAGCCATCAGACGCAAGGGTTGCCTTAATAAATGCAGTCTTGCTCTAGCCAAAATGAGAGTATTAAAAACATGGATTAGGGGGTCGGACCATTACTCCGGGGACCCGGGTTCGAATCCGACCCGAGGTCATTTCCCGATCCCACCCCATCTCTCTCTCCCACTTCTTTCCTGTCACCTCTACACTGTCCTATACAATTAAAGGCAAAAAGCCCCAAAAATATATCTTAAAAAAAGAAACATGGATTACAGGTTAAAAACACATCAAGAAATCACCTTCAAACTTCTATTTCAGCTGCACAGTTTACTGCACAGTGTGGAGCGCATTGTGTTTTTTTCTGGTAGATGTTTTTATGTGTATGTGTGTGTGTGTGTGTGTGTGTGTGTGTGTGTGTGTGTGTGTGTGTGTGTGAGAGAGAGAGAGAGAGAGAGAGAGAGAGAGAGAGAGAGAGAGAGAGAGAGAGAGTGTGTGTGTGTGTGTGTATGAGAGAGAAAGATAGCATCTACTGTTAGTGATATAACCATAAAAGTAGTTGGTACTAATTATTATTATTGCTGAATTAATAATCCTTTACATCTAAGGAGAAGTCAGAAGCCAAATTCACTCAGAGCAACTCAGTGGTTGGTCTTGTAATGCTCACTTTGAGGTCTCCAGTTTGCAATTGGGATCTACTAGAAGAGAACAAATATGCTTAATTCCTGAGTGTCCTACTTCATTCCCCTAGAGATCCAGATTTCTCAGGTGTGACGGGTTTGATCTCAGTGCTGCTGATAAAGACCTGAAGCCTTCCTCTGTAATACTGCAGTACATCAGGCTGAAGAAAGACAATGAAAAATGGAAATGAACCAGCTTATGTGATGAGACCATAACAAATATTATAACAACAACAATTTTGCTTTGAAGTTCAGTTAATTTTCAGGCATTGTGTGTGCTTCTGTGTGTATGTGCATGCTTGATTTAAAACACTGTGGTAGGGTCTGTTCACTTGATGACCAAATTAGCCCCACGCCCAGTACAGGTGTAATCATTTGAACACGTAACTCTGTCTAAATAAAGTCCAACAGACTTTGAACACCAGCAACAGGACTGCTGTGGAAACTCGTTAGAGTTATCTAAATTGCCACTAACCTGCGGTTCATACATCCATGGTGTGTCCGTGCGACCCTTGCCATCTGTCTTCTTAAATGTGTACGCTGAAAAAACAGCCAGGCGCCTGCTGGCATCGTACAACGTGGCGTATCGTGGCTTGTCACCATAGCGCTGGCAGATCCTCCGCAGGTTGCCCCCTTGGAGCCCCATGGGCGCAGTGCGCATGTAGAAGAACTGGCTGCACTCCCTGAAGCTGTCCGACACGGCTGCCCCCACCAGATGCACACCTGTGGACAGGTGTAGAGCCAAGAGCCAGACCCAGAGCCACCACAGAGGCATGAGGAGGCAGAGGACGGCGGGACCAGTACCAGGGTGCTGGAGGGGGATCTCATCAGGGGATGAGACCTCCAGGGTGAAGACCTCCAGGGGAAGACAGCTGGTGATAGGACCAGCCAGGCGACAAGTGATACTAGGGACAATGGGAGGTTGCTAAAAAAAAAACTCCATGCAGGTGTATCCACACCAGGCAAAAGGCAAATGAGGTGTGTGTGTGTGTGTGTGTGTGTGTGAGAGAGAGAGAGAGAGAGAGAGAGAGAGAGAGAGAGAGAGAGAGAGAGAGAGAGAGAGAGAGGCAGACTGGAGTGTGCAAATTAGAAGCGGCTTGAATTGCTAGAGGCCAGTGGGCCAGTAGGTGACTCTTATCACTTTTGCATAACACTGAGAGTAACAACAGTTTTGAAATTGCTCTAAATAAAATTTAAAGTTAGGGTTATTGTCTGTTTGTTTGTCAAAAAGTAATGGTAGCATTTTTTTTTGCATAGTCTCCAGTGGGCTTGCAGCCAGGTCATTAAGTATATGCATCAAAAATGGCCCATGCTGGTGACTTCAGATGATCAGATGTGTTGCTCTCTAATGTTTTTACACATTGAGTATGATTCATAAAATATCTTCATGTCTTTGTGCTCTGCTCTACATATTTGTGACACATAGAATAGTGTGTCACAACCTGGCTCAAAGCCGTGACAAAAATGGAGACAAGGGGTGAGGGGTAAGACCAATAATTTAATAATTTATTTACAAAAAAAAAGGTATTTACAAAAAGAAAGTAACAACTAAACAAAAACCGAAGACGCCTCAACCATCATTTGGGCCTGCTGCAGCCAAGCCACCCAGACAGCTCTCACAGGCGAAGTGAGCAGGGAAGCAAAGAGAGAGAGACACACTCCCAACAGGCCAGCTTATAGACAAATCCGAGGAGCATTTTGTGTAGGCTGCCATCTTGTGGCGGCGCCATTGTTGGACTGTCAACAAACCTTTTTGGCAATGCGCAGTCAATGACAGCTAACAGCAAAGACCATGGAACACTCTGACATTATCAAGTAGTAGTGAATCTCGTAAATCACGGTATTTTATGGTGTGCTATCACGTTATCCCTATGGACAGATTGGTGATCTGGGTAGCTCAATAATGGCGCCTGCTTATTTCCGGTAGTTTTGTCGGATTTGTCTATAAAGGTACACCGGGCCCAGGTGTAACAATCAATTGGGAAGCCTGTTAGGATACACACACACACACACACACACACACACACACACACACACACACACACACACACACAGACAAGGTAGGGACACCTAGTGCCCCAGTGGCGCCCTGCACTATTGAGTTCAAAGAGGAAACACTGGTACTGCTCCTTTTTAAAACTAAACAGAATCTTAGAGGGGTGTGAGTGTATTTCTTATTCATGTTACTGCACATGTCTTAACATGAGAAGAGTGAAGGCAGTTGGGCAAGTGGTTTTAGACATTTAACAAACAGATTTTTCTTGCATTTATACATACATACCTACACATGATTTGATGCATTAAGATTTTACTTAACATTATTATATTATTTGCACATAAAATTACTAATAGGGGACCCATATTGCACACCAAATAGTATACTAAATAAATGAGAATTACAATAATTCTTCTAAACATCCAGCACAAGTTTCAACAAAGTGACAGGGCCGGTTCTAGCCTTTTGGTGCCCTAGGCAGATTTGATTTGCCCCCCTTTTCTAAAAATGTAGAGAAAACCTGAAGGAAAAAAAGTAAGAAAGGTATTGTGATGCCCTGATATTGGTGCCCTAGGCGACCGCCTGTTTGTCTATGCCTAGAACCGCTCAGTGACATAATGATGAATGCACTTATTTGTCCTACAGATGTGTATAATGTATTTCCTGTTCTGTCCATGTGGAATAAAATTAGACTAAATAAATGAAGAGAGGGCTCTGGCATGCAAATAATTTGCCCACAAGAAGTAAACGTCTGAAGTAAACGTACACCAATTGAGGCATTTCAGACACTTTGCATGAAGTGAAATTATTTGAAATCGTTTGGTGAACCAGGCTAGAATAAAATGTGAATGGAATCATTTAAGTCCATATATTTGGACATGTTTACAGTTTGGATGTTTCTGAAGTTCAGAGAAGAGCTGCAGTGTTGAGAGTCCAGGTTGATTACCCCCCAGCGAAAGGTATCTGAGACTTGATGGCTTTGATCTCAGTGCTGCTGCTAAAGACCTGAAGCCTTCTTCTGTAATACTGCAGTTCCACAGGCTGTAGAGAGAAAGAAAGGAATCAGTTTAGTAGATCACCATGGAGACACACATGAGGAGTAGGAGGGGAGCAGATTCTACATGATGTTCCATCTGTGCATGTTGGACATGAGATATAAAAATACACCACACCTATATTTCTGAAATGAGAGAGAGTATAAATAACAGTGCCATAGGGCTTGTGCTTTATGGGTTGTACAAAAGACTGAAATGCTTTATGTGTGTCTAACATTTTTTGTTGCTGTGGAATGAAAAGGAAATATAGTTTTTCTTTATAATCTGCAGTGGAGTGATATCTGCAGAATCCAGTGACGGTCATGTGGGAATATATAATGGGAAAGTTCTCTATTACAAGAGTGTGCTTTTGAAGCCATCTAATGAATGTGAGGATGGAATGCACTAAACTTTGGGGCAATTTTGTAATGTAACCCTTAGAGGAAGTTTTCCTAGAACCTCAATTTGAATTTCAACCCCCTAAATAACTAAGCAGTCTTTCCAAATAAAGGGAAATAAATGGAGATAGAGGGACTGGACTATTAAAAAAAATAAAAACAATGTTTATTATATTTATATATAACACACAAAGGGACGGAAAAGCCTTAAGGGAAACAAATTCACAGACAAGGGCAATAAAATCACAGCAAAGGTGTTTGGATAAATACCACAGAGCAAAATATCAAAAATGACTCGGTAAGCAAACACTCCATAAATAGTAATACTAAGCTTTATATTCAGATCAATTCTGAAAATTCCCAAAATTCCTGGACCAAAGTTTTCCACCCCTTTGCAACCCTATAAGCAAGTATGTGATGTTCCATCTGTGCATGTTGGACATGAGATATCAAATAAACCACATCCATATTTATGACATGGGAGAGTGTGGAAATACTGCAAATGAGATAAAGCCTTTTAGGTCGGAAAAAGACTGAATTACAAATGAGTGCAACATTTATAAGGAAATGTAGCCTTTATTTATTTTCAGTCAAGTTATGATTTCCAACATCACATTCTGTCCTCTAATGAATGTAAGGATGAATGTAATTTACCAACTGTGAGGTTGATATTTAAATATTTCTTTGTGAGAGTACTATTGCATCGTGTCAGAAGTTTAGTTGAAAATTAAAGTGAAATATGCTACAAAAATATAATGTTTGTGTGTGTGTGTGTGTGTGTGTGTGTGTGTGTATGTGTGTGTGTGTGTGTGTGTAAAAGAGCATGACAATAAACTGTCAAATTCACAGACAGCAAGTGGTTGTAACGCAGTGGTTGGTCTTGCGATACTCACCTTAGTTCCTCTAGTTTACAGTTGGGATCCACTAGAAGAGAACAAATATGCTTCATCTCTGAGTCTCCAACTTTATTCCCTGCCAGTCTCAGCTCTCTCAGGTGTGACGGGTTTGATCTCAGTGCTGCTGATAAAGACCTGAAGCCTTCCTCTCTGATACTGCAGAATGCCAAGCTGTGAAAAGAAAAGGAAATAGGAAATACAATCCTTATTTATTTTCAGTCAAAATGTGATTTCCAACATCACATTCTGTTCCAAACCAGACATATGTCATATCAGTGTGCAATAAAACACCACACACACTCTGCAGAGGAGTGAGATCTGCAGAATCCAGTTACAGTCAGGTGGGAATATATAATGGAAATATAGGATACTGTCTGTGGGTGGTTTGGTTGTTTGGGGTAACATTACACCAGAACGCACATTGTCATAGTACAGATAGTGTGTGTGTGTGTGTGTGTCTGTGTGTGTATGTGTGTGTGTGTTTAAAAGAGCATGCCAGACTGTCACTGTTGAATTCAATAACAGGAACTCAGTGGCTTGTCTTGTGATACTCACATTAGAGTCTCTAGTTTACAGTTGTCCACTAGGAGAGAACAAATATGCTTCATCTCTGAGTCTCCTACTTTATTCCCTGTCAGTCTCAGCTTTCTCAGGTGTGACTGGTTTGATCTCAGTGCTGCTGATAAAGACCTGAAGCCTTCCTCCGTAATACTGCAGTATCCCAAGCTGTGAAAAGAAAATGCAAATATAGTCTTTATTTATTTTCAGTCAAAATGTGATTTCCAACATCAAATTCTGTTCCAAACCAGACATATGTCATATCAGTGTGTAATAAAACACCACACACACTCTGCAGAGGAGTGAGATCTGCAGAATCCAGTTACAGTCAGGTGGGAATATATAATGGAAATATAGGCTACTGTGTGAGTTGGCTGTTTGGGGCAACATTACACCAGAACAGACATCATCATGGTCATCATATGTATATGAAACACGGCATATGGAAGTTTTGTGAAATAACGTTCTTGGATATGAGGGTAGTTATCTAACATACTGCAAAAACATGTTCCAAACCAGACAAATGTCATATCAGTGTGTAATAAGACACCACACACACTCTGCAGAGGAGTGAGATCTGTGGGAATATATAATGGAAATATAGGCTACTGTGTGTTTTGGTTGTTTGGGGAAACACTACACCAGAACATACAGACAGGGTGTGAAGCAGCGTGTGAGTAACATTTTGTTTTTTAGCAGCCATTTAGTGAATTTGAGGATGAATGGCACGATGAGGACGTTATTTAAATATTTCTTTATGAGAGTAAAATGTACAGGGTTCAATGCATATTGTCCTTGAAAATTTACTGTGAAATGTCCTAAATGCTTCAAGTCAAGTGGTCAAGTCAAGTGACACATGGAAATTTCATGGACTACAGTTTGTGGATATGTTGGTTGTCCAGAAAGCGTATGAAGCAGTATGCCTCCCAGTATTATATTACATTTTACATTTTGTGATTTTGCAGACGTCTAGTGAACATGAAGATGTGGACGAGGAGGATCATAAGATACATAGTGGAGGCGACGGGTGGGGCTTTTCTCTGATTAAAAAAAACACTGAACAACTCTAGAGGGTTCATCAAAACATCCTAGAAAATCATCCAACTGCTCCTATAGCTACTCTGGTAGATGCATTCAGGACACACTGTCTACAAAAACCAGCAGAAAATGTCACCCACCCTTCTCTTCTGTTGCCATCAGGAAGACGTTACATGGCTACCACAGCCCCATACATCAAGGATGAGAAACAGTTTGTTCCTAAGGACCATCACTGAACTGAACTCACTTCCCCTCCACCTACATCACGTCACACCCCTTTACCCTGACATCACGTATTGACTAGTAAGAGTCAGGAAGTTTTACCTCCATTCTCCTGCATCATTTGCTCCAATACCATGTCTTCTTATTTTAGTGTCACCTCAGTGCAACCTCACCCCCAGCTCTGTTGCTTAAAATGACTAACATTATTCACTGACCTCAGTGTCTGCAGTCTGCAGTGGGAATCCTCCAGTAAAGCACACAACTGAGTCACTCCCAAGTGTTCTGGTATTAATCTACTCAGATTCAGCTCAGTCATGAGTAAGGGGTTAGAACCCACAGCTGAGGTCACAGCAGCACAGGCTTCCTCAGCAGCAGCACTTTTAAGGAACCTGGAGAAGAGAAAGGAACACAATATTGGTGTCTTCATGTGCTATCAGAAATATTGACTGAAATATGACTTAAAAATATTGACTGAAATATGACTTCAGAGCACACAAATACTGAAATAAACTTACTTTAGTTACAGTACATTACTTATTTATGTGCTTTTCCCTACTGCAATTAGATTGTTGGTATGTGTGTGTGACGTATCTGCACCTCATGTTTTTACTACCTATCAGAGTCATGTTTTATTCAGATTAGGACTATTTATTTATTGCATCATTTTTTGTAGTATCTGATGGTGTTTTTCATGTCTGTGTTTATGATAGTCATATGCAAAGTAATTTAATTTCAACAAATACACTCTGATGTGTCCTTTTGAAATGACAAAATAAATATAGCCTCATCTTGAATCTTGATAGCAATTTGACATTGTTGACATTGTTGACATTTTTATGTCATTTTGCACTACTCAAATGTGCCATTTTTACATTGTCCAACACAAAGATCCACCCACTGTCACACAATGTAAAGGGAATGCATGTGTGTGTTTTTACTGTACTGTATGTCTGCTTGCACAGTGGATGATTATTTTGGCTATATGTCTGCTGGGCCTGGTGCAGATGCTCTCTACCTTACATGCGAATGACAAATAACAGTGTACATTGAAGTAACTAATGTCTTTATTTTGGTGTCAGCAATGCTTCCTTACTCCGTTCAAGAATAAACATTAAGAAAGAGCACAGTTGTTAGTTTCTTTTTAATACTCTAAAAACCTTAACTTTATCAGCCCTCTGCCATCAGGCAAACGGTTAGAGTTCTGTCTAGAACCACCCGATTCTCAAACAACACATTATGCTCAAGCAGTGAGAACCCTCAACTCTCAACATTCCTCCTATATCTCTGCATTTATTTCTTATGTATGTACTCCTCTGATAGATTAGTAGGGATTGTTGTTCTTGTGTGTGCTTTTCTTATGTGCTGTCTGTGTCTAGTTTTTTTTATATAGTGCATAGTCTTATGCTGTCTTACAGTATGTTGGGGTGACACACTCTTATACATCCTTTATAAAGTAATATCAAGTACCTTGAGACAGAATCTCTCCACTCACACTTACTTGATACACTGTGGTTTCTCCTTCAGGTCTAAGAGCACTTTGACTCCGGATGTTCCTGGATTATTTCCTCTGAGATCCAGCTCTCTGAGGTGACTGGGATTTAACTTCAGGGCTGAAGCCAGACTAGCATAGCCCTTCTCTGTGACACAGCAGTCTGACAACCTGTAGTAACAACATAATTGAGGCTGTTTTGTATATATTTGTTTGTGATAGTAATGCATACTGTTAGAAGGTAATGCATTTTGTCATCGGAGAATTGCTGTGAAATATGTATGTGTGTGTGTGTGTGTGTGTGTGTGTGTGAGAGAGAGAGAGAGAGGTGTGTGTGTGTGTGTGTGTGTGTGTGTGTGTGTGTGTGTGTGTGTGTGTGTGTGTGTGTGTGTGTGTGTGTGTAGAGAGAGAGAGAGAGAGAGAGAGAGAGAGAGAGAGAGAGAGAGAGAGAGAGAGAGAGAGAGAGAGAGAGAGAGAGAGAGAGTGTGTGTGTGTGTGTGTGTTTAAAATAACATTACAGTAAATTGTCAAATTCACTGACAGCAAGTCTGTGGCTTGTCTTGTGATACTCACTTTAGATTCTCCATTTTACAGTTGGGATCCACTAGAAGAGAACAAATATGCTTCATCTCTGAGTCTCCTATTTTATTCCCCTCCAGATTCAGCCCTCTCAGGTGTGACGGGTTTGATCTCAGTGCTGCTGATAAAGACCTGAAGCCTTCCTCTGTAATACTGCAGTATCCCAAGCTGAGAAAAGAAATTGCAAATATAGTCTTTATTTATTTTCAGTCAAAATGTGATTTCCAACATCATATTCTGTTCCAAACCAGACATATGTCATATCAGTGTGTAATAAAACACCACACACTCTGCAGAGGAGTGAGATCTGAGAACGGTCGGGTGGGAATATATGATGGAAATATAGGCTACTTTGTGTGTGTTTTTGGGGAGGGCAACACTATAGCCTGACATAGCCCAACCATATTGCTGCTGTTCATCCGTATTCATGGTCTGGAGGTTCTTTAACCTGGCACGATTATACTGCAGGTTTGAAACGATTGGACAGCTCGTCTTATCAGCTTCGCTTATTGGCCGGTAGTCTCTCTACCGATGTAAACCCGCCCATGAAGACCGTTCCCAGACCATGGATACAGATGAACATTCGTATTATGGGCGGGCTATGTCAGGCTAGCAACACTACACCATCAGGTTCATGTGAAATACTAAATATGGACATTAAGTGAAACTAAAGTTTGTGGATATGAGGGTGGTTGTACAGACGGTATGAAGCAGCAGGACTACCAGTGAGTTACATGTTGTGCTTTTGCTGCCATCTAGTGAATATGAGGATGAATGGAACTTATTAACAATTATGAGGACATTATTTAAATATTTCTTTGTGAGAGTAATAATGCATATTGCTAGAAGTTAATGCATTTTGTCATTGAAAAATACTGTGTAATATGTCTTACATGCTACAAATAATAGATAAACACACAATTTGTCTCTCTCTCTCTGTGTGTGTGTGTGTGTGTGTGTGTGTGTGTTGTGTGTGTATTTGTGTGTGTGTGTGCGTGTGTGCGCATGTATGTAAAAGATCATGACAATAAACTGTCACTGTCAAATTCACAGACAGAAACGGTTGTTGGTCTTGTGATACTCACATTAGAGTCTCTAGTTTACAGTTGGGATCCACTAGAAGAGAACAGATATGCTTCATCTCTGAGTCTCCTACTTTATTCCCTTCCAGATTCAGCTCTATCAGGTGTGACGTGTTTGATCTCAGTGCTGCTGATAAAGACCTGAAGCCTTCCTCTGTGATACTGCAGTATGCCAAGCTGTGTAAAGAAAAGGGAAATATAGTCTTTATTTATTTTCAGTCAAAATGTGATTCCCAACATCACATCCTGTTCCAAACCAGACATATGTCATATCAGTGTGTAATAAAACACCACACACACTCTACAGAGGAGTGAGATCTGCAAAATCCAGTTACAGCCAGGTGGGAATATCAGGGTATATACAGGAATCCTGGTGCTGAATTTACTACAATTTACTACCTTTTTCCTACCTTTTACAATATTTTTACTACCTCCACAACATCTAGCAGTGCACTTTTTTTTTTCTTTGGGGGCGGTGGCATCCTACATATTCCGACAATTTTGGTACGATCAGTGATCCAGAACACAGTCTGGAATTTATGTTGTGTCTTTGTCCACATTGCCTTGGCGGAGGTCTGCGCTCTCTCAGTGCTTTTCTAGTTTGTCAATATTAAGCTATGCAGCCAAAGTTTGAAAACCCACGATGATTCTTTCTGGTTACAGTACATACAGTAGAAGTAGATACCCTAAATTACAGGAGCCTGGATAGGATCCCCCCACCCCTCTCTCTTTCCTTATGCAACCTACTGTACATGTTCGGGGACACTTGACATGACAAAAATGCAACTAAAATCTGAAATATCTATTTTTGCTTTAGTCCAGTGGTTCTCAAACTTTTTGAGCTCAAGGCACCCCATCAACATTTTTTGCATTCACAGCACCCCTAAATTACTGTAAATTCTTGTTTATGATAGAGCTTACTTGTGTCAGGACACCGTATTAGGCTCAACACTTTAACTTTCAGGATCATATATATTACTGTTCTGAATATGTTTATTATTTACCTTTATATTTATCACTCATGTGGACATATAAGGTTACACGGGGCTCATCATAAGAGAACAGGATTGAGTGAGAGCCATCTGGCCTTTCCCCATTCAATTTCTCATGAGTCCTATGCGCAATTCAGCGCACAGGCAGGCGCATGCTGACAATAGCTTCAGTGATCTTTCCACATTTCTTTGAAATACTCAAAATCACTGTATGTTTGAAACACTTTAAAAAAAAATAATTACTGACGTGCTATTTGGCTATATTTTCTTAAATCTAGCCTCATTCATAGCACTGGTGATTTGCAAAGTCAAGCTATAGCTAGCAAAAATGACGGTTCATTTGAAATCGTTTTGATCCCTACGGGGCTTTGACGGATAATGTAGCCGAAATGTATGGCATTACGAGGCAAAGTCTAGTGAGCGGATATGAAAACATGAAGTAGGCTATGCCCTCAAAAGACAGAGTGGAAGTAATTTAGACATCTAAATGGGAACTTTTTAACAGATGACAGACAAATTCAGCATCAAAATTTAAAATGTTTTGTGGCTCCCCTCTGCGCTTCGGCAGAACGGTTTGACAATAACTAGGCTGTAGGGGTTTAGCGAAAGGATAGATAGTCTCGATGGATATTCTCATCCGCAATGACCTGCTTCACCCACTGTCTCTCGTGCTACATTTATCCTCATGGGTGTTTTAAGTCCTTAATGACGTGACAGACAACAAAAAAGGGGCGACAGTTTCACTCATAGCCTTTTACCTCAAGTCGTCTAATCTTCATAGCCTTTGTTACTGTTCCTTTATTTTAAATTAACTAATAGCGAACTTGCGAAGAGATCTGGCAGGTAGCCTACCCAGATTGCTTGAGGTGTGAGGCGTGAGGTAGGCAGGCGTGACATCATCTGCAGCTTATCACTCAGGTTCCACTCGCAACGCAAAATAATACAGTAGGCGAAGTCCACAGAAGTTTAGTAATTTAAGGAGTTAGGATGGATGTAAGTTAAACATTGAAAAATTCATAGCGTCATTTGGATGGGGGCTCAAAAATGTACTACCTTGTCAGATGACGCTTCTTACTTTTTACTACTTTTTACTGGCCTTAATTTGACCTGATTTCATTTACTACCTTTTACAACTTTTTACAAACCCGCGGACACCCTGAATATATAATGGAAATATGGCTACTGTGTGAGTTGGCTGTTTGGGGCAACATTACACCAGAACAGACATCATGGTCATCATGTATATGAAACACGGCATATGGAAGTTTTGTGAAATAACGTTATGAGGGTGGTTATCTTACATACTGCAAAAACATGTTCCAAACCAGACATATGTCATATCAGTGTGTAATAAAACACCACACACACACTGCAGAGGAGTGAGATCTGTGGGAATATATAATGGAAATATAGGCTACTGTGTGTTTTGGTTGTTTGGGGCAACACTACACCAGAACATACAGACAGGGTGTGAAGCAGCAGGACTACCAGTGAGTAACATTTTGTGCTTAGCAGCCATTTAGTGAATTTGAGGATGAATGACATGATGAGGACGTTATTTAAATATTTCTTTATGAGAGTAAAATGTACAGGGTTCAATGCATATTGTCCTTGAAAATTTACTGTGAAATGTCCTACATGCTAAAAATCAAGTGGTCAAGTCAAGTGACACATGGAAATTTCATGAACTACAGTTTGTGGATATGTTGGTTGTCCAGGAAGGGTATGAAGCAGTATGCCTCCCAGTATTACATTACATTTTACATTTTGTGAGTTTGCAGATATCTAGTGAACGTGAAGATGTGGACGAGGAGGATCATAAGATACATAGTGGAGGCGATGGGTGGGGCTTTTCTCTGATTAAAAAAAACACTGAACAACTCTAGAGGGTTCATCAAAACATCCTAGAAAATCATCCAACTGCTCCTATAGCTACTCTGGAAGATGCATTCAGGACACACTGTCTACAAAAACCAGCAGAAAATGTCACCCACCCCTCTCTTCTGTTGCCATCAGGAAGACGTTACATGGCTACCACAGCCCCATACATCAAGGATGAGAAACAGTTTGTTCATAAGGACCATCACTGAACTGAACTCACTTCCCCTCCACCTACATCACGTTACACCCCTTTACCCTGACATCACGTATTGGCTAGTAAGAGTCAGGAAGTTTGACTTCCATTCTCCTGCATCATTTGCTCCAATACCATGTCTTCTTATTTTAGTGTCACCTCAGTGCAACCTCACTCCCAGCTCTGTTGATTAAAATGACTGACATCATTCACTGACCTCAGTGTCTGCAGTGTGCAGTGGGGATCCTCCAGTAAAGCACACAGCTGAGTCACTCCCAAGTGTTCTGATATTAATCTACTCAGATTCAGCTCAGTCATGAGTAAGGGGTTTGAACCCACAGCTGAGGTTACAGCAGCACAGGCTTCCTCAGCAGCAGCACTTTTAAGGAACCTGCAGAGGAGAAAGGATCAAAATATTGGTGTTTTCATGTGCTATCAGAAATATTGACTGAAATATGACTTAAAAATATTGACAGAAATATGACTTCAGAGCACATAAATGCTGAAATAAACTTACTTTAGTTACAGTACATTACTTAATTATGTGCTTTTTCCCTACTGCAATTAGATTGTTGGTATGTGTGTGTGACGTATATCTGCACCTCGGTTTTTACTACCTATCAGTCATGTTTTATTCAGATTAGGACTATTTATTTATTGCATCATTTTTTGTAGTATCTGATGGTATTTTTTATGTCTGTGTTTATGATAGCGATATGCAAAGTAATTTAATTTCAAGAAATACACTCTGATGTTTCTTTTTGAAATGACAAAATAAAAATAATCTTGAATCTTGATGACAATTTGACATTGTTGACAATTTGATTTAATTTTGCACTACTCAAATGTGCCATTTTTACATTGTCCAACACAAAGATACACCCACATTCACACAATGTAAAGGGAATGCATGTGTGTGTTTTTACTGTACTGTATGTCTGCTTGCACAGTGGATGCGTATTTTGGCTATATGTCTGCTTGGCCTGGTGCTCTCTACCTTACATGCAAATGACCAATAACAGTGCATGCATGATAAAAACTGTACTGTTGTTTTGGAGTGACAGCATGTGGTATTAGTATGCAGCAGCAAGTCATTCAATCTCTATGGATATTAAAGTTTCCTACTTTCCCACCTTTCTTTCAAGATGCGTATCCAAACAAACTAACTCAACTAGAGTTGCAGTATTGATGCAAATCTCTCAGGATTTTAAAAAAGTTTTAGTACACATTATTTTACTTTATGTTGCAAATTAATCTGAAAGGCATCTGATATGTAAATATATTTGTGTCTTAGATTATGGCAATGTCTAAATAACATGACATTTTTTTTCAATATAACTTCTACAGTATAACCATGTCATTGAAAATGGATATATTGAATGTAATGTTATTTTCAAATCAGTCCTACACTGAATAACATTTTACTGTACATAAAAGTAATTAATGCCTTTATTTGGCTATTCTAAAAACCTTAACTTTATCAGCCCTCTGCCATCAGGCAAAAGGTTAGAGTTCTGTCTAGAACCACCCGATTCTCAAACAACATATATGCTCAAGCAGTGAGAACCCTCAACTCTCAACATTCCTCCTATATCTCTGCATTTATTTCTTATGTATGTTCTCCTCTGATAGATTAGTAGGGATTTGTCACAAATCCACAGGGAAAAAGGGTTTAAGGACCCAAATGCAGGCGAGATAAACTTGGAACACAAGGGCTTAAATACACAGGACTTAACAAGGCGGAGCAGGAGGGCAGGGAACTTGGAACAACGAGAGGCAGGTGAACACAAGACTAGAAACAATAATCAAATCATGAGGCACAGGTGAGGGGCGGAGACACAGGAGACAAGGAAGCACAGGACTAGGAACTAAAACAGGAAACACAAAGTCACGTGAAAAAAACAGGAACTAGGGACAAGATCACATGACAAAACCAAGAAGCACAGAGAACACAGGGGGCGTGAACACAAAGTAAACACGAGCACATAGATACAGACGGCAAGTCTGACCACGCCCACAAATATAGCTCCGCTGTGGGGGAATTAGAGAAAAATAGTCCCATCTGGGGGAAAGAGCAGGCTCACACAGTGGGGAAGTCAATGGCATGCTAAGCTAGAAGTTACACTGAGCACCATCTACTAGGAGCCTGACACATTTTTGAGGGCAATGCCTGAAGGTAGTAATGATGGTCAGATGGTCCGATGTGAATTCTGAACTTGACACCCCTCCAAACGCGATACTGATGACAATTTAGATGATGTTTGTTAGCTTCATTAGCTTGCTAACTAGCCAACTTCATTGATCACCACAATAAATGTAGCTAACTTTAGCTTGCTTAACTGAGCTAATCAGACTTGTGATTGAAAGTTGCTTTACTTTTGACAGGAGCAGAGACAGCTGATGACATTTCTGTTAGTGTAACTGCAATAAACAAATGATGGGGAAATTATTTTAGTCAAAACACAAGCAAGCAAACAGGTCATGATTACAGAAAACATCTAATATGGACTTTGTTCAATTTTACTAAGCGATCTTTTATTGTTAAGCAACTTTCTCTACCTTGTCCATTCACCATAATGTTAAATTGGCCTCTGTTATCCCCCACGCTGACTCCACCCTCGCATTTTGGGGGCGTTAACCGTACTTGCCGTCTGTATCTATGGAGGACAGGAAGACTAGAAACAGAACACAAGAGAAAACTAGAAACTCAGGAAATGAACTAAGGACACAAAACACAGGAGAACTAGAAACAAGACAAAGAACAGAGTCCAAAACCCTCACAGGATTGTTGTTTTTGTGTGCTTTTCTTATGTGCTGTCTGTGTCTAGTTTTTTTTTTTTTTTTATAGTGCATCGTCTTATGCTGTTTTACAGTATGTTGGGGTGACACACTCTTATACATCCTTTATAAAGTAATATCAAGTACCTTGAGACAGAATCTCTTTACTCACACTTACTTGATACACTGTGGTTTCACCTTCAGGCCTAAAAGCACTTTGACTCCGGATGTTC
Source organism: Sardinella longiceps (assembly GCA_027497455.2). Taxonomy (NCBI): domain Eukaryota; kingdom Metazoa; phylum Chordata; class Actinopteri; order Clupeiformes; family Clupeidae; genus Sardinella; species Sardinella longiceps. The sequence goes on along the minus strand of JAODXP020000029.1, from coordinate 1,898,773 downwards.
CTGGATTATTTCCTCTGAGATCCAGCTCTCTGAGGTGACTGGGATTTAACTTCAGGGCTGAAGCCAGACTAGCATAGCCCTTCTCTGTGACACAGCAGTCTGACAACCTGTAGTAACAACATAATTGAGGCTGTTATGTATATATTTGTTTGTGATAGTAATGCATACTGTTAGAAGGTAATGCATTTTGTCATTGGAGTGTGTGTGTGTGTGTGTGTGTGTGTGTGTGTGTGTGTGTGTGTGTGTGTGTGTGTGTGTGACAGGGTGTGAAGCAGCAGGACTATCATTGAGTTACATTTTGTGCTTTTGCTGCTATTTAGTGAATGTGTGAAGATGAATGGAACTTTGAGGCTTTTATTTATATTCTTTATGATAGTAATGCATGTTAGAAGGTAATGCATTTTGTCATTGGAAAATTGCTGTGAAATGTGTGTGTGTGTGTGTGTGTGTGTGTGTGTGTGTGTGTGTGTGTGTGTGTGTGTGTGTGTGTGTGTGTGTGTGACAGGGTGTGAAGCAGCAGGACTACCATGGAGTTACATTTTGTGCTTTTGCTGCCATTTAGTGAATGTGTGAAGATGAATGGAACTTACTAATAATTTTGAAGCTGCTATTTATATTCTTTGTGATAGTAATGCATACTTTTAGAAGGTAATGCATTTTGTCATTGGAAAATTGCTGTGAAATGTGTGTGTGTGTGTGTGTGTGTGTGTGTGTGAGTGTGTGTGTGTGTGAGAGAGAGAGAGAGAGAGAGAGAGAGAGAGAGAGAGAGAGAGAGAGAAAGAGAGAGTGTGTGTGTGTGCATCTAAGACAACATTACAATAAATTGTGAAATTCACTGACAGCAAGTCCGTGGCATGTCTTGTGATACTCACTTTAGGTTCTCCATTTTACAGTTGGGATCCACTAGAAGAGAACAAACATGTTTCATAACCAAGTCTCCTACTTTATTCCCCTCCAGATTCAGCTCTCTCAGGTGTGACGGGTTTGATTTCAGTGCTGCTGATAAAGACCTGAAGCCTTCCTCTGTAATACTGCAGTATGCCAAACTGTGAAAAGAAAAGGGAAATATAGTCTTTATTTATTTTCAGTCAAAATGTGATTTCCAACATCACATTCTGTTCCAAACCAGACAAATGTCATATCAGTGTGTAATAAAACACCACACACACTGCAGAGGAGTGAGATCTGTGGGAATATATAATGGAAATGTGTGTTTTGGTTGTTTGGGGCAACACTACATCAGAACATACAGACAGGGTGTGAAGCAGCAGGACTACCAGTGAGTAACATTTTGTGCTTTTGCAGCCATTTAGTGAATTTGAGGATGAATGGCACGATGAGGATGTTATTTACATATTTCTTTATGAGAGTAAAATGTACAGGGTTCAATGCATATTGTCCTTGAAAATTTACTGTGAAATGTCCTACATGCTACAAGTCAAGTGGTCAAGTCAAGTGACACATGGAAATTTCATGAACTACAGTTTGTGGATATGTTGGTTGTCCAGGAAGGGTGTGAAGCAGTATGCCTCCCAGTATTATATTACATTTTATATTTTGTGATTTTGCAGATATCTAGTGAATGTGAAGATGTGGACGAGGAGGATCATAAGGTAATAGTGGAGGCGACGGGTTGGGCTTTTCTCTGATTAAAAAAACACTGAACAACTCTAAAGGGTTCATCAAAACATCCTAGAAAATCATCCAACTGCTCCTACAGCTACTCTGGAAGATGCATTCAGGACACACTGTCTACAAAAACCAGCAGAAAATATCACCCACCCTTCTCTTCTGATGCCATCAGGAAGACGTTACATGGCTACCACAGCCCCATACATCAAGGATGAGAAACAGTTTGTTCCTAAGGACCATCACTGAACTGAACTCACTTCCCCTCCACCTACATCACGCCACACCCTTTACCTTGACATCACATATTGGCTGCTAAGAATCAGGAAGTTTTACCTCCATTCTCCTGCACCAATTGCTCCAATACCATGTCTTCTTATTTTAGTGTCACCTCAGTGCAACCTCACTCCCAGCTCTGTTGATTAAAATGACCGACATCATTCACTGACCTCAGTGTCTGCAGTGTGCAGTGGGGATCCTCCAGTAAAGCACAGAGCTGAGTCACTCCCAAGCGTTCTGGTATGAGTTCACTCAGATTCAGCACAGTCATGATTAAGGGGTTTGAACCCACAGCTGAGGTCACAGCAGCACAGGCTTCCTCAGCAGCAGCACTTTTAAGGAACCTGCAGAGGAGAAAGGATCAAAATATTGGTGTCTTCATGTGCTATCAGAAATATTGACTGAAATATTACTTAAAAATATTGACAGATATATGACTTCAGAGCACATAAATACTGAAAGAAACTTACTTTAGTTACAGTACATTACTTATTTATGTGCTTTTTCCCTACTGCAATTAGATTGTTGGTATGTGTGTGTGACATATATCTGCACCTCATGTTTTTACTACCTATCAGAGTCATGTTTTATTCAGATTAGGACTATTTATTTATTGCATCATTTTTTGTAGTATCTGATGGTGTTTTTTATGTCTGTTTTTATGATAGCCATATGCAAAGTTATTTAATTTCAACAAATACACTCTGATGTGTCTTTTTGAAATGACAAAATAAATATAATCTTGAATCTTGATAGCAATTTGACATTGTTGACAATTTGATGTTATTTTGCACTACTCAAATGTGCAATTTTTGCAATGTCCAACACAAAGATACACCCACTTTCACACAATTTAAAGGGAATGCATATGTGTATTTTTACTGTACTGTATGTCTGCTTGCACAGTGGATGTGTATTTTGGCTATATGTCTGCCTGGCCTGGTGCAGATGCTATCTACCTTACATGTGAATGAAAAATAACAGTGCATGCATGATAAAAACCGTACTGTGGTTTTGGAGTGAAAGCATGTGGTATTGTATGCAGCAGCAAATCATTAAATCTCTATGGATACTAAAGTTTACATTTGAAGTTTCCTACTTTCCCACCTTTCTTTCAAGATGCTTATCCAAACAAACTGACTCAATTAGAATTGCAGTATTGATGCAAATCTCTCAGGATTTAAAAAAAGTTTTAGTACACATTATTTTCAGTTATGTTGCAAATTAATCTGAAAGGCATCTGAAATGTAAGTATATTTGGGTTGAATTCTATGTCTTAGATTAAGGTAATGTCTAAATAACATGACATTTTATTTAAACATAACTTCTAGAGTATAACCATGTCATGGAAACTGGATATTGAATGTAATGTTTTCAAATCAGTCCTACACTGAATAACATTTTACTGTACATAAAAGTAATTAATGCCTTTATTTTGCTGTCAGCAATGCTTCCTTACTCCATTCAAGAATAAACATTAAGAAAGAGCACAGTTGCTAGTTTCTTTTTTAATACTCTAAAAACCTTAACTTTATCAGCCCTCTGCCATCAGGCAAAAGGTTAGAGTTCTGTCTAGAACCACTCGATTCTCAAACAACACATATGCTCAAGCAGTGAGAACCCTCAACTCTCAACATTCCTCCTATATCTCTGCATTTATTTCTTACGAATGTACTCCTCTGATAGATTAGTAGGGATTGTTGTTTTTTTTGTGTGCTTGTCTTATGTGCTATCTGTGTCTAGTTTTTTTTTATATAGTGCATCGTCTTATGCTGTCTTACAGTATGTTGGGGTGACACACTCTTATACATCCTTTATAAAGTAATATCAAGTACCTTGAGACAGAATCTCTCCACTCACACTTACTTGATACACTGTGGTTTCTCCTTCAGGTCTAAGAGCACTTTGACTCCGGATGTTCCTGGATTATTTCCTCTGAGATCCAGCTCTCTGAGATGACTGGGATTTAACTTCAGGGCTGAAGCCAGACTAGCATAGCCCTTCTCTGTGACACAGCAGTCTGACAACCTGTAGTAACAACATAATTGAGGCTGTTATGTATATATTTGTTTGTGATAGTAATGCATACTGTTAGAAGGTAATGCATTTTGTCATCGGAGAATTGATGTGAAATATGTATGTGTGTGTGTGTTTGTGTGTGTGTGTGTGTGTGTGTGTGTGTGTGTGAGAGAGAGGGAGAGAGGTGTGTGTGTGTGTGTGTGTGTGTGTGTGTGTGTGTGTGTGTGTGTGTGTGTGTGTGTGTGTGTGTGTGTGTGAGAGAGAGAGAGAGAGAGAGAGAGAGAGAGAGAGAGAGAGAGAGAGAGAGAGAGAGAGAGAGAGTGTGTGTGTGTGTGTGTTTAAAATAACATTACAGTAAATTGTCAAATTCACTGACAGCAAGTCCGTGGCTTGTCTTGTGATACTCACTTTAGATTCTCCATTTTACAGTTGGGATCCACTAGAAGAGAACAAATATGCTTCATCTCTGAGTCTCCTACTTTATTCCCCTCCAGATTCAGCTCTCTCAGGTGTGACGGGTTTGATCTCAGTGCTGCTGATAAAGACCTGAAGCCTTCCTCTGTAATACTGCAGTACTCTCAAGCTGTGAAAAGAAAAGGGAAATATAGTCTTTATTTATTTTCAGTCAAAATGTGATTTCCAACATCACATTCTGATCCAAACCAGACATATGTCATATCAGTGTGTAATAAAACACCACACACACTCTGCAGAGGAGTGAGATCTGCAGAATCCAGTTACAGTCAGGTGGGAATATAGAATGGAAATATAAGCCTATGAGTGTTTTGGTTATTTGGGGAAATATTACACTAGAACATACATCATGGTCATCATATGTATATGAAATACTTAATATGGAAGTTTTGTGAACTAAATTTGTGGATATGAAGATGGTTGTACAGACAGGGTGTGAAGTAGCAGGACTACCAGTGAGTTACATTTTGTGCTTTTGCTGCCATCTAGAGAATGTGAGCATGAATGGAACGTACAGTACCAACAACTATGATGACATTATTTGAATACATGTATTTCTTTGTGAGAGTGCTAATACATAGTGTTAATGGCAATGCATTCTGTCATAAAACATTACTGTGAAATAGGCCTATGTCTTACATTGGTCTGTTCCTATACAGTTGCTACTCTTGAAGATGTCTTCAGGAAGCCAGCAGAATGCTCAAATAAAGTCACCCACCCCTCCCAACTGTTGCCATCAGGGAGACGTTACATGGCTACCACAGCTCCACACATCATGAGAAACAGTTTGTTCCTAAGGACCATCACTGAACTGAACTCACTTCCCCTCCACCTACATCACGTCACACCCCTTCACCCTGACATCACATATTGGCTGCTAAGAGTCAGGAAGTTTTACCTCCATTCTTCTGCATCAATTGCTCCAATGCCATGTCTGCTTATTATAGTGTCATCTCAGTACAATTTTTCTCAAAGTTTTAATTGTTAAATCAACCAAGGCAGACAAAAACACTAAACATGCTTCTGTTTTTAGATATTTTCTCCCAAAATGTTCTCAAATAATTACAGTTGTTGTACAATTGAGGAAGAACTAGTCATTTAAAATCTAAACCTGTTGCAGTCTTGGATATGAAAAGATTTTCAGTTTTATCGTCAAAGTGTTTCCTTTGACCGTCAACTATGCATTTTACTGCATGACCTATTTCTGCAGACCAGAGTCATGAAGTGGAATTTAGAAAAAAGACAAGAAAGCCGAAGTTAACCCATAAGATTGATTATTAAAGAACCAAAATGTCTTACTTGAGTGTCTCCAATGTACAGTTTGGATTCTTCAGTCCACTACAGAGTTCTTGCACTCCTGCATCTCCAATACTGTTGCCACTGAGGTCCAGATCTTTCAGCTTTGAGGATGCTTTACTGAGGACAGATCTTAGACCTCTACAGCTCCTCTCAGTGAGCCTACAGTTACTGAGCCTGAGGATGAAACAGACATCAATGACTGCATGGAAAGGACTCTAATACAATATGTTGTCTATAGATGGCCTGCATAATTCTACTTAATAGGTATTTGAAAGGTATTAATTAATCAAATCTCATTTACTAACTCTATTTCACAGGAGCATGTGAGAACTTCATGATAAGGAGTTTTGTTGAATTCTCATACAGAGGAGGGAAGAGGGGCACAGATACATGTAGGCTGCATCCTGTGAGTGAGGTGTAATCCTCTGGTCTGACCTTCAAATTGTTGTATTCTTGTGGTTATATGAATATGAAATGCTATTCTGTTTTATGTGAGTTCTTAGTCAAAGTGTTTCTTTAGACTGTCAACTGTATTTTTTACTGCATTACTTATTTCTGCAGACCAGAGTCATGAACTGGAATTAAGCATTTGAAAAAAAGTCAGGAAAGCAGAAGTCAACCCATAGGATTGATTGAGGTCCAGATCTTTCATCTTTGAGGATGCTTTACTAAGGACAGATCCCAGACCTCCACAGCTCCTCTCAGTGAGACTACAGTTACTGAGCCTTAGGAGCAAAACAGACATCAATAACAAAATGGGAAATGCTGCTTATAGATAGCCAGCATAATTAAGTTTGAGAGGCATTCATTAATCAAATTTAATTTCTAACTATATTTCCCTTCCCTTTCTCACTGCTGTCATTTTGTGATTCATCCATAACAGGTAGGCTACATTATGCACATATTCATAGCAATCTTTGAAAAGGACTTGTGATCCAACTATGCTTTCATTTATAAAATGCTTTGTCTTCATGACATGTACTTACAGAGCCTTTTGGGATTCTTCCACTAGAGGTAGCAGTCTTAGTAGTCCCTCATCAGACCTCATGTACTTCTTCAGGTCAAACACATCCAGCTTCTCCTCTGATGTCAGCAGCACAAACACTACAGCAGACAACTGGGCAGGTGAGAGTTTGGCTTCAGAAAGTGACCCTGAACTCATGAAGCTCTGGACCTCCTCCACTAAGGAGTGATCATTGAGTTCATTGAGACAGTGGAAGAGATTGATGATTCTTTCTGATGTAGGAATTTCCCTGATCTTTTCTTTAATGTACATGATGGTTTTCTTGTTGACCATCTCATTTTGTCCACTCTGCAGTAGACCATGCAAGAGATTCTGGTTGGACTCTAGAGAGAGGCCAAGAAGGAATCGCAGAAAAAGATCAAAGCGTCCATCTTCATACTCCAAAGCTTTATTCACAGCACTCTTCTGTAAAATGATCATAGAGTCTCCCACTGTTGGAGGACTACTTAATATCTTTTTCAGAAGATGCATTCCAGTGCTTGGGGGTTTAGGTTTGGATAGGACATCTTTATGTTCAGCTGTCAGCATCAACAGTACATATAAAGCTGCCAGGTACTCCTGTATGCTCAGATGCACAAAACAGTAAACCTTTCTCTGGTGAGGTCCTGTTTCCTCTTTAAAGATCTGAGTGCAAATTCCACTCTGTATCGCTGCTTCTCTCACATCAATTCCAGAATCTCTAATGTCCTTTTCATAAAATATCAGATGGCCCTTCTCTAGCTGCTCATAGGCCAACTTCCCAAGAGCAAGGAGACCTTCCTGGTTCCACTGTGGATCAGAGTCATGAATCCCTTCAAACTTCAGGCTCCTCTGCTTGGTTTGGAAAATTAGGAAATATGTGTACATCTCAGTCAGAGTTTTTGGAATTTTTTTAACACCTGAAGTGGCAAGGATAATTTCAAGAACAGTAACAGCAATCCAGCAAAACACTGGTATGTGGCACATGATGTGTAGACTTCTTGAAGTTTTAATGTGAAAGATGATGATGTTAGCAAGGTTCTGGTCATTGATCCTCTTCCTGAAGTACTCCTCTTTCTGTTGGTCACTGAATCCTTGTGCCTCTGTGACCCTGTCAACACACTCAGGTGGAATTTGATTGGCTGCTGCTGGTCGAGAGGTGATCCAAAGTAGAGCAGAAGGAAGTAGATTACCCTTGATTAGATTTGTCAGGAGTACATCCAATGAAGTCACCTCTGTGACATCAGCCACACTTTCGTTTTTCTGAAAGTCTAGCTTGAGTCGACATTCATCCAGACCATCAAAGATAAACAATACCTTGTGCTTCCCTTGTCTAAGAAAGGTTAACTGTTTCATTTCTGTGAAAAAGTGCTGAAGGAGATCCATCAAAGAAAGCTGCCTTTCTTTCATGAGGTTCAGCTCCCGAAAAGGAAGTGGAAACATAAAGTGCATGTCCTGGTTTTCTTTTCCCTCCGCCCAGTCCAGGATGAATTTCTGTATTGAGACAGTCTTGCCAATTCCAGCTACTCCCTTTGTGACAACACTTCTGATTGTTTTGTCTTGGTCAGGTAAGGGTTTGAAGATGTCTCTGCATTTTATTGGTGTCACCTGTCCAGCTGTTCTCTTGGATAGTGACTCAATCTGTCTGACTTCATGCTCCTCATTCACTTTCCCACTCCCTCCTTCTGTGATATAGATCTCTGTATAGATCTTTTCCAACAGAGCAGACCCTCCTTGCTTGGGTGTTCCTTCAAATACACTCTCATACTTTTTCTTCAGATGTCTTTTCAGCTCCGCCTGATACAGTGCATGTAGCTCATCTGTAGAGAAAATAGACTGTATTATTATATTGAGACAAATACTAACATAGTAACAGGATAATTCGTGGATTCTCTTTTCTGTAGTAGTTTACTACTGTAAATAAGCATGCAGATATCTTACTTGCTTGCAGTTTGTCAGCAATCTCATGCTGTTTCATGTTCCTGAGAAAGTGCAGTGCCATCTTCAGAGCCCCCTCTCTGGCATCACTCTCATCCTCAGGTTTACTGTCAGGTTTGTCTTGGGAACGTAGACTCAAAATCCCCTTAAATCTCTCCAGCTCATTCCTGACGAAGCTGACAATGTTCTTTTCAAGCTCCTGGAGAACATGAATCATTTCTGTTAACACTTTGCTCTAACACAACTGTTTTGAATAAAATCATAGTTTCAAACTGAACTAGATCTTAAGTTAATGTGATGTGTATTTATGGCAAAGACATCAGAGATATTTTTATTTCAAATATAATACCATGTATTAGCAGCACAGCAATAAGATGACTGAATCCAAACCTGGAATATGTGCCTGAGGTCTCCCTGTTGACTCTGGCCAATCTCATCACTGGCAGCACCAGGTTTGCATCCCTCCATTTGGGCTCTGAGTATGTACAGCAGGATGCCACAAATTATTGATTTGTTTTCATCATATTTAAACATAGACAATAAAAGGACACAATCCACTCATTTGGATCTGTTGTTTGAGCTCCCCAAATAATAATGGCAGAAGAAAAAAAAATAGAAGAATTTATATAAGATAGCTGGTGCATACCCAGATGACTACAGCACAAACGTCTTGGGGCAGGCTTTATAACTTTGATCATCTTGACTCTCAGCTCAAAGAATATACATTTACATAGCCAAAGACGATGTGAAAATAACTTTGAATGAACTGGTGCTCAACTGCATTTTTCCTGCTGGTGTACTTTATGACATCAAAGACTACATATGCACAGCTTGCCTTGATTCATCTGTGGCATCTCAGTTTATATTCAGTTTATAATTCAGTTTATAATTAATATTTATGATTTATGATGACCCATGGACCAGCAATGTACTCATTTCAATTTTTGGGTAAAAGTTACCTGACATGTAACTAACTAAAAAAACAATTATTTAACATTGAACAATGAATGTTCTGAAAATGTAGGTAATTATTTCTCTGCCATACATACATTTATTATTATGACATCCCACTTAATTACTAAACATATGTTGTTTTATGGTCTTACATTGACTCTTTAGAAACATCTCCATGTTGGAAGTTGATGCCACGATCATTTGACTTGTCACTCTTCATGGACACACAGGTGAGAGCAGGGGACGGAGGTCTCACTTGAACAGGGCTGCGATAAAGTTAAATCAGTATATACATGTTTATGTTTTTTTGTAATATCTGCATATTATTTACAACACAACTCTGTTGTATAAACATACATGGTTATTTTAGTCCAATGCATTGATATTGCTGTGGTTATAATGGCTGTGCCAGTACACAGAAAATGTACTGATGTGATGTACTGTAGCTTCTTTCAGTAATATCACAGTGAAGTGTACAGTTATCCTACCTCTGCCCCTCTGGAGTGTCCCCCTGTTTAACGGTAACTCGTTTGTCCATTGTCACTTTTCATGGACATCCAAAGGCAGACGAAGTACTCAATTTCTGTACACAAGTGAAAGGATACATACACCAGTTCAAAATTACTCCACAACGCCATTTACAAGTGAAAGTTGCCAAGTCAATTTTTTACTGAAAGTGAAAGTAAGTGAAAGTACAGAGGTAGGCCTACTTGATTTTAAAAATACTACAAAGTATATCTATATTAAAGTGCAACCTCAGTCAATTTTAATAAGAGGTCTATTCCTCAAGCTACTTGAGACTAGTCAATACTGAAGACGCAAGACATTTTCATCAAATAATATTGGTTTTCATTACAGAGAATTATCACTAACTACTAGGCCATGGGGGCAGAATTTTGAACTGCATTCTTAGCATATTAACATGCTCCAAATATCACCACAAAAACATGACACTTCAACAGACACCTTACAACATGTATGACAACAAATGTCTGAAAAAGTGGTTAAAACTGTTTTTCTGCAAGCAGCCACATATTGTTTGTTTACAACTGATTCTGAAAACATTGCATAAAACACTGTTTTAACCACTTTGTTAGTCATTTGTAGTCATACACACTACAGTGATGTGTTGTAATGTGTCTGATGATGGTACATAGGTTTTTGGATTGACATTTGGGGCATGTTAAGATACAGTTTAAAAATCTGCTCCCATGGGTTAATTGTAAATGCATATTCTCTGTTTAAAGAGAACCTATGCAGGATCCGGTGGCGTCATCCAGTAAGCTAACAACCAAACAAAGCAGTTATTTAGCGTTTCTGCCAATAATCCTCCATTTAGAATTGCATAGTCAATGGTGATCGCCGCTAACAAAATGTATCGACAGTTGAATGCGCTGAGAAGTCACAAATCGCGTTGTAATTCAAACAGTAAACTTTGGCTAAGTCACGTGACCTAGCTTGCTTGCTAACCAAAACTTACGATAGCCGGGACGCGCTCCCTGATCTTGCATAGGCGGTATCTGCCTCTAGGAGGGTCGGACAATCTCGTGAAGGGGCTCGTTTTACTCCGGAACATGTCATTTATCAAGTCTAGTGAGTTCTAGGCAATTTACATAAAGGTGTAATGAATAGGAAACGTCGAAATTTTACCTAAATGTTGCATGTGGTGGCTTTAAGGAAACCTATATGGTTGGGGCAAAATGTCTGGCGTCTTCAGTATTGGTTAGTCTTGAGTAGCTTGAGCAATAGAGCTCTTGTTGAACTTTGACTGAAGTTGTGCTTTACTGTTGAACTTTCAAAGTATTTTGAAAATAGTATTTTAAAAGTTTACCTGTGTTCACCCACTTTCCCTCACAGTGCACACTCAAGGAACACTTCTTCTAAAGGAGAAATCCAATGTGAATCAGTCAATAGCCCTGTTGTTCCAGGTAGGCCTACCTGAATGCAGTCTTTAAGAAAAAGAACGAGAAAATGTTGTGCTACATAGACTGAATAACAAACTGATAAAGGAGAATTTGGTGTGATATGAACCCAAAGTATATTGCAACATCATTAAAAGTTGCAACGTATGCCAGGGAGCAGAATTTTGGAGGTAGGCCTATGTGTCTTGCATATGCATGTGTGGGCCTTAAACATGACACAAGGTGTGCATTAATTACGTGAGCTGTATAGCCTGTAGCCTACCAGAGCCATAACTATATGTTTCATTATACTAAATCAACAAATATTTTCTTATCAAGGCAATTAGTACTCAGTAGTACTCCAGTCCTCATCTATCAGGTCATTATCAACTAAACTGATATGTAGAGTTAGTAAGAGTAGCCTAGCAGAGAGCTCAGAAAAAAAAAATCATATCCCCAATTTTTAACATTTAACTGTCTGGACCTAATGCCCCAGGGCAAAACTCCTAATTCTATCACATGATTAAATGTAGGCTTTTTCATGTTCCTGTAAAAAATGGCTTCTCCTCTGTACATAGTTAGCAACATGAACAAGTTTTGTGAAACGTCATTCCCACCTCATAGCCTTCTAATGCGCAATGGCAGCCCCATACGCTATACCTTATTCCTTTTTTGGCCACTGGTGAGTTTTTGGCGCTAAAGCGCAGCTGTGTGCGCTCTCAGGCCAGTGTGTTTCAAAACATTTGATTGATCACTCCAGAACTCTTTCCTCCATCACATATGTAGCGAGCAAGCAGCCAGAGTCTGCTTGCTATTTCTCTTGGTCGCTTCCTCACCTCCCTCAGCTAATGAGGGGGGTGGGGCAAGTAACCAATGATTCAATTTGGCTGCCAGTAGCCTATATAAGGCTCTAGTTAGCCAACAACATGGTAGGCTCTGCTCATTTTGCCCTTGATTTCGGAGTGTGCTGGGAGACCTCCAGCAGGTATGTCACCCTCCAAAAGGATTTGTTTAATCAGAAATTGTTCTGTGTTGTCATGATGTGTTATTTGTGTTGTAGCCCCACATGTCTGTGCCTCAGACTAGCTAGCAGTCTGTCTGATGTATCCTTATATCTCATCATCCTCAGGTATGTAATTTTACCTTGACTCAATCTCCTCGTAAACATGGAGTCTCTTCTGTTTTCAACTGTTTGAGTACTCATGATGTGTGGGCTTTTTGTTTTGCAGATAGCACGGCCTGCCTGTCTGTGCTACATGTCTTTGGTCGGTCTGCTGTCTTGTCTTGTTCTATTTTATGGTTTCTTTTTGTTTGCTTCTTGTCTAATGTTGTTTGGTTGTGTGACTAAGGTTTTGTCGTTATTTTATCAGTTTGTCTAGCTGTACGTGATTTGTTTTGCAGGTGCTCTGTCTGCACCTGGCAACTGCTTGCATAGCGCCTGTTTCTGTCCTATTTGGTTATTGTCTCAATCCCTGTTTTAATTATTTCTTTAATTTGGCAGGCAGAGGGCTTCTCCTTGGGAGGGTGGCTAGTCACCGAGTGGTAGTGTGGTGTAACTCCATGTTTTGGTGTGTAACTCAAAATGGTTGCTGTGGACTACTGTTTATTACTGCTAAGTCACTGTTTGCTGTGCATGGGTGTGAGACGCACTTTCTGTTAGTCTGCCCCCTCCAGGTAAGCCCTTGCCTTGCTCCATTTTCATGCAACATTCAACCTCAAGGAAAAAGTAAATTAAGAAATCTAATAAATAATTTTGTACTTTTCTAACTGCTGCCTGTTTTTCAGGTCCTTCGCACACACTCCCCTCTCCCTTTCCCCTTAATACTTTCAATAAAACTACCCGTTGATTAGAATTCATGTCTCCAGACTTGTCTATTCGAACCTGTGTTTGTGACTAAGTGTTCATAGTATCCAAGTGTTACTTTGTTATTAGTTCCCTGGGCGTTACATGTACTAATAGTACAGGAAACAAAGGCCCAAAAAGGCTTTAGTTTTTGAGATACCTCCACCCGAGGTAGAACAAAGCACAACCATATTTTTTCATATCTTTAACATGTCTAGTTTATGAAATGGATTGTTGTATAAAATTCTTTTACTGCACAACATGTTTTTTTTAATGTTTTTTAGATACTGCTCAAAACCGGAAATTGTGAAAATTCTGAATCTTACAAAAGGGACAGTGGTTGCTTTATCACTTGTATCTTTGTAAAGAAAGATGAGAAACTCACCAAATTTGGACAGTATGTCCCCAGCCAGTTGGTAAATGTTATGAAATAGTAAAACAACCAGTTTATGTGACCATTTCTAAAATACATACCCATGAACATGGCTGGAATATAGGCGGAAATTAAATAACTGTCCAAAAAATAATATCAGTTCCCTATATATACATGTAGTTTAGAAATTTTAGTGAAAAGGTATCACTGAGTGTAATTTACAAATACTACAACCCTTTGACATCTTATGAAAATGAATTGTTTGACATTTCAGTCAACTCTCTACTGTCACCAGCCCATAACAGACATCCTGCACCAATAGAACCTTTTTGGCAAAAAAATGGAATGTTGTTCTATGGGTATAAATAATGATGCAAAACAAGTTTTGAAATTGCATGTACATACATGCCTTTAATTCAAGTTATTTTTCCCTTAAACATTTATAGTATTCCTGTCTATAGTGTCATACTGTCCCAGGTAGAATACTGTTATGAGTAACATTGTTACAATTGTTACAATTGTTGGGGAGTCATCTCATGTGAATACATAGAGTTTTGATACAAGTTAGGATACTTGATAAGGTGATAAAAGTTAAAGTGATAAGTGATTTTGACAAACAAAAATACTTGGTGAAGTGAAGTCGACTGCCAGCATCATCAAAAAGGACAGGACCATCTTCGAAAGGAAAAGGTGAGACCCATTTCTCATCTCAAGTTAACATGAAAGTGACAGCTGGTGGCTCGCGAAAAAGTGAAGGGTGGAGGAGGGTGAAGGGGTGACACAGTTCTGACAGTATGAAACCTGAGGTAAAAAGAAGGAGAAAAGTACAATAAAGCAACTACTTTCATCACAACATCATGTAAAAGATATCTTCTCATTAAAAGAAATGTTTCTTTCTATATACTATACTACTGAAATGTAAATTTGTCAAGGACTAACGTTACAAGTCACTAGTTTCTCAAAGTCCTTAGTTTAAACTGCATAACTTGTCGTTCAGGTTTCTTTTCAAACTATTACAGCAATCACATATACAATATACATACACAAAGGTCCAAAACTACAGAGATTGTCCGGTCATAACGTGTCTAATGTTACTTATTCCAATCTGCCAATAAACAGATCGTGCAGCATAGGCTACATGAACTAGCCTACCTGTCAAACTAGCTGACGCTGTTAGCAAATTAGCGTTAGCCTTAGAGGCTAAGAGGCTGTGCATGCATAATTAGGCTATGTTCAAGGTCTTGTGATTCCCGTTTTGGTTCACAACATCTCAGTAGGCTTACGGACACTTCAAATTAATTGCTAGCCTGCCTTGTATATAAAATGCATCACTTACATGGCAGGCTGGTGGGTCAGTTATCCAACTCCTCGGCAGCTCCATTTCAGTTCGCCCTCCCTGTTCAGCTCAGCATGACGGCTACGCATCTTAGGTGATATGATGTGCGGGCTACAAAGTCTAGCTTTGGCGTGCATTGGTTCCCAAACATGCCAGTCCACCGGAAATAAAAGTGGGAGGTGCTACATGCCAAGGCCAAACCTTACAGAATAAAAGCCCAAGCTTGCAAGCACTTGAAGCAAAGAAGTTCTCCTCTGCCCACTGCACCCATTCCAACAGAGAACCTTGCAGATGTAGTCAGAGCATTTCATTTAGTTCTGACTTAATAGCCTAATGCTAATGTTTAATTTTGCATGATCATAAATTAATAACTTAACAGTTTTAAAAACTACACACACACAACAGCCACCAGCTGTCACAACATTAAGCATTTGGTGAAACATTTGTCAGTTAAATTTGTATAAATTGTAAACATCAAGCATTTGGTGAAACATTTGTCAGTTTAATTTTTATAAATTGTAAACAGCCCTATTTCTTAATAAAAAGCTGCCTGGACCTTGAATATTGTTTGCAACAGAAAGAAATCTGTGTAGGCCTGGAATGTTAGTTATCTAGTGTAACATTAATGTGAATGAACTCTTTTCAGTTAACACTTGCCCCCTTTTTGATTTGTAGAACTATGACGTTGACTTGTAAACCACAAGATGGCATCATCTTCCAATGAATCTGACTCTCTTAACAGTAAAAACTGTATCATCTGCCTCAAACCATTAATTAATGGAGAGAAGCCTTATACCAAATTTCCAACACAAGAGGGATTACAGAAAATACTTGATTGTGCCGAGTTGAGAAATGATGAAGTCCACAGACGTCTCCATCCACACAAGAAAGATATACTGGATTTCAAAATTCAAGTCTTTTATCATAACTTTTGCAGAGCATCATACACCACCAAGACTAACATTAAGGGACCAAAAGCAAGCAAAAATGAGAATGTAGATTCATGTAAAGCATCTCTCTCACACGGAAGGCAATGTAGGGAGGACACCATTTCATTCAATATCCGCAGGGATTGCTTTATTTGTGGAAAAGACCGTGTAAGACCAGAACGCCTTACCCCAATCACAAATGGCACTGGCAAGAACACCAGGGACAAAGTGCTTCATGCGGCAATAGAGAGAGGGGATGAAGACATACAATTCCATATGTTGGCATATGAAGATCTCTTTACTTTTAGCTGTCTCACACATTACATCTCTGAGAGGAATGTGTCTGCTGCCAAACGGAAGAGTCTCAGTGAGAAACATGAGTCAGATCATGACAAGGCCTTCCGTCTGCTTACTGAAGAAATTGAGGAAACATTGTTATCCCAGGACATGTCTGTGACGTATTTGAGCTCTCTCACACATCATTTTAATAACAACTTTAAAATGTTTTCTGCAGATGCAAGCAAATATGCTTCTTGGCGGTTAAAGGAGAAGCTTCAGAACCACTACAAAGACAAACTTGTTTTCATTGAACAGCAAGGACGATCTGATTTGGTTTGTTCACAGAATACACCCATTGGATTTGCTATGAAAGAGGCAGGTCTTTTAAAAAATGACGATACAATGGAGAGTAATTCAATGAATAGGCCTGAAGAATTTCATCTATCAATGTGTGAAACTCACATATTGCACACAGCTGCAGGCATACTAAGGGAAAAAATGGCAGACATTAATCAACATCCTGGGTTTTATATGTGCAGTGATGGTCTCTCTCTCAAGGCATGTCAGGATTATGTACCCAATAGTCTCTATAACTGTCAACTGGTGTGTGGATACAAGTGCATACAACTGTCCAAAAATGCAGAGAGGAGCCCTCTTCAAAGGAAAACCTTTGTGTTCTTGCAATCTGCCAAGACATCATTGCACAATGTCGTCGAATGTACACACCTACATAACAGTATCACCCTAGGCCTTGCCATTATGGTGCATCATGAATTTGGAAGTAAAACACTGATCAATGAGTTGAATGCCTTAGGCCACTGTGCCTCATACACTGAGGTGAGGCAGTTTCTCACATCTGTGTCAGCTGATCAGCTCAAAAGGAATGAAAGCATCTATATTCCCTATGGCCTCAGCAGAATCTCAGACCATGGCATGATTGATGCTGCAATTGATAACTTTGATCAAAATGAAGTTACTCTAGATGGGAAAAACATTAAACGTGCTGTGGCCACAGTCGTATACCAACGAGGTCAGACCACCACTGAGAGCCCCTGTCTTGTCAGATTACCACAGAAGTCACTTTCAGCTTTGACTGACTATGATGTTGATGGAGAAGAGCTCCACAGGTAAGCTGTAAATGCATTTTACACTATGTATTTCTTGTGATGATAGCTGTACGTGTGATTTCCTAATGCATAATTATGTTGATTAACATAACTGCTATATGTTGGAATCATTAAGTATGTTTTCTTTGTTTAGATATTCACAACCACCTGCCAAACCAGAGCCTCCAGCCATAGATTAACCAGCACAGGTTCTGAATCCAAACACCGATATCTCCACATCTGCTGAAAAAAGAGACACCTTGTGGAAGATGGCTTGGATTATCAAAGAAAAAGAACAACATGTCCCATCCTGGTCTGCTTTTAATGCATTCATCACAGATAAGTCTCCTCCACTAGCTACTGTGCGATACATGCCCTTCATCAGAGCTTCACCAAGTGATTACTCCACAATATACACTGCACTGATTCGACTAACTCAACTCTCCTCACAACTGGGGCAAAATCATATCCTCGTCACTGCCGACCTTGCCATTTACAGCAAAGCCCAAGAAATCCTGTGGAACAAGCCACCCGCTCTTCATGGAAAAGTAACAATGCGCATGGGAGGCATGCACATCACCATGGCGTATCTGGCAAGTATTGGGAAACTGTATAGAGATGGAGGACTGTTATCCATTTTGATTGAGTCAGATGTGTATGGTGAGAACACTGCCCGTCAAGTGCTCCAAGGCAATCATCTGTCAAGGGGAGTCAGAAGCATGAAGCTTGTTCAAGAAGTTCTCTTTCGACTCTTTTGGAAAGCATTAATGTCATGGTCTGAACAACAAGATCACTTAAACTTTACACTGGAACAACTGAAGGATGTGGAACAATCATTCTGCACAAAAGATAAGGCTTCAGCGAAACATCACACAAAACAAATTGAGGACCTGCATGTTGAGAGTGTGATGGAGACAATTTGCAAGTTTGCATCAACCGGAAGTGAACAGTCTGCAAGCTTTGCATACTGGCTCAAATTTATGGATGGAGTGGATCTCCTCTTGCGGATGCTTCGGGCAGAGAGAGATGCAGACTTTCACCTTCATCTCAACTGTATGAATGAGGTTTTGCCATGGTTTAGGGCTGCTGGAAGAAACAACTATTCCAAGTACATGCCAATTTAAATCAATGATATGCACAAGCTTCAGCAACAGCAGCCTGAATCTTACAAATTCCTGGAAGAGGGTGGGTTTGTAGCACGGCGGTCTATTGACAGATGCTTCAACTGTGTGTCAAGCGATCAAGCGTTGGAACAGACCATAAACCGTGAGGGTAAGAGTGAAGGTGGTGTTGTTGGTCTAACGTTAAGGAAAGGGGCACTCACAAGATGGCTGATGTCCAGGCATGTAACTGCAGAATATGTGGATGCAATAAAAGGTCTTTGCAGCAGAGGTGTTCAAGGCCCACATACCCACCATGAGCATGGAACCTTCAGAACACGCAAAGATGAGGAGGACATAGAAAAGATAATGACAATCTTGGAGGAAAACATCAATCCATTTGATCTGAATAATATCCCAGTAGAACTTGTCAACATAATTACTGGTCAGGTTGCATCAGAAAAAGTATCCAAAAGCCTGTCATCTTTCCTGGTAACAGCACGTCACCAAACCCAACAGTTTATTGAACAGAGACTTGCCAAGGATACAAAAAGTAAGAGTTTCTGGGAGCCAGAGAAAAGAATATGTGCAGTCACCTTTGCAGACATGAAAACACCAGTGTCAAAATGCATTACAGGACATCGCCAGATGGACTCTGAGGTCCTTTTTAGGAGACTTTTAGCTGTATCTACTCAAAGGAATGTGTCTATGGTTAACGTTCTGTCCCATGAGCTTGCTGCTGTACCACCTGCTTTATTTTACGATGATGGGAAAATGAGAAAAACCTCAAAAGCTGACCTGGCCAAAAA
The DNA here is from genome assembly GCA_027497455.2 of Sardinella longiceps. Lineage (NCBI taxonomy): Eukaryota > Metazoa > Chordata > Actinopteri > Clupeiformes > Clupeidae > Sardinella > Sardinella longiceps. The sequence continues at coordinate 1,879,523 of JAODXP020000029.1, read as the reverse complement.
ACTTGAGGTAGACAATGTGTGTGCATTGCCTGACACAACAGGACCATCAGCATACATCCTTGATGGAATGGCATTGCTCCAAAGTCTTAATGAGTCTGGATTTCACTCCTTCAATGACCTTGGCGAAAGAGTTCTGAAAAGAGTCCTTTCTTTGTTATCTGGTGAGAAAGTCAGCTGTGTCACTGTTGTTTTTGATAGGTATGACAATCCACAAAGCATTAAGCAACAAGAAAGACACAGACGTGGAGCTGAGAATGGACCAACGCATCTCATCTATGGAAACACAAAAGTGCCAAATTATAGAAGATTTCTGTCCATCAGTGGCAACAAAGCCAAGCTTGCAGAATTTGTCTGTGATTACATCGCAGCATCAGGACCACACAGACTAAAAGAAAACCAGACAGTTGTCTTGGCTGGAGGTTTTGCAAAAGCTGAAGAGACTAAGTTCATCCAAAAAGACAAAATGAAAAGCCTACCTGAGCTTAGCTGTGATCATGAGGAGGCAGACACACGAATTGTGCTCCATGCTATCCACCTAAGCAAGACGCATGCAACAATAATGATCAGATGTGATGACACTGATGTCCTTGTGCTGCTCCTGTACTATGCAAGTTGTGGCATGTTTGGCTCTGCGTTGGTTTTTATGCACAAAGGCCACACTGGCAGAGAAAAGTTTGTGCCTATCTGTGCTATGCAGAAACGCCTTGGAAAAGCGTTCTGCCAGTGTCTCCCTGCATGTCATGCTCTGACAGGATGTGATTCAACCAGTAGCTTGTTCAAAATAGGCAAAACAACTGCAGTTACAAAATTACAAAAACATGTGGAAGAGCTCACTGCGTTGAGTCACTTTGGAATGACAGAGAACTTGAATGACTCGTTGCCGGTGGCGAGACAGTACATTTTACTTCTTTATGGAAGAAAGAAAAATGAAAATGGTAAACATTGCGCCACTCTAGATGAACTGCGGCATGTACTGGCTTCCACCTCTGACATACCAGCCTCTCATCTACCTCCAACAGAAGATGCATTCAGGCAGCATGTTGAAAGAGCGATGTACCAGACAGCTATTTGGTGCCACAGCCATCACCAACACCAAAAACCAGTACTGTGGAATCCTGTTGGGAAGGGCTGGAAATTCACAGAGGGAGTCATGGAGCCAGTCATGTGTACAAAACCTGCGGCACCTCTAGAGGTGAGAGACTTAACACACATGTACTGCAACGACAAGCGGTGTCAAAGCGGATGTCCTTGCATTGGAGCTGGTTTGCCATGCATTGAATTCTGTGCATGTGACCCTCTTGAATGCCCCAACCACAGGCTATCTTAAGGAAAATAAAAGGAAATAATAGTAATAGTAATAATAAGAATAAGAATATAGTTTTAATATATAGTTATAATAACAATTATATAATATTGTTTTGTTCTTACCAGTTTATGACTGATATGCTGTTCACAGTATCTGGTTGTTTTCCCCTACAGTATACATTTTAAAACATCACTATTATTTATGAATAAAAGACACAACTTTGCAGCATCCATATGACCAATATTTTTACCAGAAAGTTTCCAATAATAAAATATTTCATTGATCATACTGGCTTGTGTATTCTATGGTCTCATTGACTACTCTCTATCTCACACTCATACTGTGTATTAATACACATTGACTATACACAGGATATTATTGGATATATGACAGAAAATAAATGGAACACATAAATGAATAAGTAAATAAACAAATAAATGAATAAATAAATAAATAAATGTATTTCAATGAATAATTAATTAATCACAGTACTCAATCTCACCCCAAGTGGCACTCAAAATTTGAGAGTACTGTTATTTATACCCATAGAACAACATTCCATTTTTTTGCCAAAAAGGTTCTATTGGTGCAGGATGTCTGTTATGGGCTGGTGACAGTAGAGAGTTGACTGAAATGTCAAACAATTCATTTTCATAAGATGTCAAAGGGTTGTAGTATTTGTAAATTACACTCAGTGATACCTTTTCACTAAAATTTCTAAACTACATGTATATATAGGGAACTGATATTATTTTTTGGACAGTTATTTAATTTCCGCCTATATTCCAGCCATGTTCATGGGTATGTATTTTAGAAATGGTCACATAAACTGGTTGTTTTACTATTTCATAACATTTACCAACTGGCTGGGGACATACTGTCCAAATTTGGTGAGTTTCTCATCTTTCTTTACAAAGATACAAGTGATAAAGCAACCACTGTCCCTTTTGTAAGATTCAGAATTTTCACAATTTCCGGTTTTGAGCAGTATCTAAAAAACATTAAAAAAAACATGTTGTGCAGTAAAAGAATTTTATACAACAATCCATTTCATAAACTAGACATGTTAAAGATATGAAAAAATATGGTTTTGCTTTGTTCTACCTCGGGTGGAGGTATGGCCACTTTTGAGGCCCTTGTTTACTGTACTATAACTTCCCAGGGTGGCGTAGTCGGAACTCCCTCACTATCCCGGTTTATTTTACTCGCCCTGCTACACATACTTTTCAACATCTAACCACATTCATGCATTAGAAAACACCCAACACAAAGCCATGTGTTTCTTCATGTCTGTTATGTTTGATAGACTACACCTCAATAAAACAATAGTCTCCATGGGAAATAGTTGGAGGACACTTTACGAGTGTATGTAGCCTACAACTTAACTTTAGATGAGCACGAATAACACATTTAGCTTGGGCTACACCATCTCCTGTAAGATTATTTGGCTTATTCTGCGCACCTCGTGGCAATAATACATTTATTATTCAACAATTTAGTTAGCTATATGCCTAGTCTACTGTTAAGCTGAAGTGAAATATCTCACCTGTCGTTGTTTTGTGTTTTCTTCATTTCGAAGATCCACCGGATCCAGTTTTCTTCAGGAAAGTAGTCTGCTCATTTGACAAGCCCCTTTCGTTGCTAAAGAATTAATCTACAGCCGACATTGATTTGCCCAGTATGTTTAGGACAACTCGAGATTTCCCCTTGCAGATTCCTCAAAATGGCACCACCAATTTACTTTTCATTTTCTTTGAACCCTCCCCTTTTCAGCCAACTGTAACAGGTGGGGCGGCATATCCCTTCACAAGGCTTAAAAGGCACTGTTAGAATGTGCAGTCATGTGGTTTGCTAGGGTTAGGCCTATATAACACATTTTTTGCAACTGTAGGTTTTTTTTTTTAATTGAAATTTATGCATCTCTCTCTTGACAATTCATGCCAACCCAATTGTATTGTTGAGAGTAACTTAAAAGTAATGCAACAGTAGTGTAACGCCTAATATTTTAAAAAACATTAATATTATAATGTAAGTGATTACTTTAAAATGCCAGTAACAAGTAATACATAACACATTACATTTTTGTAGTCACTTGCCCAACACTGCAGACTATTCATTATAGTTTCACTTGTCAAGCTAAACTACAGCCATAATCTGCACATTTTCCACCACAGATATTTCTTGCTTGCTGTAAATGTTAGAGTAGGCCTAGTGCATTTCTTTGGTCTCTCTCTGTGTCCATATTAAACCCACTATGTGTTGTGTTTCAGAGATCCCCATGGTGCTGCTCCTGTTTGCTCTGGTCTCTCTGGTGTGGCTCTGGGCAGGGCTGCATATGGCCTACAGATTCCTCTGGATGCAGATCCTTTATATCATCTTTAACATCTTGCTGGTAAGAGCTTCTCAATTGAGTACATTCCATGTATTCTAGTATGTACAGTGCTAAAAGAAGGGGCAAATAATTTTGAGTGAGATAGGCCTACAGATTTGAATAAAAATCTTTTGAATTGAATTCAATTGAATTCAATTAATAATATGATTTCTGTTCTGTAGTATGCACAAACTTTTTTGTTATTTACATTTATCTCATGCGGCTGCTCCGTAACATTTTTTCTCAATAATAATATTTATATGGTTTGTTAAAAAAGTAAAATAAATGATAACATTACTTCAGACTGATCTTTTTTGTATGTCTCCGTAGTTTACTAGAGTGCCCTTTGAACACTGGTCATTCATGAAGGCCTACAGTAGGCAGAAGGGCTTCATCTCACCTATAGTAAACATGTTAATGATGGAATACTCTTTTCCAAAAAAAACAATAAAAGTCATTTAAATGCAATGTTTTGAAAATGGAGATAGTGTTTTGGATAACGAGATTAGTTTTAAACACTACAGCCGAGTTGCCTACCTGCAACCCTGCTACAACCTATCAGATAACATGCAGTCTAAAGGTCAGGAGTGTTTTCCATAACAACTCACACTAATTAATCCTTTGATTTCAGTTCACTTCATACATCCATTTTGTTGTTGCTCCACTATCGTAGATTATTAATGAATATTAATATTATATATACACTGTATTTTATTGTTAAGAATTATGACAAAATTCAATAATATAACACAATTGGCTACACATTTGGCTACAATGCTAATGATTGTGCTAAATCATCTCAACTCTGAAAAAATACAGTAGCTTATATAGAAGTTAAACGTCTTGATGAAATCTTCACTTCAACTGAAATATATACTCAGTAAAGTGATTTTGGTTATGGACGTTATCTTCAGGTCTTCAACTATTGAATTCGAAGAGGAAACACTGGCGCTGCTGCTTTTTAAAACTACACAGAATTTTCATAGAGTGGTGTGTGTGTGTGTGTGTGTTCGTGCGTGTGTGTGTGTGTGTGTGTGTGTGACACTGCCTTTTGTATTTCTTATTCTTGTTACTGCACATCATGAGAAGAGTGAAGTCAGTTGGGCAAGTGGTTTTAGATGTAACATTAGAAGAGTGAAGTCAGTTGGGCAAGTGGTTTTAGATGTAACAAATAGATGGACATATACAGATCTTTCTTGCATTTATACATACATACCAACACATGATATCATACATCATTATTTACAAAGATTTTACGTAACATTGTTATATTATTTGCACATAAAATTACTAAAAGGGGACCCATATCACAACTCAAATAGTGTACTAAATAAATGAGAATAACAAATTAATTAACAACAACAAATTAATTCAAAACATCCAGCACAAGTTTCAACAGCAAGCTGCTGTACGAGAAACATAATTTTGATTATTGTCAAATATAGACTCTGAATAGCCTGACACGGCAGACTATATCATAAGAATGTATAGTCTGAAGACCACTGATAGACTGTGCCTCAATGGAGGGGCGGGTGATTGCGTTGTCTTTCAAACTGCCTTTCCACGTAATAGGCTAGTGTTCCGGCAAGTGGTACCAGCTGGTATATCAAACTTTACCCGTAGCCCGTCGGTAACACAGCAAAGACATCTTTTTTCAGAACGAAAGACTTTGCACTTTCTTGTTTCACTTTCAAAGAAAATGACAAGTGCAATTCATCCAAAACTAAAGCCAAAGACGATTCTCTACATACGGCTCTGGTTTGAGCAGGACTGTTGTCATTGTACAAAGCCCGCCTTATGATTTCCTGTACACATACCGCGCTGTGATTGGTTATCCGCCACCAGAGTCAGGATTACAACGGGTTTCTATCAGGGGTCTCTAGACGTATCCGCTGTGCAAATTCAAATTAGGGGTACGTCTAGAGTTCTAGGCTAGACGGTGAATGTAATTCATTATTTGTTAGTACCAAATGTGTATATATCTATTTCCTGTCCATGTAGAATAAAATTAGACAAAATAAACGAAGAGAGGGCTCTGGCATGCCAATATTATTAAAGTAAACATACACCAATTGAGGCATTTCAGACACTTTGCATGAAGTGAAAGGAATAAAATGTGAATGGAATCATTTAAAGTATAGCTTCGGAGTATAGACAAATCCGAGGAGCGTTTTGTGTAGGCTGCCATCTTGTGGTGGCGCCATTGTTGGACTGTCAACAAACCTTTTTGGCAATGCGCAGTCAATGACAGCTAACAGCAAAGACCATGGAACACTCTGACATTATCAAGTAGTAGTGAATCTCGTAAATCACGGTATTTTATGGTGTGCTATCACGTTATGCCTATGGACAGATTGGTGATCTGGGTAGCTCAATAATGGCGCCTGCTTACTTCCGGTAGTTTCGTCGGATTCGTCTATAGTCCTGTTGCACGACCTTCCAACAGCAATATATTTCACATGGAACAAAATAATTTGGAACAGCTGCACCCTGTAGGAAGGGGCAGACCACTCGCAACACTCTGATTGGAACACATTCGCACGATTGTCAAACACCATTATTTCGTCATCCGGAACTTCTGGCTAGCCGGAACTTTTGGGCCATGACAGCACCTCAGATCTTACTTTCGGTTTTTAATAATGAAGTTCTATTGATTCAGTGTAAAGTGCTTGTTCGCTTCTGCGTTTGCATTCGGTCTATGCTGTATTATTTTGTTCCACTCGCTAACTGGTGTATCTAGCATGCTCCTTCAAAAGGGCTAAGCTTGAATTCACTCCGGAGCTGTCCTTTAAAGTCCATATATTTGGACATGTTTACAGTTTGGATGTTTCTGAAGTTCAGAGAAGAGCTGCAGTGTTGAGGGTCCAGGTTGATTACCACCCCAGCCAAAGTTTACTGAGACTTGATGGTCTTGATTTCAGTGCTGCTGCTAAAGACCTGAAGCCTCTTTCTCTAATACTGCAGTTTGGCAAGCTGAGAAGGAAAGGAATCAGTTTATTAGATCACCATGGAGACACACATGAGGACTAGGAGGGGAGCAGGTTCTACATTATGTTTCATCTGTGCATGTTGGACATTCCCAAAAATACACCACATTTGTGAAATGAGAGAGAGTATAAATAATAGTGCCATAGGGCTTGTGCTTTTGGGTTGTACAAAGACTGAAATGCATTATGTGTGTCATTTCATTTCATGTTGCTGTGGAAAGAGGGAAATAAAGTCTTAAGCTATTTTCTGCAGTGGAGTGATATCTGCAGAATCCAGTGACACCTGTGTGGGAATATATAATGGAAATCTTCTCTATTACGTGTTTAATTTGCTAAACTATGGGGTAATATTTAATATTTAAATATTTATGAGTTTTATAGGTTAATGCAATGTCACTGACAAATGACTGTAATATGTCTTAAATGCTGCAAATAACAGTGTGTGTGTGCGTGTGTGTGTGTGTGTGTGTGTGTGTGTGTGTGTGTGTGTGTGTGTGTGTGTGTGTGTGTGTGTGTGTGAATGCATGCATGCGGGTGTGTTTAAAAGAGCATGACATTAAACTGTCAAATTCACTGATGGCAACTCAGTAGTTGATCTACTCACCTTAGGTTCTCTAGTTTACAGTTGGGATCCACTAGAAGAGAACAAATATGCTTCATCTCTGAGTCTGCTACTTTATTCCCCTGCAGAATCAGCTCTCTCAGGTGTGACGGGTTTGATCTCAGTGCTGCTGATAAAGACCTGAAGCCTTCCTCTGTAATACTGCAGAATGCCAAGCTGTGAAAAGAAAAGGGAAATATAGTCTTTATTTATTTCCAGTCAAAATGTGATTTCCAACATCACATTCTGTTCCAAACCAGACATATGTCATATCAGTGTGTAATAAAACACCACACACACTCTGCAGAGGAGTGAGATCTGCAGAATCCAGTTACAGTCAGGTGGGAATATATAATGGAAATATAGACTACTGTGTGAGTTGGTTGCTTGGGGCAACATTACACCACAACATACAACATCATGTTCATCACATGCATATGAAATAGTGCATATGGAATGTTTGTGAACTAAAGTTAGTGGATATGAGGATGGTTGTACAGACAGGGTGTGAAGCAGCAGGACTACCAGTGAGTTACATTTTGTGATTTTGCTGCCATCTAGTCAATGTGAGGATGAATGGAAAATACTTGTGGCTGTTCTTTGTGAGAGTGCTAATGCACAGTGCTAGAAGTGATTGTATGTGTGGGTGTGTTTGTGTGTAAAACGCTGTGACAACTGTCACTGTCAAAACTGATTGGTTGGTCTTGAGATACTCACCTTAGGGTCTCCAGTTTACAGTTGGGATCCACTAGAAGAGAGCAAATATGCTTCATCTCTGAGTCTGCTACTTTATTCCGATCAAGATTCAGCTTTCTCATGTGTGACGGGTTTGATCTCAGTGCTGCTGATAAAGACCTGAAGCATTCCTCTGCAATACTGCAGGATGCCAAGCTGTGAAAGGAGAAGGGAAATAAAGTCTTTAGTTTATTTATTTTCAGTCAAAATGTGATTTCCAACACCACATTCTGTTCCAAACCAGACATATGTCACATCAGTGTGTAATAAAACACCACACACACTCTACAGAGGAGTGAGATCTGCAGAATCCAGTTACAGTCAGGTGGGAATATATAATGGAAATATAGGCTACTGTGTGAGTTGGCTGTTTGGGGCAACATTACACCAGAACATACATCATCATGTTCATCATATGTGCATGAAATAGTGCATATGAGGTTTCGTGAACTAAATGTAGCATGAGGGTGTTGTAATAATGTTCCGACTACGCCACTAGAGTTATCTAGACCAATTTCCTTTTTGGAGGTGTAACTTAATACCCCTAGGTTGTTGAAAGCACACAGATTCGTTTGACTCTCAAGACAGGAAGCGTGTTTCCATGAAATTCATTTATTGAAAAAAAGGATATAAAACTATATATGTTGAAAGACACTCAACACACAAACACACAATGTGTGGACCGCCTCAATGGTAAAGGAAGGGGAAGGGAAAAGGAAAGTCTGGGCTGGGGGCCTACCGCAGGGAGGACGAGTCTTCAGCCTAGGACAGGTCCCAGGAATACACACCCACTCACACGTGCACACAACCACAGCAAAGATGTCCAACTTGGAAAAGCAATCACACGTGACCACAGCACACCGGAAGGGAAACCACCACCTCTAGAACGGGACCGCCTCCCCACAGTCAGCCCTCAGCACCTGGAAAGAGGACAGAGAGAGGATCAATATCATTAAAGGCAGAACACTAATAGACACACACACACACACACACACGCACACACGCACACACGCACACAAAACAGAAAAATAAAGAAATAATAAATCAATTTATGAAAAGTAAACTATACTGGTGATCCACAGTAGTTGGTAAAAAGCCTCCCACCAGTATGCAAAACAGAAGACACAAAAAGATCAACAAAACAAACGAAATAAACAAATAAACGAAACGAAATAAACAAAAACCCAAACAAAGAAATAATAAATCAACTTATGAAAAGTAAACACAATAAGCTATACTGGTGATCCACAGTAGTTGGTAAAAAGCCTCCCACCAGTATGCAAAACAACGGAAGACACACAAAAGAGCTTATCCACGCTAGGTGGGCAAACAGAACAGACATGCAATAACAGACAACAATAAAGACAAACACAGACACTCTCACGGACAGCCACGCGTCACACAGACAAAACCACACAGTCCAATCACGCAGACAGGACAGTGCTACGCAAGCGCAGCACAGCAGAGGTAACGTTAACGGGAACAGTGTTCAATCAAGTCGAACACGAAAGATCAGGGCCAAGCAAAACAGCAGGAGGCACCCCAATGAACGCCGCGTATGCCCACGATTCCTAAAATACATAATACAATGTCACGTTACTACACATAAATAAAACAGCCCAGCTAAAACATTAGAATGATCGCGCTACATACCAAGGGAGCGGTGTCGGGTTTCTTGCGACGCTGAATCCCAATAGTTCAGTCGCAATTGACAAACACTGCAGAAAGTTACAATAAGCTACAATAATTAGGCTACGATAGACACGGAACAGGCTACCAACATAAACAAACTGAACGTGGACCTACCAGAGCAGATTCCAATGCAGATTCAAGCGAGCAGCAAACTTAACGGTGTCTACGTGGATTAGGATATGCAGCAACTTATTGTAGCTCACCCACAAACGCTGTAGAGAGTAGCAAACGTTATCCAAGCGCAAGAAATACAGCAAACCTAGTAACGGTGAGCAGCAAACGACAAGGAAGTCTTACCGGCGATCAGGCGGAAACGGGTGCGTTGGGAGCCAAGACGAGGCCAGGAAACAGGGACGTTTTTCCTGGGCCAAGTCTCCAAGTCCTTATATGCAAGCTCCCGATTCACCGATTGGCCCGAGATTGCAATTACGGTGCGATCCACCTGATCGTCCTACTACAATCTGTCCCCACATTTTTGCATCGTCGTCCCGACGATGGAACTCATAAACCTCCCCCCTTTAATTCCACGGCCTAAACAAAGCGGTGATTGCACTTGATGCAGAGTCATTTGCAGTAGGTGATACACTACTTGCTGGCCGTGGTAGATGATGAATGTTTGGGTGGTAACCAGCAGTAGCCCTGGCGGTACGACGTAGGGATAGCTCAATATTACCATCCTGGTCCCCTACGGGAGGTGATGATACAGCTGGGGCAGTCACACTAGTCATAATGGGTCCTTGTGGCATAGGGGCTGTGTCTAGTGGGGAGGCTAGGCTTGAAGTGACCTCAGGATCAAGGAGGGGAGGCGCACTGACAACTCCAGGCGCTTCTGGAGGTTGCTGGGCCAAGCTATGGCCACGTGGTGCCAACGCCACCCGGTCCTCTTCCTGAGGGGTCACCTGCTCCACAACTAGAGGCCCATCAAGGACCAGGACAGCCAAGTCAGCAGTCTCCTCCTGTTCTGGAGGGGTGATCTCCACCACCAGTGGCACAGCCTGAGTGGGGTCCACAGGGGGATCATGCCCTAGACGTGCCTTCACTAAGCTACGATGTACATGTTTCACCTTAGTGAGATCGTCCACCGGTGCAATAGTATACACCCCTCCTCCCGGTGGGGGGCCTTGATAACTTGATACACCACTGGGCTCCACAGGTCCTGGATTTTGTGTCTACCTCGCACATTTAAGTCCCGCAGATATACCAGCTGACCCTCCCCCAGTGGTGCATCATGGACCCGACGATCATGAGTCTCCTTTCTCCGGTCCGCTGCAGCCTGCAAACGGTCACGGGCTCCTTGAAAGGCGACCTGCAATCGGGTCTGATGTTCCACAATCCAGTGATTGAGGCTGCCAGCTCTTGGCTCTTGGACCCTACCCAACAAAAAATCAATAGGTAGCCTCGGCTCTTGGCCAAACATTAGGAAGTAAGGAGACTCTCCAGTGGTCGGATGAGGGGTGGAATTATAGCTAAAGAGTAGTTGTGGAAGGCAAGCTACCCAGTCCCTCTTACGTGATGAAGGTAATGCTCGGAGAAGGTTGTGTAATGTGCGATTAAAGCGTTCACACTGGCCATTTCCGGCCGGGTGATAAGGGGTAGTCCGAGACTTTTGAATCCCATAAAGGTGACAAAGCTGTTGAATTAAAGTCGCCTCAAAACACCTACCTTGATCAGAGTGAATGCGAGCTGGGACGCCAAACTTATAAAACCATTCACACACAAGCACCTGGGCTACAGTAGCAGCGCGTTGATCTCTTGTGGGAATGGCCAGACTGTACTTACTGAAAACATCAGTAATTACCAAGACATCTTCCTGGCCAAACCGAGATGGCTCTAGCACAGTGAAGTCAATGGCGAGCACTTCGTGTGGCCGTGATGCTAACAAATGTCCCATAAAACTGCGGGCAGCTGGTTGGGAGTCCTTAGCTAGTTGGCATCGGTCACACTGTTGGCACCAGCGGGCAACATCAATAGACATGCTCGGCCAATAGCATCGTTTCCTAACCAGCTCCATGGTACGTTCGATGCCTTGATGGCCGTGATCCTGATGAAGCTGGGTCAATACCTCTGTTTGCAGACTGGCTGGCAGTAGCAACTGAAAACACTCTCCTGCACCGTCCGATCGCAGTACCCTTCGGTAGAGGATACCCTCCCTCTCTACCAGTCGATCCCACTGGCGCAACAGGATTATTGCAGACTTTGACATGCGCTTACGCACCTCGGGGTTGGGCTTTACTTTTGCTGCCAGTGAGGCAGGACCTCCTGTAGGGTAGGGTCGGCTTCCTGCATGGCACGCAATTCAGAGCTACTGTGCCCCGGTAAGGCAGAAATCATGGTCTGCGTAGCCGTCACTGTTGGCCTTGCTTCTATTGCCTGCTGTAATGAGGCGGGGAGAGTGGTGCCCAATGCCAGTTTAGTAGAACCAGACAAGTCTGCAGGGTGCTGTCTAGACAGGGCATCCGCATTACGGTTGTGCCGACCAGACCGGTATCTTATTTCAAAATCAAAAGATGCCAACTGGGCAGCCCACCGTTGTTCAAGGGCTCCCAATTTAGCGGAGGACAAATGGCTGAGGGGATTGTTGTCTGTATAGACCAAGCAGTGATGTCCGAGAAGGTACTCCCTAAACTTTTCAGTCATGGCCCACTTGAGCGCAAGGAACTCCAATTTCATGGAGCTGTAATTGGACATATTGCGCTCAGTGGGCCTGAGACCTCGGCTCGCATATGCTATGGGGCGTACTTTTCCCTCTTGCTCTTGGGAGAGCACTGCTCCCAAGCCACTATGGCTAGCATCCACCTCTAAAATAAAAGGTAGCCTAAAATCAGCATAGGCAAGGACAGGGGCGGTGGTGAGCCTTGTTTTCAGTTCCTCGAAGCTATGCTGACACTGCTCTGTCCAGGCGGAGCCAAGACTATGGCTGGAACCTCTCCTGGATTTAGTACCACCCAGCTCAGCCACCAGTCCGTGCAGGGGCGCCGCCAACTTGGCAAACCCCTCCACGAACCGGCGGTAATAGCTGGCAAAGCCCAAGAAAGAGCGCAGTTCTGAAACTGTGCTGGGTAGACGCCACTTAGCAACAGCATCAATCTTTTGGGATCTGTGGCTACCCCATGCTGTGAAATGACATGACCCAAATAGCCTACCTCCTGTTTGAAGAATGCACACTTCCCCAGCTTGGCCTTTAGGCCCTCCCGTTGTAAGCGCCCCAAGACCAACTCTAATCGCTCCAGATGTTGAGAAATTGAGGAAGAAAAAATCACAATGTCATCAAGATACAAAAGTAAAGTCTGACATTGTTGGTCCCCAAAAAGACGCTCCATTAGCCTCTGAAAGGTCGCAGGGGCGTTACAGAGGCCAAAAGGCATGCGATTCCATTCAAAGAGGCCAAATGGAGTGCAAAATGCTGTCTTCGAACGATCACCCTCCGTGACTGGAACCTGGTTATATCCACTGGCTAAGTCCATTGTGGAGAACCACCGGGCCCCAGCCAGTGCATCCAGAGACTCCTCTATTCGGGGTAGAGGGAAGGCATCCTTGCGAGTCTTGGCGTTGAGTTGACGATAATCCACGCACATGCGCATGCTACCATCTTTTTTTCGCACCAAGACGATGGGAGAGGCATAAGGACTGCTGCTTTCTCGGATGACCTGGGCCTCCAGCAGCTGATTGATATGGGCCTTGGCCAACTCGTACTCAGAGGGAGGGATACGCCTATGTCGTTGTCGAACAGGGGCATCGTCCGTTAAGTGTATGTCATGGGAAAGGAGGTTGGTACAACCCAAATCGCCATCATGGGTGGAAAAGACCCCACTAAACCTGCGCAATAGTGATTTTACCTCTTCCTGGTCGGCATTAGGCAAAGCTGACAAGGAAGTCTTACCGGCGATCAGGCGGAAACGGGTGCGTTGGGAGCCAAGACGAGGCCAGGAAACAGGGACGTTTTTCCTGGGCCAAGTCTCCAAGTCCTTATATGCAAGCTCCCGATTCACCGATTGGCCCGAGATTGCAATTACGGTGCGATCCACCTGATCGTCCTACTACATAAAGTTTGTGGGTGTGAGGGTGGCTTTACAGGCAGGTTGTGAAGCAGCAGAACTACCAGTTAGTTACATTTTGTACTTTTGCTGCCACATAGTGAATGTGAGCAGAAATGGAAATGATTAACAATGGACAGTATTTATTCTTTGTGAGAGTAATAATGCATAGGGTTCAATGCATATTGTCCTTGAAAATTTACTGTGAAATGTCCTACATGCTACAAGTCAAGTGGTCAAGTCAAGTGACACATAGAAATTTCATGAACTACCGCTTGTGGATATTGTGGTTGTCCAGACAGGGTTTGAAGCAGATAACCTGATTGCCATTGACTTTCAAAGCTCTGCGAGACTTTGGTCTGACCAAGAGCCTATACAACAAATGTTTCCCAAAACGCATGGTTGACCCGCCTCCCTCAAATGCCTCGGTTTGCTACTGGTCAATGTCAGAAAATGCTGTGCCGAAGCTTCACACCACTCTTTCCTGTGCCGTATGTGACGCGAAGGGAACTGTTTGAGTAACAGGACTACCTTGTACACGCGTCTAGCCAGGGCTGATGGAGCTGCTCAAAGTTGATTTGTTCCCGACAAAGTGGGTCGAGTTCACGATCTTTCGGGAGCTCAGAAATACTGTGTAGATTAGTAGTTGGCCAGACCAGTGACAAGCAACGCCGAAGGTGTTCCGTCACTGGGAGGGCGTGCCAGAGCTATGAAGCAGTATGCCTCCCAGTATTACATTTTACATTTTGTGATTTTGCAGATATGAAGATGTGGACAAGGAGGATCATCATACCATACATAGTGGAGCTGAGGGGTGGGGCTTTTCTCTGAACAACTCTAAAGGGTTCATCAAAAGATCCCAGAAAATAATCTAACGGCTCATAGCTCTGGAAGAAGTCTTCAGGACACACTGTCTACAAAAATCAGCAGAAAATGTCACCCACCCCTCTCTACTGTTGCCATCAGGGAGACGTTACATGGCTACCACAGCCCCACACATTAAGGATGAGAAACAGTTTGTTCCTAAGGACCATCACTGAACTGAATTCACTTCCCCTCCACCTACATCACGTCACACTGCTTTACTCTGACATCACATATTGGCTGCTAAGTCAGGAAGTTTGACCTGCATTCTCCTGCATCAATCGCTCCAATACTAATATCTGCTTATTATAGTGTCACTTTACAATCTCACCCCCAGCTCTATTAATTTAAAGTGACTGTAACATCATTAACTGACCTCAGTGTCTGCAGTGTGCAGTGGGAATCCTCCAGTAAAGCACACAGCTGAGTCACTCCCAAGTGTCCTTTGAGTTTACTCAGATTCAACTCAGTCATGAGTAAGGGGTTTGAACCCTTAGCTGAGATCACAGCAGCACAGGCTTCCTCAGCAGCAGCACTTTTCAAGGAACCTGCAGAGGAGAAATGAACACAATATTGGTGCATTTATTGCAATATTGGTAATGTATGCTATCAGAAATATTGTAAATATGACTAGAGAGCACATGGATACTGAAACAAACTAGTGTTGCTTTAGTTACATAACAGTTTGAAATATGTGTTTACTATATTTTGTCAATAAAAACTTAATCAAAAAAAAAAAAAAAAGAAATATGTGTTTACTGTAATGGACCAAATACTTTGGATTACAGAGTAAGACAGTAACCCAAATCTGCCAACACAAAGACAGTACATGTTTACATGATAAATCTAAAGAAAACTGTCAGGTTAGTCAATTATAATCATCCACTTTCACACACAATTTAAAGGGGATATACTGTATATGTGTGTTTTCCCTATACAGTATGTCTGCTTGCATAGTGGATGAGTATTTTGCCTATCCTACTGCTTGGTCTGGTGCAGAGCTCTCTACCTTACATGCTGCATGCATGACAAAAGCTGCACTGTGGTTTTGGATTGACAGCATTTGGTATTGTAGCAGCAGCAAATCATACAATCCGTATGCAAACTAAAGTCTACATTTAAGTTAACTCTTTCCCACCTTCCTTTCATGCTGCATATCCAAACTTACTGGCTCAACTTAAAGCTGCAGTATTGAAGCAAACATCTCAGGACACATTATTTGCATTTATTTTGCAAATTCTTGGTCAAGGCATCTGAAAATGTGTCTTAGATAAAGGTTGGCAATGACTCAATAACGTATATATTTTATTTCAAGGTAACACGAAAGATTACTTCTGGGGTATAACCATGTCATAATGAAATATGGGTCTTCCGTAATTCTATTTTCAAATCGGTGTTACAATGAATAACATTTTACCATGCCACATTTCCTGTACTTAGTTAATGCCTTCATTCTTCATCAGGGTATATACAGGAATCCTGGTACTGAATTTACTACCATTTACTACCTTTTTTCCTACCTTTTACAGTATTTTTACTACCTCCACAACATCTAGCAGCGCACTTTTTTTTTTCTTTGGGGGCGGTTGCATCCTACATATTCCGACAATTTTGGTACGATCAGTGATCCAGAACACAATCTGGAATTTATGTTGTGTCTTTGTCCACATTGCCTTGGCGGAGGTCTGCACTCTCTCAGTGCTTTTCTAGTTTGTCAACATTAGGCTATGCCGCCAAAGTTTGAAAACCCACGATGATTCTTTCTGGTTACAGTACATACAGTAGAAGTAGATACCCTAAATTACAAGAGCCTGGATAGGACCCCCCCCACCCCCCCCCCCCCCCCACCCCTCTCTCTTTCCTTATGCAACCTACTGTACATGTTCGGGGAGACTTCATGACAAAAATGCAACTAAAATCTGAAATATCTATTTTTGCTTTAGTCCAGTGGTTCTCAAACTTTTTGAGCTCAAGGCACCCCATCAACATTTTTTACATTCACAGCACCCCTAAATTACTGTAAATTCTTGCTTATGATACAGCTTACTTGTGTCAGGACACCGTATTAGGCTATAGGCTACTCCCATCATCATTAACACTTTAACTTTCAGGATCATATATATTATTGTTCTGAATATGTTTATTATTTACCTTTATATTTATCACTCATGTGGACATATAAGGTTACACAGGAGCTCATCATAAGAGAACAGGATTGAGTGAGAGCCGTCTGGTCTTTCCCCATTCAATTAAATCCTATGTGCAGCTCAGCGCACATGCAGGCGCATGCTGACAATAGCTTCAGTGATCTTTCCACATTTCTTTGAAATACTCAAAATCACTGTATGTTTGAAACACTTTTTAAAAAACCTGCTATTTGGCTATATTTTCTTAAATCTAGCCTCATTCATAGCACTGGTGATTTGCAAATTTAAGCTAGCTAGCAAAAATGACGGTTCATTTGAAATCGTTTTGATCCTTACGGGGCTTTGACGGATAATGTAGCCGAAATGTATGGCACGAGGCAAAGACTAGTTACCTCATTCACGTCAGATGTAGCGCTACGCGCGTTCATCTGATATTCAGCGATAGACGAATTATTTCAGGAGCCAGAAATCCTTGAATCTAACTGGGCAAACGGCTTGTCCATCAATTTAATTGACGTACACTGCAGCCAACCACATCGAAACCAACCGAAGACGCTCGTTACGTTTGTTGGATTGGTTGGATTCAAAACATTTGCTTCTTCGCTGCGTCACACCCTCTACAGCAGCCAGCGGCCCTGATTGGTCCGGTTAGAGAATAATGGCTTGAAATCTCTCTGATGGGCCTCAACATCAGATCGTTGCGCGGAAGTGCCTTACGAAAGTTACGTAGCGCATGATCTGACGTGAGTGAGGTAAAAAGACTAGTGAGCGGATATGAAAACATGAAGGCTATGCCTCAAAAGACAGAGTGGAAGTAATTTAGACATCTAAATGGCAACTATTTAACAGTTGACAGACAAATTCAACATCAAAATTTAAAATGTTTTGCGGCTCCCCTCTTGCGCTTCGGCAGAACGGTTTGACAATAAATAGGCTGTAGGGTTTAGCGAAAGCGATAGATAGTCTCGAGGGATATTCTCATCCGCAATGACCTGCTTCACCCACTGTCTCTGGTGCAACATTTATCCTTATGGGTGTTTTAAGTCCTTAATGACGTGACAGACAACAAAAAAGGGGCGACAGTTTCACTCACAGCCTGTTACCTCAAGTCGTCTAATCTTCATAGCATTTGTTACTGTTCCTTTATTTGAAATTAACCAATACAGAACTTGCGAAGAGATCTGGCAGGTAGCCTACCCAGATTGATTGAGCGCGCGTGAAGTAGGCAGGCGTGACATCATCTGCAGCTTATCACTCAGGTTCCACTCGCAACGCAAAATAATACAGTCGGCTAAGTCCACAGAAGTTTAGTAATTTAAAGATGGATGTAAGTTAAACAAATTGAAAATTTCACAGCGTCATTTGGATGGGGGCTCAAAAATTTACTACCTCGTCAGATGACGCTTCTTACTTTTTACTACTTTTTACTGGCCTTAATTTGACCTGATTTCATTTACTACCTTTTACAACTTTTTACAAACCCGCGGACACCCTGTTCATTGAAGGAAGGAAGTATTGCTGACACCAAAATGAACATTAAAAAAGAGCACCGTTTCTGGTTTACCTTTTACTACTTTAAAAACCTTATGCTTATTTTTTAAGGCAAATCTCTTCATTCTATTGAAATACACTTACCTGATACTTCTCAGTTTACACTTTGGGTCCTTCTTAAGGTCTAAAAGCACTTTGACTACTCCTGGATCATTTCCTCTGAGATCCAGCTCTCTGAGATGATTGGGATTTAACTTCAGGGCTGAAGCCAGTCTAACACAGCCTTTTTTTGTGACGTTGCAGTCCAACAGCCTGTAGTGACAGCATCATTTTATCAAAGCAAAACAAAATAAAATGCTTTTGTTAGTAGCTATTTTTTCTCAAATTCTAATTCTTCATTCAATAATTACTTTTCTGTAGTCATTGAGGAACAATTGGCAATTGCTATCTCGGATACGAGCCATATGATCAGATTGCTGGTCTTGGCAGCATCTTGTCAGGCGCATATGCAAACTTCATGATAAGGAGGTTTGTTGGAGGGAGAAGAGGGGCACAGATACATGTAGGTTGTCGCTATGTAGGGAGCGAGGTGCAATTCTCTCGGCTGAGCCCCACATTTTTGTGTCATAGTGGCTTAATGATTGATTCTGTTTTATCTGAGCGTTTAGTCAAAGTGTTTAAAACTTTTACTGCATGACTTATTTCTGCAATCCAAAAGTGGAATTAAGATGAATTGTCTTAAAAATCTTTAAAGCTACAACTTTAACTATTAAATCAAAAGATGAGGAAGTAAATTAAGTAAAGTAAAGGAAGTATACATTGCAATATAAGTTGCAGGTTATTTTTCTCAAATTAAGGGACACGAAGCACAATAATAGTGAGTAGTGATATGTCTTGAAAAAAAATCTACTTTTCACACAATAGAACAATATTTACAGCTATTTTTACCTCCGCCAGGAGGTTATGTTTTCGGTCGCCTTGGTTTGTCTGTTTGTTTGCTTGTTTGTGTGTTTGTCAGCAGGATTATTCGAAAAGTACTGCACGGAGTTGGATGAAATATTCGGACAATATGTATATTGGGACAAGCAAGAACTGATTCGATTTTGGTGGTGATCGGTGGTCCAGAACATGATCAGGAATTTATATTGTGTCTGTGACCACATTGCCTTGGCGGAGCTCTGCGCTCTCTGATGATGCAGCAGCTCTGTCATCATGATGACAATTGACACGACTGTCATTTTCAAGCGTTGCTACTTACCCTTATCACAGTTCAATTGTGTTAAGTATTTGAAATTACTCTCACCCCTGGGGAGGGATCATACAGTATTTAGTGATGAGGCCAAAAACATGACTTCATTCCAGTATGTTCTATTGTATGAAAAGTTGATTTTTCAAGACAAATCACTACTCACTATTATTTTGCTTCATGTCCCTTAATTTGTTAAAAAAAGAATCAAAATGTCTTACTTGAGTGTCTCCAATGCACAATTTGGATTCTGTAGCCCACTACAAAGTTCTTTCACTCCTGCATCTCCAATACTGTTGCCACTGAGGTCCAGATCTTTCAGCTTTGAGGATGCTTTACTGAGGACAGATCCCAGACCTCTACAGCTCCTCTCAGTGAGACTACAGTTACTGAGCCTTAGGAAGAAAACAGACATCACTGACAATATAGCCTTGTGGGGAACACAGACATAATGGACTATATGGAAAGGACTCCGCAGCATGTAGCTTAAATAAGCATAATTATTTTTGAGAGGTATTAATTTGATAAATTTCCAACTTTATGTCCCCTCTCTTTCTCATTGCTGTCATCACTTACAGGTACTATTATAATATGAAATTATGTTTTGAACATTAAATGTGTTTTACAAAAATATGTTTTACAATAATGTGTTTTACAATATGTTTTACAATAAACATGTATAGGAGTTTTAAGGACAGGATTGTGCATGAACTTATCTAGCCTTTCTGAAGCAGGCAGGGGAGGTTGGAAATGAGCCAATAGCTGAGACCGGACCAATTATCAAAGCTTCTGTAGTAGTCATTCTATTTTGTCCTAGACATCCCCGAACAGGAGCTAAACGTGTTTAATATCAGAATACACCTTAAGCTACTGAAAAAAAAAAGATGAAAATGCATAAATCAACCCATAACATTACTTGAGTGTCTCCAATGTACAGTTTGGATTCTTCAGTCCACTACAGAGTTCTTGCACCCCTGCATCTCCAATACTGTTGCCACTGAGGTCCAGATCTTTCAGCTTTGAAGATGCTTTCCTGAGGACAGATCCCAGACCTCTACAGCTCCTCTCAGTGAGACTACAGTTATTTAGCCTTGTGGGGAACACAGACATAATGGACTATATGGAAAGGACTCAGCAGCATGTAGCTTAAATATGCATAATTATTTTTGAGAGGTATTAATTTTATAAATATATAAATTTTATATATTTCCCCTCTCTTTCTCATTGCTGTCATCACTTACAAACAGTTTAGGGATTCCTCCAGAACAGGTAGGCTACTATTATAACATTGAAATTATGTTTTGAACATGTTATATCCAAATATGTTTGATAAAATTACTTGAGTGTCTCCAATGTACAGTTTGGATTCTTCAGTCCACTACAGAGTTCTTGCACCCCTGCATCACCAATACTGTTGCCACTGAGATCCAGATCTTTCAGCTTTGAAGATGCTTTGCTGAGGACAGATCCCAGACCTCTACAGCTCCTCTCAGTGAGACTACAGTTACTGAGCCTTGTGGGGAACACAGACATAATGGATTATATGGAAAGGACTCAGCAGCATGAAGCTTAAATATGCATAATTATTTTTGAGTGGTATTAATTTTATACATTTCCAACTATATTTCCCCTCTCTTTCTCATTGCTGTCATCACTTACAAACAGTTTTCGGGATTCCTCCAGAAATTATGTTTTGAACATGTTACATCAAAATATCCTTGATAAATGTATTTGCCCTAATTACTTACAGAGCCTTTTGTGATTCTTCCACTATAGGTAGCAATCTTAGCAGCCCTTCATCAGACCTGATGTACTTCTTCAAGTCAAACACATCCAGCTTCTCCTCTGATGTCAGCAGCACAAACACTACAGCGGACCACTGGGCAGGTGAGAGTTTGGCCTCAGAAAGTGTTCCTGTGTTCAAGAATCTCTGAACCTCTTCCACTAAGGAATGATCATTGAGTTCATTCAGACAGTGAAAGAGGTTGATGATTCTTTCTGATGTAGGTATATCTCTAATCTTCTCTTTAATGTAACTGATTGTTTTCTTATTTGTCATCTGAGTTAGTTCTCTCGGTAGTAAGCCATGCAGGAGAGCCTGGTTAGACTCCAGTGAAAGGCCAAGAAGGAAACGTAGGAAAAGATCAAGGCGTCCATCTTCATACTTCAAAGCTTTGTCTACAGCACTCCTGTGCAGAATGATCATGGAATCCTCTGATCTCAATTTCACCAGCTGACTCGACAGTACATCTTTCGTCTTAACTGTCAGCATCAACAGCACATATAAAGCTGCCAGATATTCCTGGATGCTTAGGTGCACAAAACAGTACACCTTTCGCTGCTGGATTCCTGATTCTTCTCGAAAGATCTGTGTGCAAATGCCACACTGTATGGCTGCTTCCTTGACATCAAGTTTAAAGTCTCTTCAGGTCTTCTTCATAAAATATGAGTTGACCCTTATGCAGTTGTTCATAGGCCAGCTTCCCCAGAGCAAAGAGACCTTCTTGGTTCCACTGAGGATCAGTGTCATAAATTCCTTCAAACTTCAGGCTCCTCTGTTTGGTTTGAAAAATCAGGAAATATGTGTACATCTCAGTCAAAGTCTTTGGAACTTGTTTCACTCCTGGGGACCCAAGAATAACTTCAAGAACACTAACTGCAATCCAGCAAAACACTGGTATGTGACACATGATATGTAGACTTCTAGATGATTTAATATGAGATATTATTGTGTTTGCAAGATTCTGATCACTGATCCTCCTCCTGAAGTAATCTTCCTTCTGTGGATCACTGAACCCTTGTGCTTCTGTGACTCGGTCAACACACTCAGGTGGGATTTGATTGGCTGCTGCTGGCCGAGAGGTGATCCATAGAAGAGCAGAAGGAAGTAGATTACCCTTGATGAGATTTGTCAGGAGTACATCCAATGAAGTGACCTTTGTCACCTCCGACAAACTTTCATTTTTCTGAAAGCCTAAATCTAGTCTACATTCATCCAGACCATCAAATATAAACAACACCTTATACTTCCTGTGGCTGGGAAAACTTAGCTGCTTTAGTTCTGCAAAGAAGCGGTGGAGTAGGTCCTTCAAAGAGTGTTTATCTTTTATGGGGTTGAGCTCCCGAAAAGGCAGTGGAAATATGAAGTGGATATCCTGGTTTTCCTTCCCATCAGCCCAGTCCAGGATGAACTTCTGAACTGAGACAGTTTTACCAATGCCAGCTACTCCCTTTGTGACTACAGTTCTGATTGGTCTGTCTTGCCCAGGTAATGGTTTGAATATGTCTCTGCATTTGATTGGTGTCTCCTGTCCAGCTGGTCTCTTAGATAGTGACTCAATCTGTCTGACTTCATGCTCCTCATTTACTTTCCCACTTCCTCCCTCTGTGATGTAGATCTCGGTGTAAATCTTTTCTAACAGAGCAGAACTTCCTTCCTTAGGTATTCCCTCAAACACTTTCTGGTACTTGGTTTTGAGATTTCTTTTCAGCTCAGACTGACAAAGTACATCCAGTTCATCTGTTACAAAAGTAGCAATAATTTTGTATGTAAGATACAAACACTGTTGTAAAATAATTCATGTTTCTCTATCATAACTGTCACATATAGAAATCATCTTACTTTCTTGCAGTTTGTCTGCTAGATCCTTCTCCTGCATACTCCTAAGGAAATGCAGTGCCATCCTCAGAGCCCCTTCTCTGGCATCACTCTCATTCTCCTTTTTATTCTCAAAATTCTCTTTGTAATCTGGGCTCAGAATCCTCTTATATCTCTTCAGCTCGTTCTTCACAAAAGTGATGATCATCGTCTTCCAATTTCTGTTGCACATATCATTTTTAATCATTGAATACAGCATTTAGTCATTGTCATATTTTTAATGTATTTGTATCATGTGAGTTTTGGTTAGCAGCGGACCAATCATACTACTCATATTCTTTGTTGTTCATTTCCTGTCTATCAAATGCAAATTTATTGTGGCATACTGTATATTTACCCGGAGCCGTTCTCACCGCACTCAGGTCTCGAACCTGCCACTCCGCCAACCACAACTAATCCACGGCGTGTGAGTCGAACGCTTTAACCACTGAGCTGCTTTTATCACGATTATTATGCAGCCAATGTAACTTGCAACAAATGAGCATCAATGAAATGCTTATGTGCATGGAGCCCTTTGCTACTTCAGAAAAACATGGCTTTGTATCCATGTAAACGTTGTCCATGGTTATGGGTATTTTAAGAAAGTTTTCTTATTTTAGTTCGGAGAATGTTAAAAATTATTCATCACATGCCTGTAGAGAAAGGGAATCACTTACCTGGAAAATGTGACTTAGATTCTGACCACTGGAGTATAGTGGATATTTTCCTTTTTGTGCTCTGAAAATAAATATAGCAATTAACAGTTGCCACATGAGAGAATATGGTATAAGAGAAGCATTCCTGTGGTCGTTTTTGTTGCTGAATTTAGTGGATATCTGGGCAGCATAGATAAGGCATTTTGTCGAAGTGGTATTTTCTCCCCACACATTTGATAGGTCTATGTAATGTTGGATACTATAATAACTGTACACATACAATAATGCATTTGCATATGCTGTCTTTTTGTTTAATCCATCATGTTAAATGAGGAACACTGTGATAGTGCATTTTGCCGGAATTATTCACAATTTGTCTTTTTCTGTCTGAATGTAGAACAAAAAAGGCTGTTGGACTAGGCTTTTGAGATACTTATGAATCAAATCTGAAAGCAAGGGGTCTGTGGAATACTGTGAGAGAAAAATATTAAGCATTAATTATAATATTTCTGAATATTCAAGCATGTTTTTTTTCTTTCATTTTCCAGTAAAATTGTCTGAAAAATTACATGTGTCATTGATAGATTTTTGATGCATCGTTTCTCTTAGTGCAAAGCATCTGGAACCTATCCATAGGGAAATGTTTGCTTCCTAGTGGCCAGATTCTTCCTGCTATCTTATTCACCTTGGTTCATATGGCATCCCATGTCGAAAATCAATGTATCGATCCTCTGACTGGTCACTCCTCATGGACACACTGCTGAGTATAGAAAATGGAACAGAATAGTGTGGATATTGTCTTGTTTCACTTAGTGCAACAGTGAGAGTCTGGATACCAGGCTTGTACAAAATTCTGAATTTCGGAATTAAATTCAATTCAATGAATGAATTTGAATTGAATTTGAATTGACTCAACCCAACCGGAAGTTGAATTGAATTTGGATTCGTATTGCAGGAAGTGGAATTGCAGGAATTGCAATTCAGAGCAACTCATTCTTATTACATATCAGTGACAATGTGATACTCCAATCTTCCAAATGGAGCTACAGACGCTAACATTAATTCTTAATGTTGAATTATTAGAAAAACCAGCTCTGACGCTCAGTTATTTATTTCACGACAGTATTAACACGTCTTTAAGTGCTTTGGACAACCATTTTGAAGACTTGGATAAGCAAGGTATTCTGGGAAATGAAGTCCAGTCCAATAATTTTTCACAATTTAAAGTTAATTACAATTTTAAGGGTTGTCTGTGGTTTCCTGTTATGTTCACTCTCTAAGACTAAAGATATATCTTACCAAAGTTGTTTTTATATATGTGTTACCTGAACTATCTCTTCAGAGTCTTTTTTTTTGTAAAGTTGCTCTTTCGTAAATATCTCTTTAGAGGTTGAATCCATGTTTCTGGCCCCCTCTTGTGGTAGTCATTTGCAAATTTTCAAGCATGCATGAAGTGTATTATTACTGTATTACGTAAATTCATAGAGATATGCAATTAATCAGTTGAGCAATCACACGAGTGGGAGTGATGTTGTTGGCACATATCATCACTGTGTATGTTTCATGCCGTATGTAGGCAACCACACACAGTGATGATATTGTGCCAACAACATCAGGACCCAAGTGTGACTCTTTATACAACAATTCCATTACCAACTTACAAGTTTAAAACACCAAATTGTATTTTCTATTGTTTAGTTTAAAATTTTAGTTCATTCATCTTCCTCCCCCCCAAAAATAGTTCTTGCTGGAACTGCCTTAGCAATGTGTCAAATTGGATCTTTACTGAAAACTTCAAACTTGTACAGAAAGTTCATCCTCGATAATAACTCCAACCAATGACTCCATAACTCCAACCAATGACTGTAAATATTGCATCTGAATAAAGTCTGTCTCTTTTCTAATTCAGAAAAATTGCCTGCAATATCAATATTGACCTGTAGATGTCAGCCAAGTACTGCGAATGTCAGAGCCTTTTCTACTTCATACAGGAAAACAACGAAACTCAAAGGAGGGTTAGAACTAGTCGACTTGGTTGAAAATGTGCACTGATTGGGGGCACCTTGGCTCAGTGGGCTACAGTGTCAGACCATTTCTCCGAGCACCTGGGTTCGAGTCCAACCTGAGGTCATTTTTTTATCCCACCCTATCTCTTTCTCTCACTTGTTTCCTGTCCACCTCTATACTGTCCTGTTCGATTAAAGGCAATAAGCCCAAAATATATCTTTTTTTAAAAAAAAGAAAATGCGCACTGATTAACAAATGTGCTGCTGCCAAATATCATCACTCGTAGTTCAGTCAGAAATTTAGAAATAGTTCGACCGGACCTAATGGTTGTATAAGTGAAAATAAAGCCCATGAGTTCATCAATATGCTGTGTATGTAGGTTTATGTATTTATTTAGCTGACGCTAAAGACATGACGCAACTTACAGATCTCAATTACTTCAGGGCAAGTCTCCCCTAAAGCAACTTAGGGTTAATTACGTTGCTCAAGGGCACAACGGTGTCAGCTGGGATTTGAACCCATGCTTTCCAGACTACTTTTTTTCTTGCAAGTTAGGCTCCTTAACCACTGCGCTACCACTGCGAGGGATTAAAAAAAACAAAGCAATTTATATTTAAAAATGAACTTTATAAAATGAAGCATAAAATAATGCAGAAATATCAGACCTTCCATGGCAGTAAGCTTGTAAAGAATGGCAACTAGCTTGGCTAACTGGCAGCATGTAGTAAATCCTCACACCTCTTGCTTCAAGAACACTTTTACCCTCTCAACCAGAGCCCAGGCTTTTCAGCTCAGTCTTTATAACATTTCACTCCCATGCCATGGGTTTCTTGTAGTTGACGAGATCTCGGGTTTGAGACCCATGTGTGGTGTTTACATACTTCTGGTAAGAGTGCACAAATTCACCACCATATTTCATTTTTAAAGCTGTAAAACATGTTTGTGGTACAGTAAGGTAAAAAAAAGTATGACTTACAGAGGATATATTACTAGCTAACATGTTGGGCATACGGTAGGCTATAACTTAAGAACAATTTAGCATTAAGATGGCTTTGGAAAATTGCCCTTGTCGAGTATTGCTTTTACTGTTAAAGCCACCACATGCAACATCTAGGTAAAATTTCGACGTTTCCTATTCATTACACCTTTATGCAGGGTGCGATTTGTGAAAAAAACAGAGGGGGGGATGTTTCTGAAACGGTATTGCGTTGGTGACGTCATTACTACCCCCCCCCCCCCACCCCCCGGCCGGCAAAAACAAAACAAAAAAAAAAAATACTAAATATTCTGCTTATCCATTCATTAAAACAATCATGCCATTAGTAGGCCTATATTCTACAGCGCAGTGTCGACCAGATGCCTCTGAAGTAGGCTACCGCAGTTCATGTGACTGCTGCTGCTGCGTGAGAGCGCAATCCTGACAAATGACATTTTTCACAAAACTTACAAACTCTCTCGTTCAGACCCTCCTGCTGCTTGTGGTGTGTTAAATATTTAAATAAAATGCTGCAGATTACATTGTGTAATGTAGCCGATAATAGCCAAATTACTTTGATAGCTCAGAGATATGTTGACCCAACCCAAGACATTCGTTGGATCCGACGGTACGCGCGGAAGTGCGCTGGAAACGTTAACCTATTTTTATTTTACTTTTTTTGCAACTGTGAGGAAAGCCAGGGCATTGAGCATAAAAAATAGCCAATGCAAATAGGACCAACTAGGCCTTCCTACTTAATGTATTGTTTGAGCATTTTGCCTAGATTATGCCATTTATTGGTCATTTTCTACAACTGGCTGATTTACCTAAAAAGTGTTCTCATCCCCGCGATTCGGATATTTTGCCTGATACGTTGACATAATACACATTTCATATCAAACTTAAATTGTGCCTTTCCCAAACAGTTCGTTTTCCTTTGCACAAAGTTGTTCAAACAATGTGATAACATTATGAAGTTTCCTTTCGTTTTCCTTCTCGTCTATAGCTTTAGTCTTTCCAGTGAGAAAAAAACACCTGCGTTTATAGGATAAAGTTCGAGGCAAAGTGAGCCAGGAGTTGTCACGCACACAATTCAGGACACAGGACGCAATTTTTTTAATTTTATAATTCGCGGCACACTAGATGTTTGTTAGTCGCATTGCTTGCATACTGTCACGAGATATCAAGGGGGATAAATGTTATCCCCACCGGAGATAAAATTATTCAAGCAGAGGCAGGGATACCAAAACCAGAGGTTAGGAAATCCGACCCATCCCCCCACCAAATCGCACCCTGCCTTTATGTAAATTGCCTAGAACTCACTAGACTTGATAAATGACATGTTCCGGAGTAAAACGAGCCCCTTCACGAGATTGTCCGACCCTCCTAGAGGCAGATACCGCCTATGCAAGATCAGGGAACGCGTCCCGGCTATCGTAAGTTTTGGTTAGCAAGCAAGCTAGGTCACGTGACTTAGCCAGAGTTTACTGTTTGAATTACAACGCAATTTGTGACTTCTCAGCACATTCAACTGTCGATACATTTTGTTAGCGGCGATCACCATTGACTATGCAATTCTAAATGGAGGATTATTGGCAGAAACGCTTAATAACTGCATTGTTTGGATGTTAGCTTACTGGATGACGCCACCGGATCCTGCATAGGTTCTCTTTAATTTGTGGCAATACATATGCCTATTTACCATTAAAAAGTATTTTGTACATACAATAATATCTGTAATGATATTCATGCTGGTTTAAAATGTGATTTATGCTGTTAAGTTTCAGTGTTATATACACCTAATTATCTATCATGAATTGTTTTGAATTTAAAGGAATTGCAATTCTACTTCCTGCAATCTCGAATTTGAATTGCAATTCCACTTCCTGTTTGTAACCTCAATTCAAATGCTAATTCAAATTCAAGAATTGAATTGGAATTTATGGGTCATTCTCAATTCAATTCAGAATTTTCTGTATAAATCAGTCAAAATATTAGATCTTTGTAAGACCTTACCTTGAAGTGGAGTCCTTTTCCTTCACTCTGTCAGACATTCTCAGAGGTCTCAGGTCTCACTGTTAATTATATGAGAGTGAATCATAATATTTATTCTGCTATCAATGTTCCATTAATATTCTATTGAAATTAATGTTTTCTCAGAATTGCTGTCTAACTTTTAATGGCATTTTAATGAAAGCCAGCCATTTAGAGTGGAATCCAGAAGTTTCCAACAAACTATTGTGAGAAGTGTGTGGAAGGATAACAAAAAACCTCTGGTCCAAGTGACACAGTTTCAAGGACCTTCTAAGGTCCAGTACAGTACACATCTTGTAAGATTCACTGACCAAAAACAGATACATCTTTGTTCTACAGTGAGAAAAAAATGTTTTGTTTCTACTACTTACATTGTTTCAATACTTACCTTGCACAAGAATGGTTTTGATAGGTCTGGGAAATTGATGATCTCAAGAGGATGTACTGCTGTAAATTCATCCATTCCTAAAAGAATGTCAAACAGCCTTACAAACATTTTTTGTAACATAATGAAATAGAGACATATAACAAGTTTTCTATTTGTGTAAAATAGTAAGCAGCACAAACAACTGAGCTCACCTCATATGTTTCCTTATTGGACTTGTCACATTGCCCAGTCAGCTTTCAAGTTTCCTGCTTAGCAGACACTGAAAATAGTCAATCATTAAGCTAACAGGATAAATGCCCTGTTTGTATTATGCATGACAAAATTACATGTTTAGCGAGTCTAAACCAGTCTACTCCTTTCGTTCCCTAAATCTCCTAAATCTCCCTAAATCCCCGTCTCCATCTTTCAAAAGCATCTCCTATACATATCCTTGTTTTATTTCTGACCTTGTCATGATATTTTTCAGAGGTATAATAAGGCCTTAACAATGAGAACAACACAAATACCACTTGAAATGACAACATAAACATTACTTGTGGGCTGCAACTTAGCTTTTCAAATGCAAATATTCTGGCTGGACTACAACTGTCAGTGATATCAGTGTTCAAAATGCACATGATTCCTTCATGCCTGGTGACATATCAGGGCAGTTTAATGATTATTTGGAATACATTTCTTACACACAGCCCCTTTAAACATAAGAAAGTCATCATAACATTGTCATTGTCTGTGCTAATGGTAAATAGACTGCATTTATATAGCACTTTTCCACTCCAATAAGCACATATACACACAATTTACAATGTATGCCTCACATTCACCCATTCACACACTACTGGCAGAGGCAACCATGCAAGGCACCAACCTGCTTACCGGGAGCGATTTGGGGTTAGGTATCTTGCTCAAGAACACCTCCATGGGGTCAGATGCAGCAGGGCTGTGTATTGCCAATGCCTTTAAGGTAGCAGTGTGTGACCTAATATAGTAGTTCAAGTAAAGTAGCCTATTTCAGATAGATTTCAGATTTTTTTTTTTTTTTTTTTAGCAGGTGATGTGTGCTGTAGAAGTTTGGGTGACTCTAAGCAATCTGGATCATGTCAAAATAACTGAAAGTGGCTATGTGTCAAGATCGTCAAACATATGAACTGGTTTTGTAATATGATCAAAGCTCAGCCCAGTCAAACTACCATCATGTAGAACAATGCAACAGTAAATATTAGGAAACATTTCTACTAATGATTATTATATAGTATCAACAGGAAAAACAAAACATTGTTCTCAAAATCCCAATCCAGATATTATGCAGCCATTTCATAGCAATCCATCTTGTGGTTATCATGGGGAATTTACCAAAATAAATCAGTCACAGCAGTGCATACACAGGTGAATACGGCTCACCAAAAAAGAAAAACTCGTTTCTATCCAAATGCAATGAAGCTAAATTTCCTCCACCTGATAAACTGGAACATGCAAAGTGAACTTTGACTATCTTTCAACCCTGTCAAAGTTGTTAAAAAGAGTCCTGATCTATCATTTATTCAGCCTACGTTACTGAAATTGAATGCATAGATGTTATTGGAATGAGTTCTCACCTTTCCTTAAGGATTGCGCGAGTTATTTTTTTTAAAGGAATTCCTGAATTCGTTTTTTAAGCAGCCAAGTCAAAGATCATGGAATCCTCTCTGGCCTAGCTGTTCAGTTAATAGTCCTACTATGACACGCTTATTATTGTTAATGTTAACCATAATATAAGACGGTTTAACTAGGACTGTTCGATGTTTAAGACCTGACATTCAGCTTTCCCAAAATGGCCACTTCGGTTTACTTTCATTTTTCTAAACCCTCCCCTTTTCATGTCATGTGCACCTGCAGAAAGTGAAATTGTATTAAGCTGATACTCAAATGTAGGCCTACTTTCGGATTTTAACTGGTGTCTGTAAACAGACAGGTTTTTTATATTCGTTTTTTTCCCTTTGCCGGCAATTGCCTTGTTTTTTGTTTCACATTTTTAACATTCTGGTCGTTTTTAGAAAAACGCATAGTGGGAAGAATTGAGGCAGTAGCCTAGTTACACTACACTGACACTGAAACACGTTTAGGTCTATTTATGCAATAATGCAAAATAACTAAGCATACAAAAAGCATCTTCTAAAATATCTTGAAGTGGCCTCAACCAACAATCTACAATTTCCTCAACTCTCGAGCCCAGAAAAATCAGGACCCAATCAGAAATGAGGAGGCTGAAGGAGGCGAGCTTACGAGCTTACTATCTGTCCCATAATATTGATAGAAGTTTGATAGCATTTGATAGACCTTTACATTAATCCTGCCCAGAATTCCCGGTTAATTTCTGAACGTGGTTGCGCAAGCTAGGCTAGTTTAGGCCAACATGCTGTCTACAGTTGAAATTAAAACAACCAAACCAAGACAGATACTTTATTTACAATATGGCAAATGTAGGCAACTAGTTGCTGTAGTTGTATGTTACTGCAGTGCCACCTTCTCCAGTATTTCCAAACCTTTTATTCCTCCATGTAAAGTGAACTTTCAACACAAAACCAAAATGTTATTTCCAATGTTATTATTTTCCCTCCTAAGGTCCATGCCTTGTAGTGATGTGAGGGCTTTTGTGCCTCCATGGCCAGGGGGACTCCTGGAAGGGTCACCATGTTGGACAGCTCAAAATGCAGACTAGACCAAATATGGAGCACCTACTAAGGAATTAAGGAATTTCATCCGTCACATGGTCATCCTAACCCTAAATTAGGGGGAGTAGTGAGTAGACCAGATTAAGATCAAGTGAAATGCTGCTGTACTCTTGGCATACAGAAGATGGAGCCCTCTCACAGTGTGTGGCCCTGATGTTGACATTAGAAGCACATACAGCACATAACTGGCAGAGCCAAATTTGCCATGAAGAAGAGAAACACGAACCTGAATGTCATACATCCAGTGTTCTACAAATGATGCAGAGGATGAAAGGAAAGATGTTTTCTACTATCAATTGCAAGCTATACTAAACAAAATAAGAGGTAGACATCACAATTGGCAACTTTGTCCTGAAATGTTCCTCTCCTTTATCATTTTAGAATTGCTGGGACATCAGCCTAAGCCTGTGCACATTTTCTCAGAATAGGCCTATAATAAATCTACCAACCAGTCTGATAACAATGAAGGCAAAGGCATTGGAATAATGTATCAATATCCCTTTCAAAGTCTTATCTGGACAAATAGGAGTTGGTCACGATTGAAATCATGTTATTGGGCTTTACGCTGCTTTCATTCTTGATTCTTCATTCTTTCATTTGCTGTATACATTCTTCCCCAACATAAGTCATTTTATTAAAGTCAAATATAAAGTCTGATATTGTTACTAGAGAAACTATTAAATGATACTATTACACCAACAGTCCTACTGTGAGGGTCTTGTGAAAAGCGGACAGCTTTATTCACCTGTTCAAATGGGAGCCTGCAATGTTGATATATACTGTACATTGAAAGTGGTTGAACAATTAAGAGTTGAATGGAGATCAGTTTTAAACACTACTGCAGTTACCTACCTGCAACCCTGCTACAACCTATCAAATAACATGCAGTTTAAAGGTCAGGAGTGTTTTACATAACAATTCACACTCATTAATCCTTTCATTTCAGGTCACTTCATTCATCCATTTTGTTGTTAACCCTAACTGCCTTTTGTATTTTACTGCACATGTCTTAACGTGAGAAGAGTGAAGTCAGTTGGGCAAGTGGTTTTAGATGTAACAAACAGATATACATACAGATCTTTCTTGAATTTATACATACATACCTACACATGATATCATACATCACTATTTACAAAGATTTCACATTATTATATTATTTGCACATAAAATTACTAATAGGGGACCCATATTGCACCCCAATTAGTATACTGTATAAATGAGAATAACAATAATTCTTCAAAACATCCAGCACAAGTTTCAACAGCAAGCTGCTGTACGAGAAACATAATTGTGATTATTGTAAAATATAGACTGTGAATGTAATTCATTATTTGTCACTGCCAAATGTGTATAATGTATTTCCTGTCCATGTGGAATAAAATTAGACTAAATAAATGATGAGAGGGCTCTGGCATGCCAATAATTTTAAAGTATCTGCCCACAAGCAAGTAAAGGTACACCAATTGAGGCATTTCAGACACTTTGCATGAAGGGAAATGATTCTAAAAGCATTTTGTGAAACAAGCTAGAATAAAATATGAATGGAATCATTTAAGTCCATGTATGTGGACATGTTTACAGTTTGGATGTTTCTGAAGTTCAGAGAAGAGCTGCAGTGTTGAGGGTCCAGGTTTATTACCCCTCAGCCAAAGTTTACTGAGACTTGATGGTCTTGATCTCAGTGCTGCTGCTAAAGACCTGAAGCCTTCTTCTGTAATACTGCAGCCAATCAGGCTGTAGAGAGAAAGAAAGGAATTTGTTTATTAGATCACCATAGAGACACACATGAGGACTAGGAGGGGAGCAGATTCTAAATGATTTTCCATCTGTGCATGTTGGACA
>JAODXP020000029.1:1795029-1845701 GCA_027497455.2 Sardinella longiceps | reverse complement strand
GAGTACCAACTTTGGCTATGATAGGTCAAACCGTTTCCAAGTTATAATGTTCGACCACAAGGGGGCATTAGAGAGTTTCGATTCATGGTTTTGCGTGGTCAGAACACGGTCAGGAGTCCATATACCAAGTTTGAATAAGCTACGTCAAATCGTTCCCAAGTTATCATATTTGACCACTAGAGGGCGCTAGACAGTTTCGATTCATGATTCTGTGTGGTCAGTACACGGCCAAGAGTCCATATACTAAGTTTGGATAAGCTACGTCAAACCGTTTCCAAGTTATAATATTTGACCACTAGGGGCGCTACAGAGTTTCGATTCATGGTTATGCGTGGTCAGAACACGGTCAGGAGTCCATAAACCAAGTTTGGATAAGCTATGTCAAACCGTTTCCAAGTTATAATTTTTGACCACTAGCACTTTTAGCACCTTTCCTGCTTGACCAGGTGGTGGTGCTATAACAGGCACGCCCACGGGGTGTCTAGATATCATCACAGGCACACGATCTATGAACCTGTGAAGTTTCAGATCAATCGGGTAAAGTATAGTCAATTTCTGGCACTTTTCCTGCTTGGCCAGGTGGTGGCGCTATAAGAGCCACGCCCACGGGGTGTCTAGATGTCATCACAGTCATACTATCTATAAGCCAGTGAAGTTTCAGATTAATCGGGTAAAGCAGTATCAATTTCTAGCACATTTCCTGCTTGGCCAGGTGGTGGCGCTATAACAGCCACGCCCCCGGGGTGTCTAGATATCATCACAGTCATACCATCTATGAACCTGTGAAGTTTCAGACCAATCGGTTAATGCTGTGTAATTTTATGACACACTTCCTGTTTCGTGATGAGCTATTAAAATCATACAATTTCATAAAATTGTTATTTCAACATAGTACGAGATATCAAAAATCCGTTCGCAATTTGGCATCATCAGCATCTAGAGGTCATGTACACCAAATTTCACTTCAATCTGACATACCGTGTCCGACGAGTACGTTAAAGTTCATTGTGTGTCCAAATTTTTACACTCCTTATTACCTCACTTCCTGTTGGGCGTGGCTAATGCAATGTAATAC
This sequence comes from Sardinella longiceps, assembly GCA_027497455.2. NCBI lineage: Eukaryota > Metazoa > Chordata > Actinopteri > Clupeiformes > Clupeidae > Sardinella > Sardinella longiceps. The sequence continues at coordinate 1,844,626 of JAODXP020000029.1, read as the reverse complement.
AAAAATTGTTCGTCTTGGGAGTCCCACACACCTACCAAATTTCGTGCATGTAGCTCAAAGTATATGTGAACCATGGAGCTAAATGTCAATTTCTGTAGTGGTTCCACCTTGCCAGATGGTGGCGCTGTAATAACCACGCCCAGTAAGTGAATGGATATCGTGGTAATCATAAGATCTATAAACGGTATGAGTTTCAGGCGATTTTATCAATCAAGTGTGATGTTATGCCACATTTCCTATTTTTCATTTTTTCTCTTATTTCATGCATCCGCCATCTTGAATTCGTAAAAGGTATGAAAAATCCCTTCGCAATTTGACATGAGCAATGTCTTGGTATCATATCTACCAAATTTCACAGGAATCTGACAAACGGTGTCCGAGGAGTATGTTAAAGTTCATCATGAGACCGCCCCATAGAGCCCAAGGTATTTTTTTTACTTTAGGGGGCGCTACGGAGTCCCTGGGCCACACCCGGGTCTATACCTCTGTAAACCTCCAGTGTTCCAGACTTCCAAGGTGTGTGCAAAATTTCGTGAGTTTTCATGCACGGGAAAGGGGTCAAAAATGGCCGGTTCCAGGGGAAGAAAAATAATAATAATAATAATAATTAAAGCCGCAAGCGGCGATGACGGGCCCTCGCACCAGGTGCACCGCAAAGAGCGCATATCGCAACAATGGTACACAGTGAAGGCACATTCACTCGGAACAGGTGTGCTATCTTTGTCTCACCCTCATTTTTTACACTCGCAGACACTCACTGTCACACACTCACTCAGTCTGCCTTTTAAACTCTTTCTCTTAGTAGGGGCGCTACAGAGATTCACATAAGTCATACTGCATGTTCAGAAGGTGGTCCACAGTCTGAGTACCAACTTTGGCTATGATAGGTGAAACCGTTTCCAAGTTATAATGTTCGACCACAAGGGGGCATTAGAGAGTTTTGATTCATGGTTTTGCGTGGTCAGAACACGGTCAGGAGTCCATATACCAAGTTTGGATAAGCTACGTCAAACCGTGTCCAAGTTATCATATTTGACCACTAGAGGGCGTTAGAGAGTTTCGATTCATCATTATGCGTGGTCAGAACACGGTTAGGAGTCCATATACCAAGTTTGGATAAGCTACGTCAAACCGTTTCCAAGTTATCATATTTGACCACTAGAGGGCGCTAGACACTTTCGATTCATGATTCTGTGTGGTCAGTACACGGTCAAGAGTCCATATACTAATTTTGGATAAACTACGTCAAACCGTTTCCAAGTTATAATATTTGACCACTAGGGGCGCTACAGAGTTTCGATTCATGGTTATGCGTGGTCAGAACACGTTCAGGAGTCCATAAACCAAGTTTGGATAAGCTATGTCAAACCGTTTCCAAGTTATAATTTTTGACCACTAGCGCTTTTAGCACCTTTCCTGCTTGACCAGGTGGTGGCGCTATAACATGCACGCCCACGGGTCGTCTACAAATCATCACAGTCATACCATCTATGAACCAGTGAAGTTTCAGATCAATCGGTTAAAGCATAGTCAATTTCTGGCACTTTTCCTGCTTGACCAGGTGGTGGCGCTATAACAGCCATGCCCACGGGGTGTCTAGATGTCATCACAGTCATACCATCTATGAACCTGTGAAGTTTCAGACCAAACGGTTAATGCAGTGCGATTTTATGACACACTTCCTGTTTCGTGATGAGCTATTAAAATCATACAATTTCATAATATTGTTATTCCAACATATTTCGTAGTATCAAAAATCTGTTCGCAATTTAGCATCATCAGCATCTAGAGGTCATGTACACCAAATTTCACTTGAATCTGACATACCGTGTCCGACAAGTACGTTAAAGTTCACTGTGTGTCCAAATTTTTACATTCCTTAATACCTCACTTCCTGTTGGGCGTGGCTAATGCAATGTAATGCAAAAATTGTTCGTCTTGGGGAGTCCCACACACCTACCAAATTTTGTGAGTGTAGCTCAAAGTATGTGTCAACCATAGCACTTTATGTCAATTTCTGTAGTGGTTCCACCTTGCCAGATGGTGGCGCTGTAACAACCACACCCATTAAGTGTATGGATATCGTTGTAATCATAAGACCTATAAACGGTATGAGTTTCAAGCGATTTTATCAGTCCAGTGTGATGTTATGCCACATTTCCTATTTTTCATTTTTTCTCTTATTTCATGCATCCGCCATCTTGAATTTGTAAAAGGTAGGAAAAATCCCTTCGCAATTTCACGTCCGCCACATCTTGGCATTATGTCTACCAAATTTCACAGAAATCTGACAAATGGTGTCTGAGGAGTACGTTCATCATGAGACCGGCCCATAGAGCCCAATGTTTTGTTTTTTTTTCTTTAGGGGGCGCTACGGAGTCCCTGGGCCACACCCAGATCTATGCCCCTGTATAAATCGAATGGTGAATACTTCCAAGGTGTGTGCAAAATTTCATGAGTTTTCGTGCAGGGGAAAGTGGACAAAAAGGCCCGTATGTTTGGGAGGAAAAGAATAACAAATAAAAATAATAATCCTTACAAAAACAATAGGGCTTCGCACCTATCGGTGCACAAGCCCGTTCCGGGCTCGTGCACCTCGGTGCTCGGGCCCTAATAATAATAATAATAATGACAAATCCTTACAAAAGCAATAGGGCTTCGCACCGGTCGGTGCACAAGCCCGTTCCGGGCTCGTGCACCTCGGTGCTCGGGCCCTAATTAAAGCCACAAGTGGCGATGACGGGCCCTCGCACCAGGTGCACCGCAAAGAGTGCATATCGCAACAATGGTACACAGTGAAGGCACATTCAGTCGGAACAGGTGTGCTATCTTTGTCTCACCCTCATTTTTTACACTCGCAGACACTCACTGTCACACACTCACTCAGTCTGCCTTTTAAACTCTTTCTCTTAGTAGGGGCGCTACAGAGATGCACATAAGTCATACTGCATGTTCAGAAGGTGGTCCACAGTCTGAGTACCAACTTTGGCTATGATAGGTCAAACCGTTTCCAAGTTATAATGTTCGACCACAAGGGGGCATTAGAGAGTTTCGATTCATGGTTTTGCGTGGTCAGAACACGGTCAGGAGTCCATATACCAAGTTTGGATAAGCTACGTCAAACCGTGTCCAAGTTATCATATTTGACCACTAGAGGGCGCTAGAGAGTTCCGATTCATCGTTATGCGTGGTCAGAACACGGTCAGGAGTCCATATACCAAGTTTGAATAAGCTACGTCAAACCGTTTCCAAGTTATAATATTTGACCACTAGGGGCGCTACAGAGTTTCGATTCATGATTATGCGTGGTCAGAACATGGTCAGGAGTCCATATACTAAGTTTGGATAAGCTACATCAAACCGTTTCCAAGTTATAATATTTGACCACTCGGGGCACTAGAGACTTTCGATTCATGGTTATGCGTGGTCAGAACACGGTCAGGAGTCCATATACCAAGTTTGGATAAGCTACGTCAAACTGTTTCTAAGTTATAATATTTGACCACTAGGGGCAATCGGGTAAAGCATTGTCAATTTCTGGCACATTTCCGGCTTGACCAGGTGGTGGCGCTATAACAGGCATGTCCATGGGGTGTCTAGATATCATCACAGTCATACCATCTATGAACCAGTGAAGTTTCAGATCAATCGGTTAAAGCATAGTCAATTTCTGGCACTTTTCCTGCTTGGCCAGGTGGTGGCGCTATAACAGCCACGCCCATGGGGTGTCTAGATGTCATCACAGTCATACCATCTATGAACCTGTGAAGTTTCAGATCAATCGGGTAAAGCATTGTCAATTTCTGGCACTTTTCCTGCTTGACCAGGTGGTGGCGCTATAACAGCCACGCCCACGGGCTGTCTAGATATCATCACAGCCATACCATCTATGAACCTGTGAAGTTTCAGACCAAACGGTTAATGCAGTGCGATTTTATGACACACTTTCTGTTTCGTGATGAGCTATTAAAATCATACAATTTCATAAAATTGTTATTTCAACATAATAGGAGATATCAAAAATCCGTTCGCAATTTGGCATCATCAGCATCTAGAGGTCATGTACACCAAATTTCACTTGAATCTGACCAACCATGTCCGACGAGTACGTTAAAGTTCACCATATGCCCAAATTTTTACATTCCTTATTACCTCACTTCCTGTTGGGCGTGGCTAATGCAATGTAATACGAAAGTTGTTCGTCTTGGAGAGTATGACACACCTACCAAATTTTGTGCGTGCAGCTCAAAGTATATGTGAACCATGGCACTTAATGTCAATTTCTGTACTTTTTCCACCTTGCCAGATGGTGGCGCTGCAACAACCACGCCCATTAAGTGTATGAATGTTGGCGTCATGATAATATCTATAACTTTGTAAATGACTTTCAGACAATTCCATCAACGCCCTGCGATCTAATGACACTTTTCCTTTTTTTCAATTTTTCCCATATTTCACTCATCCGCCATCTTGAAATTATAAAGGGTATGAATAATCCCTTCGCAATTTTACATCAGCAACATCTTGGCATCATGTCTACCAAATTTCACAGGAATCTGACCAACGGTGTCCGAGGAGTACATTAAAGTTCAGTGGGTGTCCGGCCCCATAGAGCCCAATGTAATTTTTTACTTTAGGGGGCGCTACGGAGTCCCTGGGCCACACCCAAGTCCATGCCTCTGTATACCTCTAGTGTTCCATACTTCCAAGGTGTGTGCAAAATTTCATGAGTTTTCATGCACGGGAAAGGGGTCAAAAATGGCCGTAACCAGGGGAAGAAAAATAATAATAATAATAATGACAAATCCTTACAAAAGCAATAGGGCTTCGCACCGGTCGGTGCACAAGCCCGTTCCGGACTCGTGCACCTCGGTGCTCGGGCCCTAATTAAAGCCGCAAGCGGCGATGACGGGCCCTCGCACCAGGTGCACCGCAAAGAGTGCATATCGCAACAATGGTACACAGTGAAGGCACATTCACTCGGAGCAGGTGTGCTATCTTTGTCTCACCCTCATTTTTTACACTCGCAGACACTCACTGTCACACACTCACTCAGTCTGCCTTTTAAACTCTTTCTGTTAGTAGGGGCGCTACAGAGAATCACATAAGTCATACTGCATGTTCAGAAGGTGGTCCACAGTCTGAGTACCAACTTTGGCTATGATAGGTCAAACCGTTTCCAAGTTATAATGTTCGACCACAAGGGGGCATTAGAGAGTTTCGATTCATGGTTTTGCGTGGTCAGAACACGGTCAGGAGTCCATATACCAAGTTTGGATAAGCTACGTCAAACCGTGTCCAAGTTATCATATTTGACCACTAGAGGGCGCTAGAGAGTTTCGATTCATCGTTATGCGTGGTCAGAACACGGTCAGGAGTCCATATACCAAGTTTGGATAAGCTACGTCAAACCGTTTCCAAGTTATCATATTTGACCACTAGAGGGCGCTAGACAGTTTTGATTCATGATTCTGTGTGGTCAGTACACGGTCAAGAGTCCATATACTAAGTTTGGATAAGCTACGTCAAACCGTTTCCAAGTTATAATATTTGACCACTAGGGGCGCTACAGAGTTTCGATTCATGGTTATGCGTGGTCAGAACACGGTCAGGAGTCCATAAACCAAGTTTGGATAAGCTATGTCAAACCGTTTCCAAGTTATAATTTTTGACCACTAGCACTTTTAGCACCTTTCCTGCTTGACCAGGTGGTGGCGCTATAACAGGCACGCCCACGGGGTGTCTAGATATCATCACAGGCACACGATCTATGAACCTGTGAAGTTTCAGATCAATCGGGTAAAGCATAGTCAATTTCTGGCACTTTTCCTGCTTGGCCAGGTGGTGGCGCTATAACAGCCACGCCCACGGGGTGTCTAGATGTCATCACAGTCATACCATCTATGAACCTGTGAGGTGTCAGACCAAACGGTTAATGCAGTGTGATTTTATGACACACTTCCTGTTTCGTGATGAGCTATTAAAATCATACAATTTCCTAATATTGTTATTCCAACATATTTCGTAGTATCAAAAATCCGTTCGCAATTTAGCATCAGCAACATCTAGAGGTCATGTACACCAAATTTCACTGGAATCTGACATACCGTGTCCGACAAGTACGTTAAAGTTCACTGTGTGTCCAAATTTTTACACTCCTTAATACCTCACTTCCTGTTGGGCGTGGCTAATGCAATGTAATACAGAAATTGTTCGTCTTGGGGAGTCCCAAACACCTACCAAATTTCGTGCATGTAGCTCAAAGTATATGTGAACCATAGAACTAAATGTCAATTTCTGTAGTGGTTCCACCTTGCCAGATGGTGGCGCTGTAACAACCACGCCCAGTAAGTGAATGGATATCGTGGTAATCATAAGATCTATAAACGGTATGAGTTTCAGGCGATTTTGTCAATCCAGTGTGATGTTATGCCACATTTCCTATTTTTCATTTTTTCTCTTATTTCATGCATCCGCCATCTTGAATTCGTAAAAGGTATGAAAAATCCCTTCGCAATTTGACATGAGCAATGTCTTGGTATCATGTCTACCAAATTTCACAGGAATCTGACAAACGGTGTCCGAGGAGTATGTTAAAGTTCATCATGAGACCGCCCCATAGAGCCCAAGGTATTTTTTTACTTTAGGGGGCGCTACGGAGTCCCTGGGCCACACCCGGGTCTATACCTCTGTAAACCTCCAGTGTTCCAGACTTCCAAGGTGTGTGCAAAATTTCGTGAGTTTTCATGCACGGGAAAGGGGTCAAAAATGGCCGGTTCCAGGGGAAGAAAAATAATAATAATTAAAGCCGCAAGCGGCGATGACGGGCCCTCGCACCAGGTGCACCGCAAAGAGTGCATATCGCAACAATGGTACACAGTGAAGGCACATTCACTCGGAACAGGTGTGCTATCTTTGTCTCACCCTCATTTTTTACACTCGCAGACACTCACTGTCACACACTCACTCAGTCTGCCTTTTAAACTCTTTCTGTTAGTAGGGGCGCTACAGAGAATCACATAAGTCATACTGCATGTTCAGAAGGTGGTCCACAGTCTGAGTACCAACTTTGGCTATGATAGGTCAAACCGTTTCCAAGTTATAATGTTCGACCACAAGGGGGCATTAGAGAGTTTCGATTCATGGTTTTGCGTGGTCAGAACACGGTCAGGAGTCCATATACCAAGTTTGGATAAGCTACGTCAAACCGTGTCCAAGTTATCATATTTGACCACTAGAGGGCGCTAGAGAGTTTCGATTCATCGTTATGCGTGGTCAGAACACGGTCAGGAGTCCATATACCAAGTTTGGATAAGCTACGTCAAACCGTTTCCAAGTTATCATATTTGACCACTAGAGGGCGCTAGACAGTTTTGATTCATGATTCTGTGTGGTCAGTACACGGTCAAGAGTCCATATACTAAGTTTGGATAAGCTACGTCAAACCGTTTCCAAGTTATAATATTTGACCACTAGGGGCGCTACAGAGTTTCGATTCATGGTTATGCGTGGTCAGAACACGGTCAGGAGTCCATAAACCAAGTTTGGATAAGCTATGTCAAACCGTTTCCAAGTTATAATTTTTGACCACTAGCACTTTTAGCACCTTTCCTGCTTGACCAGGTGGTGGCGCTATAACAGGCACGCCCACGGGGTGTCTAGATATCATCACAGGCACACGATCTATGAACCTGTGAAGTTTCAGATCAATCGGGTAAAGCATAGTCAATTTCTGGCACTTTTCCTGCTTGGCCAGGTGGTGGCGCTATAACAGCCACGCCCACGGGGTGTCTAGATGTCATCACAGTCATACCATCTATGAACCTGTGAGGTGTCAGACCAAACGGTTAATGCAGTGTGATTTTATGACACACTTCCTGTTTCGTGATGAGCTATTAAAATCATACAATTTCCTAATATTGTTATTCCAACATATTTCGTAGTATCAAAAATCCGTTCGCAATTTAGCATCAGCAACATCTAGAGGTCATGTACACCAAATTTCACTGGAATCTGACATACCGTGTCCGACAAGTACGTTAAAGTTCACTGTGTGTCCAAATTTTTACACTCCTTAATACCTCACTTCCTGTTGGGCGTGGCTAATGCAATGTAATACAGAAATTGTTCGTCTTGGGGAGTCCCACACACCTACCAAATTTCGTGCATGTAGCTCAAAGTATATGTGAACCATAGAACTAAATGTCAATTTCTGTAGTGGTTCCACCTTGCCAGATGGTGGCGCTGTAACAACCACGCCCAGTAAGTGAATGGATATCGTGGTAATCATAAGATCTATAAACGGTATGAGTTTCAGGCGATTTTGTCAATCCAGTGTGATGTTATGCCACATTTCCTATTTTTCATTTTTTCTCTTATTTCATGCATCCGCCATCTTGAATTCGTAAAAGGTATGAAAAATCCCTTCGCAATTTGACATGAGCAATGTCTTGGTATCATGTCTACCAAATTTCACAGGAATCTGACAAACGGTGTCCGAGGAGTATGTTAAAGTTCATCATGAGACCGCCCCATAGAGCCCAAGGTATTTTTTTACTTTAGGGGGCGCTACGGAGTCCCTGGGCCACACCCGGGTCTATACCTCTGTAAACCTCCAGTGTTCCAGACTTCCAAGGTGTGTGCAAAATTTCGTGAGTTTTCATGCACGGGAAAGGGGTCAAAAATGGCCGGTTCCAGGGGAAGAAAAATAATAATAATTAAAGCCACAAGCGGCGATGACGGGCCCTCGCACCAGGTGCACCGCAAAGAGCGCATATCGCAACAATGGTTCACAGTGAAGGCACATTCAGTCGGAACAGGTGTGCTATCTTTGTCTCACCCTCATTTTTTACACTCGCAGACACTCACTGTCACACACTCACTCAGTCTGCCTTTTAAAGTCTTTCTCTTAGTAGGGGCGCTACAGAGATTCACATAAGTCATACTGCATGTTCAGAAGGTGGTCCACAGTCTGAGTTCCAACTTTGGCTATGATAGGTCAAACCGTTTCCAAGTTATAATGTTCGACCACAAGGGGGCATTAGAGAGTTTCGATTCATGGTTTTGCGTGGTCAGAACACGGTCAGGAGTCCATATACCAAGTTTGGATAAGCTACGTCAAACCGTGTCCAAGTTATCATATTTGACCACTAGAGGGCGCTAGAGAGTTCCGATTCATCGTTATGCGTGGTCAGAACACGGTCAGGAGTCCATATACCAAGTTTGAATAAGCTATGTCAAACCGTTCCAAAGTAATCATATTTGACCACTAGAGGGCGCTAGACAGTTTCGATTCATGATTCTGTGTGGTCAGTACACGGTCAAGCGTCCATATACTAAGTTTGGATAAGCTACGTCAAACCGTTTCCAAGTTATAATATTTGACCACTAGGGGCGCTACAGAGTTTCGATTCATGATTATGCGTGGTCAGAACATGTTCAGGAGTCCATATACTAAGTTTGGATAAGCTACATCAAACCGTTTCCAAGTTATAATATTTGACCACTAGGGGTATAGAGACTTTCGATTCATGGTTATGCGTGGTCAGAACACGGTCAGGAGTCCATATACCAAGTTTGGGTAAGTTACGTCAAACTGTTTCTAAGTTATAAAATTTGACCACTAGGGGCAATCGGGTAAAGCATTGTCAATTTCTGGCACATTTCCTGCTTGACCAGGTGGTGGCGCTATAACAGGCATGTCCATGGGGTGTCTAGATATCATCACAGTCATACCATCTATGAACCAGTGAAGTTTCAGATCAATCGGGTAAAGCATTGTCAATTTCTGGCACATTTCCTGCTTGACCAGATGGTGGCGCTATAACAGGCACGCCCACGGGTCGTCTAGAAATCATCACAGTCATACCATCTATGAACCAGTGAAGTTTCAGATCAATCGGTTAAAGCATAGTCAATTTCTGGCACTTTTCCTGCTTGGCCAGGTGGTGGCGCTATAACAGCCACGCCCACGGGGTGTCTAGATGTCATCACAGTCATACCATCTATGAACCTGTGAAGTTTCAGACCAATCGGTTAATGCAGTGTGATTTTATGACACACTTCCTGTTTTGTGATGAGCTATTAAAATCATACAATTTCATAATATTGTTATTACAACATATTACGAAATATCAAAAATCCGTTCGCAATTTAGCATCAGCAGCATCTAGAGGTCATGTACACCAAATTTCACTTGAATCTGACATACCGTGTCCGACGAGTACGTTAAAGTTCACTGTGTGTCCAAATTTTTACACTCCTTATTACCTCACTTCCTGTTGGACGTGGCTAATGCAATGTAATACGAAAGTTGTTCGTCTTGGGGAGACACACACACCTACCAAATTTTGTGTGCGTAGCTCAAAGTATATGCCAACCATGGCACTTAATGTCAATTTCTGTACTTTCTCCACCTTACCAGTTGGTGGCGCTGTAACAACCACGCCCATTAAGTGTATGAATGTTGGCGTCATGATAATATCTATAACTTTGTAAATGACATTCAGACGATTCCATCAACGCCCTGCGATCTAATGACACATTTCCGTTTTTTCAGTTTTTCCCATATTTCACTCATCCGCCATCTTGAAATTGTAAAGGGTATGAATAATCCCTTCGCAATTTTACATCAGCAACATCTTGGCATCATGTCTACCAAATTTCACAGGAATCTGACCAACGGTGTCCGAGGAGTACATTAAAGTTCAGTGGGTGTCCGGCCCCATAGAGCCCAATGTAATTTTTCACTTTAGGGGGCGCTACGGAGTCCCTGGGCCACACCCAAGTCCATGCCTCTGTATACCTCTAGTGTTCCATACTTCCAAGGTGTGTGCAAAATTTCATGAGTTTTCATGCACGGGAAAGGGGTCAAAAATGGCCGTAACCAGCGTAAGAAAAATAATAATAATAATAATTAAAGCCGCAAGCGGCGATGACGGGCCCTCGCACCAGGTGCACCGCAAAGAGCGCATATCGCAACAATGGTACACAGTGAAGGCACATTCACTCGGAACAGGTGTGCTATCTTTGTCTCACCCTCATTTTTTACACTCGCAGACACTCACTGTCACACACTCACTCAGTCTGCCTTTTAAACTCTTTCTCTTAGTAGGGGCGCTACAGAGATTCACATAAGTCATACTGCATGTTCAGAAGGTGGTCCACAGTCTGAGTACCAACTTTGGCTATGATAGGTGAAACCGTTTCCAAGTTATAATGTTCGACCACAAGGGGGCATTAGAGAGTTTTGATTCATGGTTTTGCGTGGTCAGAACACGGTCAGGAGTCCATATACCAAGTTTGGATAAGCTACGTCAAACCGTGTCCAAGTTATCATATTTGACCACTAGAGGGCGTTAGAGAGTTTCGATTCATCATTATGCGTGGTCAGAACACGGTTAGGAGTCCATATACCAAGTTTGGATAAGCTACGTCAAACCGTTTCCAAGTTATCATATTTGACCACTAGAGGGCGCTAGACACTTTCGATTCATGATTCTGTGTGGTCAGTACACGGTCAAGAGTCCATATACTAATTTTGGATAAACTACGTCAAACCGTTTCCAAGTTATAATATTTGACCACTAGGGGCGCTACAGAGTTTCGATTCATGGTTATGCGTGGTCAGAACACGTTCAGGAGTCCATAAACCAAGTTTGGATAAGCTATGTCAAACCGTTTCCAAGTTATAATTTTTGACCACTAGCGCTTTTAGCACCTTTCCTGCTTGACCAGGTGGTGGCGCTATAACATGCACGCCCACGGGTCGTCTACAAATCATCACAGTCATACCATCTATGAACCAGTGAAGTTTCAGATCAATCGGTTAAAGCATAGTCAATTTCTGGCACTTTTCCTGCTTGACCAGGTGGTGGCGCTATAACAGCCATGCCCACTGGGTGTCTAGATGTCATCACAGTCATACCATCTATGAACCTGTGAAGTTTCAGACCAAACGGTTAATGCAGTGCGATTTTATGACACACTTCCTGTTTCGTGATGAGCTATTAAAATCATACAATTTCATAATATTGTTATTCCAACATATTTCGTAGTATCAAAAATCTGTTCGCAATTTAGCATCATCAGCATCTAGAGGTCATGTACACCAAATTTCACTTGAATCTGACATACCGTGTCCGACAAGTACGTTAAAGTTCACTGTGTGTCCAAATTTTTACATTCCTTAATACCTCACTTCCTGTTGGGCGTGGCTAATGCAATGTAATGCAAAAATTGTTCGTCTTGGGGAGTCCCACACACCTACCAAATTTTGTGAGTGTAGCTCAAAGTATGTGTCAACCATAGCACTTTATGTCAATTTCTGTAGTGGTTCCACCTTGCCAGATGGTGGCGCTGTAACAACCACACCCATTAAGTGTATGGATATCGTTGTAATCATAAGACCTATAAACGGTATGAGTTTCAAGCGATTTTATCAGTCCAGTGTGATGTTATGCCACATTTCCCATTTTTCATTTTTTCTCTTATTTCATGCATCCGCCATCTTGAATTTGTAAAAGGTAGGAAAAATCCCTTCGCAATTTCACGTCCGCCACATCTTGGCATCATGTCTACCAAATTTCACAGGAATCTGACAAATGGTGTCCGACAAGTGCGTTAAAGTTCATCATGAGACCGGCCCATAGAGCCCAATGTTTTTTTTTACTTTAGGGGGCGCTACGGAGTCCCTGGGCCACACCCAGATCTATGCCCCTGTATAAATCGAATGGTGAATACTTCCAAGGTGTGTGCAAAATTTCATGAGTTTTCGTGCACGGGAAAGTGGACAAAAAGGCCCGTATGTTTGGGAGGAAAAGAATAACAAATAAAAATTAAAGCCGCAAGCGGCGATGACGGGCCCTCGCACCAGGTGCACCGCAAAGAGCGCATATCGCAACAATGGTACACAGTGAAGGCACATTCACTCGGAACAGGTGTGCTATCTTTGTCTCACCCTCATTTTTTACACTCGCAGACACTCACTGTCACACACTCACTCAGTCTGCCTTTTAAACTCTTTCTCTTAGTAGGGGCGCTACAGAGATTCACATAAGTCATACTGCATGTTCAGAAGGTGGTCCACAGTCTGAGTACCAACTTTGGCTATGATAGGTGAAACCGTTTCCAAGTTATAATGTTCGACCACAAGGGGGCATTAGAGAGTTTTGATTCATGGTTTTGCGTGGTCAGAACACGGTCAGGAGTCCATATACCAAGTTTGGATAAGCTACGTCAAACCGTGTCCAAGTTATCATATTTGACCACTAGAGGGCGTTAGAGAGTTTCGATTCATCATTATGCGTGGTCAGAACACGGTTAGGAGTCCATATACCAAGTTTGGATAAGCTACGTCAAACCGTTTCCAAGTTATCATATTTGACCACTAGAGGGCGCTAGACACTTTCGATTCATGATTCTGTGTGGTCAGTACACGGTCAAGAGTCCATATACTAATTTTGGATAAGCTACGTCAAACCGTTTCCAAGTTATAATATTTGACCACTAGGGGCGCTACAGAGTTTCGATTCATGGTTATGCGTGGTCAGAACACGTTCAGGAGTCCATAAACCAAGTTTGGATAAGCTATGTCAAACCGTTTCCAAGTTATAATTTTTGACCACTAGCGCTTTTAGCACCTTTCCTGCTTGACCAGGTGGTGGCGCTATAACATGCACGCCCACGGGTCGTCTACAAATCATCACAGTCATACCATCTATGAACCAGTGAAGTTTCAGATCAATCGGTTAAAGCATAGTCAATTTCTGGCACTTTTCCTGCTTGACCAGGTGGTGGCGCTATAACAGCCATGCCCACTGGGTGTCTAGATGTCATCACAGTCATACCATCTATGAACCTGTGAAGTTTCAGACCAAACGGTTAATGCAGTGCGATTTTATGACACACTTCCTGTTTCGTGATGAGCTATTAAAATCATACAATTTCATAATATTGTTATTCCAACATATTTCGTAGTATCAAAAATCTGTTCGCAATTTAGCATCATCAGCATCTAGAGGTCATGTACACCAAATTTCACTTGAATCTGACATACCGTGTCCGACAAGTACGTTAAAGTTCACTGTGTGTCCAAATTTTTACATTCCTTAATACCTCACTTCCTGTTGGGCGTGGCTAATGCAATGTAATACAAAAATTGTTCGTCTTGGGGAGTCCCACACACCTACCAAATTTTGTGAGTGTAGCTCAAAGTATGTGTCAACCATAGCACTTTATGTCAATTTCTGTAGTGGTTCCACCTTGCCAGATGGTGGCGCTGTAACAACCACACCCATTAAGTGTATGGATATCGTTGTAATCATAAGACCTATAAACGGTATGAGTTTCAAGCGATTTTATCAATCCAGTGTGATGTTATGCCACATTTCCTATTTTTCATTTTTTCTCTTATTTCATGCATCCGCCATCTTGAATTTGTAAAAGGTAGGAAAAATCCCTTCGCAATTTCACGTCCGCCACATCTTGGCATCATGTCTACCAAATTTCACAGGAATCTGACAAACGGTGTCCGACAAGTGCGTTAAAGTTCATCATGAGACCGGCCCATAGAGCCCAATGTTTTTTTTTACTTTAGGGGGCGCTACGGAGTCCCTGGGCCACACCCAGATCTATGCCCCTGTATAAATCGAATGGTGAATACTTCCAAGGTGTGTGCAAAATTTCATGAGTTTTCGTGCACGGGAAAGTGGACAAAAAGGCCCGTATGTTTGGGAGGAAAAGAATAACAAATAAAAATAATAATCCTTACAAAAACAATAGGGCTTCGCACCTATCGGTGCACAAGCCCGTTCCGGGCTCGTGCACCTCGGTGCTCGGGCCCTAATAATAATCCTTACAAAAACAATAGGGCTTCGCACCTATCGGTGCACAAGCCCGTTCCGGGCTCGTGCACCTCGGTGCTCGGGCCCTAATAATAATAATGACAAATCCTTACAAAAGCAATAGGGCTTCGCACCGGTCGGTGCACAAGCCCGTTCCGGGCTCGTGCACCTCGGTGCTCGGGCCCTAATTAAGCCGCAAGCGGCGATGACGGGCCCTCGCACCAGGTGCACCGCAAAGAGCGCATATCGCAACAATGGTACACAGTGAAGGCACATTCACTCGGAACAGGTGTGCTATCTTTGTCTCACCCACATTTTTTACACTCGCAGACACTCACTGTCACACACTCACTCAGTCTGCCTTTTAAACTCTTTCTCTTAGTAGGGGCGCTACAGAGAATCACATAAGTCATACTGCATGTTCAGAAGGTGGTCCACAGTCTGAGTACCAACTTTGGCTATGATAGGTCAAACCGTTTCCAAGTTATAATGTTCGACCACAAGGGGGCATTAGAGAGTTTCGATTCATGGTTTTGCGTGGTCAGAACACGGTCAGGAGTCCATATACCAAGTTTGGATAAGCTACGTCAAACCGTGTCCAAGTTATCATATTTGACCACTAGAGGGCGCTAGAGAGTTTCGATTCATCGTTATGCGTGGTCAGAACATGGTGAGGAGTCCATATACCAAGTTTGAATAAGCTACGTCAAACCGTTCCCAAGTTATCATATTTGACCACTAGAGGGCGCTAGACAGTTTCGAGTCATGATTCTGTGTGGTCAGTACACGGTCAAGAGTCCATATGCTAAGTTTGGATAAGCTACGTCAAACCGTTTCCAAGTTATGATATTTGACCACTAGGGGCGCTACAGAGTTTCGATTCATGGTTATGCGTGGTCAGAACATGGTCAGGAGTCCATAAACCAAGTTTGGATAAGCTATGTCAAACCGTTTCCAAGTTACAATTTTTGACTAATAGCACTTTTAGCACCTTTCCTGCTTGACCAGGTGGTGGCGCTATAACAGGCACGCCCACGGGGTGTCTAGATATAATCACAGGCACACGATCTATGAACCTGTGAAGTTTCAGATCAATCAGGTAAAGCATAGTCAATTTCTGGCACTTTTCCTGCTTGGCCAGGTGGTGGCGCTATAACAGCCACGCCCACGGGGTGTCTAGATATAATCACAGGCACACGATCTATGAACCTGTGAAGTTTCAGATCAATCGGGTAAAGCATAGTCAATTTCTGGCACTTTTCCTGCTTGGCCAGGTGGTGGCGCTATAACAGCCACGCCCACGGGGTGTCTAGATGTCATCACAGTCATACCATCTATGAACCTGTGAGGTGTCAGACCAAACGGTTAATGCAGTGTGATTTTATGACCCACTTCCTGTTTCGTGATGAGCTATTAAAATCATACAATTTCATAATATTGTTATTACAACATATTACGAAATATCAAAAATCCGTTCGCAATTTAGCATCAGCAGCATCTAGAGGTCATGTACACCAAATTTCACTTGAATCTGACATACCGTGTCCGACGAGTACGTTAAAGTTCACTGTGTGTCCAAATTGTTACACTCCTTATTACCTCACTTCCTGTCGGGCGTGGCTAATGCAATGTAATATGAAAGTTGTTCGTCTTGGGGAGTCCCACACACCTGCCAAATTTCGTGAGTGTAGGTCAAAGTATATGTCAACCATGGCACTTAATGTCAATTTCTGTAGTGGTTCCACCTTGCCAGATGGTGGCGCTGTAGCAACCACGCCCATTAAGTGAATGGATATCATCGTAATCATAAGATCTATAAACGGTATGAGTTTCAGACAATTCTATCAATGCATTGCAACGTTATGACACTTTTCCTGTTTTTCAGTTTTTCTCGGAATTCATTCGTCCGCCATATTGAAATCGTAAAAGGTATAAAAAATCCCTTCGCAATTTCACATCATCAACATGTCGGCATCATGTCTGACAAATTTCATGGGAATCTGACGAACGGTGTCCGAGGAGTATGTTAAAGTTCATCATGTGACAGGCCCATAGAGCCCAATGTATTTTTTTTTTTGCAGGGGGCGCTAGGGAGTCCCTGGGCCACACCCGGATCTATGGCTCGGTCTGCCTCGAATGGCGCGCACTCCCAACGTGTGTGCAAAATTTCGTGAGTTTTCGTGCACAGGAAAGGGGTCGAAATGGCCAATTTCGTTGGGAGGAAAAGAATAATAATAATAATAATAATAATAAAAAGAATAATAATCTGAGCAAAAGCAATAGGGCTTCGCACCGGTCGGTGCACAAGCCCGTTCCGAGCTCGTGCACCTCGGTGCTCGGGCCCTAATAATAAAAGAAAAAAATCCTTACAAAAGCAATAGGGCTTCGCACCGGTCGGTGCACAAGCCCGTTCGGGCTCGTGCACCTCGGTGCTCGGGCCCTAATAATAATAATTAAAGCCGCGAGCGGCGATGACGGGCCCTCGCACCAGGTGCACCGCAAAGAGTGCATATCGCAACAATGGTACACAGTGAATGCACATTCACTCGGAACAGGTGTGCTATCTTTGTCTCACCCTCATTTTTTACACGCGCAGACACTCACTGTCACACACTCACTCAGTCTGCCTTTTAAACTCTTTCTCTTAGTAGGGGCGCTACAGAGATTCACATAAGTCATACTGCATGTTCAGAAGGTGGTCCACAGTCTGAGTACCAACTTTGGCTATGATAGGTGAAACCGTTTCCAAGTTATAATGTTCGACCACAAGGGGGCAGTAGAGAGTTTCGATTCATGGTTTTGCGTGGTCAGAACACGGTCAGGAGTCCATATACCAAGTTTGAATAAGCTACGTCAAATCGTTCCCAAGTTATCATATTTGACCACTAGAGGGCGCTAGACAGTTTCGATTCATGATTCTGTGTGGTCAGTACACGGTCAAGAGTCCATATACTAAGTTTGGATAAGCTACGTCAAACCGTTTCCAAGTTATAATATTTGACCACTAGGGGCGCTACAGAGTTTCGATTCATGGTTATGCGTGGTCAGAACACGGTCAGGAGTCCATAAACCAAGTTTGGATAAGCTATGTCAAACCGTTTCCAAGTTATAATTTTTGACCACTAGCACTTTTAGCACCTTTCCTGCTTGACCAGGTGGTGGTGCTATAACAGGCACGCCCACGGGGTGTCTAGATATCATCACAGGCACACAATCTATGAACCTGTGAAGTTTCAGATCAATCGGGTAAAGTATAGTCAATTTCTGGCACTTTTCCTGCTTGGCCAGGTGGTGGCGCTATAACAGCCACGCCCACGGGGTGTCTAGATGTCATCACAGTCATACTATCTATAAGCCAGTGAAGTTTCAGATTAATCGGGTAAAGCATTATCAATTTCTAGCACATTTCCTGCTTGGCCAGGTGGTGGCGCTATAACAGCCACGCCCCCGGGGTGTCTAGATATCATCACAGTCATACCATCTATGAACCTGTGAAGTTTCAGACCAATCGGTTAATGCTGTGTAATTTTATGACACACTTCCTGTTTCGTGATGAGCTATTAAAATCATACAATTTCATAAAATTGTTATTTCAACATAGTACGAGATATCAAAAATCCCTTCGCAATTTGGCATCATCAGCATCTAGAGGTCATGTACACCAAATTTCACTTCAATCTGACATACCGTGTCCGACGAGTACGTTAAAGTTCATTGTGTGTCCAAATTTTTACACTCCTTATTACCTCACTTCCTGTTGGGCGTGGCTAATGCAATGTAATACAAAAATTGTTCGTCTTAGGGAGTCCCACACACCTACCAAATTTCGTGCATGTAGCTCAAAGTATATGTGAACCATGGAGCTAAATGTCAATTTCTGTAGTGGTTCCACCTTGCCAGATGGTGGCGCTGTAATAACCACGCCCAGTAAGTGAATGGATATCGTGGTAATCATAAGATCTATAAACGGTATGAGTTTCAGGCGATTTTATCAATCAAGTGTGATGTTATGCCACATTTCCTATTTTTCATTTTTTCTCTTATTTCATGCATCCGCCATCTTGAATTCGTAAAAGGTATGAAAAATCCCTTCGCAATTTGACATGAGCAATGTCTTGGTATCATATCTACCAAATTTCACAGGAATCTGACAAACGGTGTCCGAGGAGTATGTTAAAGTTCATCATGAGACCGCCCCATAGAGCCCAAGGTATTTTTTTACTTTAGGGGGCGCTACGGAGTCCCTGGGCCACACCCGGGTCTATACCTCTGTAAACCTCCAGTGTTCCAGACTTCCAAGGTGTGTGCAAGATTTCGTGAGTTTTCATGCACGGGAAAGGGGTCAAAAATGGCCGGTTCCAGGGGAAGAAAAATAATAATAATAATAATAATTAAAGCCGCAAGCGGCGATGACGGGCCCTCGCACCAGGTGCACCGCAAAGAGCGCATATCGCTACAATAGTACACAGTGAAGGCACATTCACTCGGAACAGGTGTGCTATCTTTATCTCACCCTCATTTTTTACACTCGCAGACACTCACTGTCACACACTCACTCAGTCTGCCTTTTAAACTCTTTCTCTTAGTAAGGGCGCTACAGAGATTCACATAAGTCATACTGCATTATCAGAAGATGGTCCACAGTGTGTGTACCAACTTTGGCTATGATAGGTCAAACCGTTTCCAAGTTATAATGTTCGACCACAAGGGGGCATTAGAGAGTTTCGATTCATGATTTTGCGTGGTCAGAACACGGTCAGGAGTCCATATACCAAGTTTGGATAAGCTACGTCAAACCGTTTCCAAGTTATCATATTTGACCACTAGAGGGCGCTAGACAGTTTCAATTCATGGTTATGCGTGGTCAGAACACGGTCAGGAGTCCATATACTAAGTTTGGATAAGCTACGTCAAACCGTTTCCAAGTTATAATAT
The DNA here is from genome assembly GCA_027497455.2 of Sardinella longiceps. Taxonomy (NCBI): domain Eukaryota; kingdom Metazoa; phylum Chordata; class Actinopteri; order Clupeiformes; family Clupeidae; genus Sardinella; species Sardinella longiceps. Next base: position 1,824,848 of record JAODXP020000029.1, on the reverse strand, counting down.
TTGACCACTAGGGGCACTAGAGATTTTCGAATCATGGTTATGCGTGGTCAGAACACGGTCAGGAGTCCATATACCAAGTTTGCATAAGCTATATCAAACCGTTTCCAAGTTATAATTTTTGACCACTAGCACTTTTAGCACATTTCCTGCTTGACCAGGTGGTGGCGCTATAACAGGCACGCCCATAGGGTGTCTAGATATCATCACAGGCACACCATCTATGAACCTGTTAAGTTTCAGATCAATCAGGTAAAGCATTGTCAATTTCTGGCACATTTCCTACTTGACCAGGTGGTGGCGCTATAACAGACACGCCCACGGGCCGTCTAGATATCATCACACTCATACCATCTATGAACCTGTGAAGTTTCAGACCAATCGGTTAATGCAGTGTGATTTTATGACACACTTCCTGTTTCGTGATAAGCACTTTTTCTGCTTGACCAGACGATGGCGCTATAACAGTCACGCCCACGGGGTGTTTAGATATCATCACAGTCATACCATCTATGAACCAGTCAAGTTTCAGATCAATCGGGCAAAGCATTGTCAATTTCTGGCACATTTCATGCTTGACCAGGTGGTGGCGCTACAACAGCCACGCCCACGGAGTGTCTAGATATCATCACACTCATACCATCAATGAACCTGTGAAGTTTCAGACCAATCGGTTAATGCAGTGTGATTTTATGACACACTTCCTGTTTCGTGATGAGCTATTAAAATCATACAATTTCATAATATTGTTATTCCAACATATTTCGTAGTATCAAAAATCCGTTCGCAATTTAGCTTCAGCAGCATCTAGAGGTCATGTACACCAAATTTCACTTGAATCTGACATACCGTGTCCGACGAGTACGTTAAAGTTCACTGTGTGTCCAAATTGTTACACTCCTTATTACCTCACTTCCTGTTGGGTGTGGCTAATGCAATGTAATATGAAAGTTGTTCGTCTTGGGGAGTCCCACACACCTGCCAAATTTCGTGAGTGTAGGTCAAAGTATATGTCAACCATGGCACTTAATGTCAATTTCTGTAGTGGTTCCACCTTGCCAGATGGTGGCGCTGTAGCAACCACGCCCATTAAGTGAATGGATATCATCGTAATCATAAGATCTATAAACGGTATGAGTTTCAGACAATTCTATCAATGCATTGCAACGTTATGACACTTTTCCTGTTTTTCAGTTTTTCTCGGAATTCATTCGTCCGCCATATTGAAATCGTAAAAGGTATAAAAAATCCCTTCGCAATTTCACATCATCAACATGTCGGCATCATGTCTGACAAATTTCATGGGAATCTGACAAACGGTGTCCGAGGAGTATGTTAAAGTTCATCATGTGACCGGCCCATAGAGCCCAATGTATTTTTTTTTTTTGTAGGGGCGCTAGGGAGTCCCTGGGCCACACCCGGATCTATGGCTCGGTCTGCCTCGAATGGCGCGCACTCCCAACGTGTGTGCAAAATTTCGTGAGTTTTCGTGCACAGGAAAGGGGTCAAAATGGCCAATTTCGTTGGGAGGAAAAGAATAATAATAATAAGAAGAATAATTAAAGCCACAAGTGGCGATGACGGGCCCTCGCACCAGGTGCACCACAAAGAGTGCATATCGCAACAATGGTACACAGTGAAGGCACATTCAGTCGGAACAGGTGTGCTATCTTTGTCTCACCCTCATTTTTTACACTCGCAGACATTCACTGTCACACACTCACTCAGACTGCCTTTTAAACTCTTTCTCTTAGTAGGGGCGCTACAGAGATTCACATAAGTCATACTGCATGTTCAGAAGGTGGTCCACAGTCTGAGTACCAACTTTGGCTATGATAGGTGAAACCGTTTCCCAGTTATAATGTTCGACCACAAGGGGGCATTAGAGAGTTTCGATTCATGGTTTTGCATGGTCAGAACACGGTCAGGAGTCCATATACCAAGTTTGGATAAGCTAAGTCAAACCGTGTCCAAGTTATCATATTTGACCACTAGAGGGCGCTAGAGAGTTCCGATTCATCATTATGCGTGGTCAGAACACGGTCAGGAGTCCATATACCAAGTTTGAATAAGCTACGTCAAACCGTTTCTAAGTTATCATTATTGACCACTAGAGGGCGCTAGAGAGTTTCGATTCATCATTATGCGTGGTCAGAACACGGTCAGGAGTCCATATACCAAGTTTGAATAAGCTACGTCAAACCGTTCCCAAGTTATCATATTTGACCACTAGAGGGCGCTAGACAGTTTCGATGCATGATTCTGTCTGGTCAGTACACGGTCAAGAGTCCATATACTAAGTTTGGATAAGCTACGTCAAACCGTTTCCAAGTTATAATATTTTACCACTAGGGGTGCTACAGAGTTTCAATTCATGGTTATGCGTGGTCAGAACACGGTCAGGAGTCCATAAACCAAGTTTGGATAAGCTATGTCAAACCGTTTCCAAGTTATAATTTTTGACCACTAGCACTTTTAGCACCTTTCCTGCTTGACCAGGTGGTGGCGCTATAACAGGCATGCCCACGGGGTGTCCAGATATCATCACAGGCACACGATCTATGAACCTGTGAGGTTTCAGATCAATCGGGTAAAGCATAGTCAATTTTTGGCACTTTTCCTGCTTGACCAGGTGGTGGCGCTATAACAGGCACGCCCACGGGGTGTCTAGATATCATCACGGGCATACAATCTATGAACCTGTGAAGTTTCAGATCAATCGGGTACAGCATTGTCAATTTCTGGCACATTTCCTACTTGACCAGGTGGCGGCGCTATAACAGCCACGCCCACGGGCTGTCTAGATATCATCACAGTCATACCATCTATGAACCTGTGAAGTTTCAGACCAAGCGATTAATGCAGTGTGATTTTATGACACACTTCCTGTTTCGTGATGAGCTATAAAAATCATACAATTTCATAAAATTGTTATTTCAACATAGCACGAGATATCAAAAATCCGTTCGCAATTTGGCATCATCAGCATCTAGAGGTCATGTACACCAAATTTCACTCGAATCTGACCAACCATGTCCGACGAGTACGTTAAAGTTCACTATATGCCCAAATGTTTACATTCCTTATTACCTCACTTCCTGTTGGGCGTGGCTAATGCAATGTAATACGAAAATTGTTCGTCTTGGAGAGTACGACACACCTACCAAATTTTGTGCGTGCAGCTCAAAGTATATGTGAACCATGGCACTTAATGTCAATTTCTGTACTTTTTCCACCTTGCCAGATGGTGGCGCTGCAACAACCACGCCCATTAAGTGTATGAATGTTGGCGTCATGATAATATCTATAACTTTGTAAATGACTTTCAGACAATTCCATCAACGCCCTGCGATCTAATGACACTTTTCCTTTTTTTCAATTTTTCCCATATTTCACTCATCCGCCATCTTGAAATTATAAAGGGTATGAATAATCCCTTCGCAATTTAACATCAGCAACATCTTGGCATCATGTCTACCAAATTTCACAGGAATCTGACCAACGGTGTCCGAGGAGTACATTAAAGTTCAGTGGGTGTCCGGCCCCATAGAGCCCAATGTAATTTTTTACTTTAGGGGGCGCTACGGAGTCCCTGGGCCACACCCAAGTCCATGCCTCTGTATACCTCTAGTGTTCCATACTTCCAAGGTGTGTGCAAAATTTCATGAGTTTTCACGCACGGGAAAGGGGTCAAAAATGGCCGTAACCAGGGGAAGAAAAATAATAATAATAATAATAATAATAATAATTAAAGCCACAAGTGGCGATGACGGGCCCTCGCACCAGGTGCACCGCAAAGAGTGCATATCGCAACAATGGTACACAGTGAAGGCACATTCAGTCGGAACAGGTGTGCTATCTATGTCTCACCCTCATTTTTTACACTCGCAGACACTCACTGTCACACACTCACTCAGTCTGCCTTTTAAACGCTTTCTCTTAGTAGGGGCGCTACAGAGATTCACATAAGTCATACTGCATGTTCAGAAGGTGGTCCACAGTCTGAGTACCAACTTTGGCTATGATAGGTCAAACTGTTTCCAAGTTATAATGTTCGACCACAAGGGGGCATTAGAGTGTTTCGATTCATGGTTTTGCGTGGTCAGAACACGGTCAGGAGTCCATATACCAAGTTTGGATAAGCTATGTCAAACCGTGTCCAAGTTATCATATTTGACCACTAGAGGGCGCTAGAGAGTTTCGATTCATGGTTATGCGTGGTCAGTACACGGTCAAGAGTCCATATACTGAGTTTGGATAAGCTACGTCAAACCGTTTCCAAGTTATAATATTTGACCACTAGGGGTGCTACAGAGTTTCGATTCATGGTTATGCGTGGTCAGAACACGGTCAGGAGTCCATAAACCAAGTTTGGATAAGCTATGTCAAACCGTTTCCAAGTTATAATTTTTGACCACTAGCACTTTTAGCACCTTTCCTGCTTGACCAGGTGGTGGCGCTATAACAGGCATGCCCACGGGGTGTCCAGATATCATCACAGGCACACGATCTATGAACCTGTGAGGTTTCAGATCAATCGGGTAAAGCATAGTCAATTTTTGGCACTTTTCCTGCTTGACCAGGTGGTGGCGCTATAACAGGCACGCCCACGGGGTGTCTAGATATCATCACGGGCATACAATCTATGAACCTGTGAAGTTTCAGATCAATCGGGTACAGCATTGTCAATTTCTGGCACATTTCCTACTTGACCAGGTGGCGGCGCTATAACAGCCACGCCCACGGGCTGTCTAGATATCATCACAGTCATACCATCTATGAACCTGTGAAGTTTCAGACCAAATGATTAATGCAGTGTGATTTTATGACACACTTCCTGTTTCGTGATGAGCTATAAAAATCATACAATTTCATAAAATTGTTATTTCAACATAGCACGAGATATCAAAAATCCGTTCGCAATTTGGCATCATCAGCATCTAGAGGTCATGTACACCAAATTTCATTCGAATCTGACCAACCATGTCCGACGAGTACGTTAAAGTTCACTATATGCCCAAATTTTTACATTCCTTATTACCTCACTTCCTGTTGGGCGTGGCTAATGCAATGTAATACGAAAATTGTTCGTCTTGGAGAGTACGACACACCTACCAAATTTTGTGCGTGCAGCTCAAAGTATATGTGAACCATGGCACTTAATGTAAATTTCTGTACTGGTTCCACCTTGCCAGATGGTGGCGCTGCAACAACCACGCCCATTAAGTGTATGAATGTTGGCGTCATGGTAATATCTATAACTTTGTAAATGACTTTCAGACAATTCCATCAACGCCCTGCGATCTAATGACACTTTTCCTTTTTTTCAATTTTTCCCATATTTCACTCATCCGCCATCTTGAAATTATAAAGGGTATGAATAATCCCTTCGCAATTTTACATCAGCAACATCTTGGCATCATGTCTACCAAATTTCACAGGAATCTGACCAACGGTGTCCGAGGAGTACATTAAAGTTCAGTGGGTGTCCGGCCCCATAGAGCCCAATGTAATTTTTCACTTTAGGGGGCGCTACGGAGTCCCTGGGCCACACCCAAGTCCATGCCTCTGTATACCTCTAGTGTTCCATACTTCCAAGGTGTGTGCAAAATTTCATGAGTTTTCATGCACGGGAAAGGGGTCAAAAATGGCCGTAACCAGAGGAAGAAAAATAATAATAATAATTAAAGCCGCAAGCGGCGATGACGGGCCCTCGCACCAGGTGCACCGCAAAGAGCGCATATCGCAACAATGGTACACAGTGAAGGCACATTCACTCGGAACAGGTGTGCTATCTTTGTCTCACCCTCATTTTTTACACTCGCAGACACTCACTGTCACACACTCACTCAGTCTGCCTTTTAAACTCTTTCTCTTAGTAGGGGCGCTACAGAGATTCACATAAGTCATACTGCATGTTCAGAAGGTGGTCCACAGTCTGAGTACCAACTTTGGCTATGATAGGTGAAACCGTTTCCAAGTTATAATGTTCGACCACAAGGGGGCATTAGAGAGTTTTGATTCATGGTTTTGCGTGGTCAGAACACGGTCAGGAGTCCATATACCAAGTTTGGATAAGCTACGTCAAACCGTGTCCAAGTTATCATATTTGACCACTAGAGGGCGTTAGAGAGTTTCGATTCATCATTATGCGTGGTCAGAACACGGTTAGGAGTCCATATACCAAGTTTGGATAAGCTACGTCAAACCGTTTCCAAGTTATCATATTTGACCACTAGAGGGCGCTAGACACTTTCGATTCATGATTCTGTGTGGTCAGTACACGGTCAAGAGTCCATATACTAATTTTGGATAAACTACGTCAAACCGTTTCCAAGTTATAATATTTGACCACTAGGGGCGCTACAGAGTTTCGATTCATGGTTATGCGTGGTCAGAACACGTTCAGGAGTCCATAAACCAAGTTTGGATAAGCTATGTCAAACCGTTTCCAAGTTATAATTTTTGACCACTAGCGCTTTTAGCACCTTTCCTGCTTGACCAGGTGGTGGCGCTATAACATGCACGCCCACGGGTCGTCTACAAATCATCACAGTCATACCATCTATGAACCAGTGAAGTTTCAGATCAATCGGTTAAAGCATAGTCAATTTCTGGCACTTTTCCTGCTTGACCAGGTGGTGGCGCTATAACAGCCATGCCCACTGGGTGTCTAGATGTCATCACAGTCATACCATCTATGAACCTGTGAAGTTTCAGACCAAACGGTTAATGCAGTGCGATTTTATGACACACTTCCTGTTTCGTGATGAGCTATTAAAATCATACAATTTCATAATATTGTTATTCCAACATATTTCGTAGTATCAAAAATCTGTTCGCAATTTAGCATCATCAGCATCTAGAGGTCATGTACACCAAATTTCACTTGAATCTGACATACCGTGTCCGACAAGTACGTTAAAGTTCACTGTGTGTCCAAATTTTTACATTCCTTAATACCTCACTTCCTGTTGGGCGTGGCTAATGCAATGTAATGCAAAAATTGTTCGTCTTGGGGAGTCCCACACACCTACCAAATTTTGTGAGTGTAGCTCAAAGTATGTGTCAACCATAGCACTTTATGTCAATTTCTGTAGTGGTTCCACCTTGCCAGATGGTGGCGCTGTAACAACCACACCCATTAAGTGTATGGATATCGTTGTAATCATAAGACCTATAAACGGTATGAGTTTCAAGCGATTTTATCAGTCCAGTGTGATGTTATGCCACATTTCCTATTTTTCATTTTTTTCTCTTATTTCATGCATCCGCCATCTTGAATTTGTAAAAGGTAGGAAAAATCCCTTCGCAATTTCACGTCCGCCACATCTTGGCATCATGTCTACCAAATTTCACAGGAATCTGACAAATGGTGTCCGACAAGTGCGTTAAAGTTCATCATGAGACCGGCCCATAGAGCCCAATGTTTTTTTTTACTTTAGGGGGCGCTACGGAGTCCCTGGGCCACACCCAGATCTATGCCCCTGTATAAATCGAATGGTGAATACTTCCAAGGTGTGTGCAAAATTTCATGAGTTTTCGTGCAGGGGAAAGTGGACAAAAAGGCCCGTATGTTTGGGAGGAAAAGAATAACAAATAAAAATAATAATCCTTACAAAAACAATAGGGCTTCGCACCTATCGGTGCACAAGCCCGTTCCGGGCTCGTGCACCTCGGTGCTCGGGCCCTAATAATAATAATAATAATGACAAATCCTTACAAAAGCAATAGGGCTTCGCACCGGTCGGTGCACAAGCCCGTTCCGGGCTCGTGCACCTCGGTGCTCGGGCCCTAATTAAAGCCACAAGTGGCGATGACGGGCCCTCGCACCAGGTGCACCGCAAAGAGTGCATATCGCAACAATGGTACACAGTGAAGGCACATTCAGTCGGAACAGGTGTGCTATCTTTGTCTCACCCTCATTTTTTACACTCGCAGACACTCACTGTCACACACTCACTCAGTCTGCCTTTTAAACTCTTTCTCTTAGTAGGGGCGCTACAGAGATGCACATAAGTCATACTGCATGTTCAGAAGGTGGTCCACAGTCTGAGTACCAACTTTGGCTATGATAGGTCAAACCGTTTCCAAGTTATAATGTTCGACCACAAGGGGGCATTAGAGAGTTTCGATTCATGGTTTTGCGTGGTCAGAACACGGTCAGGAGTCCATATACCAAGTTTGGATAAGCTACGTCAAACCGTGTCCAAGTTATCATATTTGACCACTAGAGGGCGCTAGAGAGTTCCGATTCATCGTTATGCGTGGTCAGAACACGGTCAGGAGTCCATATACCAAGTTTGAATAAGCTACGTCAAACCGTTTCCAAGTTATAATATTTGACCACTAGGGGCGCTACAGAGTTTCGATTCATGATTATGCGTGGTCAGAACATGGTCAGGAGTCCATATACTAAGTTTGGATAAGCTACATCAAACCGTTTCCAAGTTATAATATTTGACCACTCGGGGCACTAGAGACTTTCGATTCATGGTTATGCGTGGTCAGAACACGGTCAGGAGTCCATATACCAAGTTTGGATAAGCTACGTCAAACTGTTTCTAAGTTATAATATTTGACCACTAGGGGCAATCGGGTAAAGCATTGTCAATTTCTGGCACATTTCCGGCTTGACCAGGTGGTGGCGCTATAACAGGCATGTCCATGGGGTGTCTAGATATCATCACAGTCATACCATCTATGAACCAGTGAAGTTTCAGATCAATCGGTTAAAGCATAGTCAATTTCTGGCACTTTTCCTGCTTGGCCAGGTGGTGGCGCTATAACAGCCACGCCCATGGGGTGTCTAGATGTCATCACAGTCATACCATCTATGAACCTGTGAAGTTTCAGATCAATCGGGTAAAGCATTGTCAATTTCTGGCACTTTTCCTGCTTGACCAGGTGGTGGCGCTATAACAGCCACGCCCACGGGCTGTCTAGATATCATCACAGCCATACCATCTATGAACCTGTGAAGTTTCAGACCAAACGGTTAATGCAGTGCGATTTTATGACACACTTTCTGTTTCGTGATGAGCTATTAAAATCATACAATTTCATAAAATTGTTATTTCAACATAATAGGAGATATCAAAAATCCGTTCGCAATTTGGCATCATCAGCATCTAGAGGTCATGTACACCAAATTTCACTTGAATCTGACCAACCATGTCCGACGAGTACGTTAAAGTTCACCATATGCCCAAATTTTTACATTCCTTATTACCTCACTTCCTGTTGGGCGTGGCTAATGCAATGTAATACGAAAGTTGTTCGTCTTGGAGAGTATGACACACCTACCAAATTTTGTGCGTGCAGCTCAAAGTATATGTGAACCATGGCACTTAATGTCAATTTCTGTACTTTTTCCACCTTGCCAGATGGTGGCGCTGCAACAACCACGCCCATTAAGTGTATGAATGTTGGCGTCATGATAATATCTATAACTTTGTAAATGACTTTCAGACAATTCCATCAACGCCCTGCGATCTAATGACACTTTTCCTTTTTTTCAATTTTTCCCATATTTCACTCATCCGCCATCTTGAAATTATAAAGGGTATGAATAATCCCTTCGCAATTTTACATCAGCAACATCTTGGCATCATGTCTACCAAATTTCACAGGAATCTGACCAACGGTGTCCGAGGAGTACATTAAAGTTCAGTGGGTGTCCGGCCCCATAGAGCCCAATGTAATTTTTTACTTTAGGGGGCGCTACGGAGTCCCTGGGCCACACCCAAGTCCATGCCTCTGTATACCTCTAGTGTTCCATACTTCCAAGGTGTGTGCAAAATTTCATGAGTTTTCATGCACGGGAAAGGGGTCAAAAATGGCCGTAACCAGGGGAAGAAAAATAATAATAATAATAATGACAAATCCTTACAAAAGCAATAGGGCTTCGCACCGGTCGGTGCACAAGCCCGTTCCGGGCTCGTGCACCTCGGTGCTCGGGCCCTAATAATCCTTACAAAAGCAATAGGGCTTCGCACCGGTCGGTGCACAAGCCCGTTCCGGGCTCGTGCACCTCGGTGCTCGGGCCCTAATAATCTGAGCAAAAGCAATAGGGCTTCGCACCGGTCGGTGCACAAGCCCGTTCCGGGCTCGTGCACCTCGGTGCTCGGGCCCTAATAAAAGAAAAAAATCCTTACAAAAGCAATAGGGCTTCGCACCGGTCGGTGCACAAGCCCGTTCCGGGCTCGTGCACCTCGGTGCTCGGGCCCTAATAATAAAAAGAAAAAATCCTTACAAAAGCAATAGGGCTTCGCACCGGTCGGTGCACAAGCCCGTTCCGGGCTCGTGCACCTCGGTGCTCGGGCCCTAATAATAATAATGACAAATCCTTACAAAAGCAATAGGGCTTCGCACCGGTCGGTGCACAAGCCCGTTCCGAGCTCGTGCACCTCGGTGCTCGGGCCCTAACAAACTTTTCAGCACTTTATATGCTATGTAGATATTATGTAGATATTAATACTGTAAATATGAATGAGGACATTTCAAAGTATAGACTTACATAATTAGCCTGACACGCCAGACTATATCATAAGAATGTATAGTCTGAAGACCACTGATAGACTATACCTCAATGGAGGGGCGGGTGATTGCGTTGTCTTTCAAACTGCCTCTCCACGTAATAGGCTAGCGTTCCGGCCAGTGGTACCAGGTGGTATATCAAACTTTTCCCGTAGCCCGTCGGTAACACGGCAAAGACATCTTTTTCAGAACGAAAAACTTCAGTGCACTTTCTTGTTTCACTTTCAAAGAAAATGACAAGTGCAATTCGTCCAAAACTAAAGCCAAATACGATTCCGCTCTGGTTTGAGCAGGGCTGTCGTCATCGTACAAAGCCCGCCTTACGATTTCCTGTACACATACCGCGCTGTGATTGGTTATCCGCCGCCAGCGGAAGGATACAACGGGTTTCTATCAGTGGCCTCTAGACGTATCCTCTGTGCAAATTCAAAGTTGCTACCGCTAGGGGTACGTCTAGAGTCTAGGCTATTACATAATATGAATACATGCAAATCAAAGCCAAATCTGAGCTAGTGTGGTAGATGGTCTATTTTCAGCCAAACATACACTGCCCACCACTGTGCAAAAACATACTGTATTCATACCGTAAATGTTGGGCAATTGTCTTACCTGAGTGTCTCTAGGACACAGTTTGTGTTCCTCAGTCCACTACACAACTCCTGGACTCCAGTATCTCCAATATTTCTGTTTTCACTGAGGTCCAGACGTTTCAGTTTTGAAGATGCTTTGATGAGGACAGACACCAGACTGGCACAGCTCCTCTCAGTCAGACTACAGCTGTTGAGCCTTGTGGGGAAAACACTCCATTGGTGTTACAATTTTTCAATCAAATTGTGGTTAATTGTGGAAGTTACTGGAACCTGTCATTCCAGTTTTGGACAATAGGTAACATTTGTACCCGTCCCTATGCAATAAATTATATTTATTTTAATATATTCATTTATTACTTCCGTACACATTGATGAATATATACAAAGTACTCGTAAATGTACCAGATTGTAGCCGGAGGGTTAGTTTCCATCATGTAAAAAAGGAGTCTGTATAAACAAACACACATACACTCGTGCTGTAAATGTCAATCTATACAAATTATCTTACTTGAGTGTCTCCAGTACACTGTTTAGGTTTCCCAATCCACTACACAACTCCTGGACTCCAGTGTCTCCAATACGTCTGTTGTTACGAAGGTCCAGATGTTTCAACTTTGAAGATGCTCTAAGGACAGATGCCAGACTGGCACAGCTCCTCTCAGTCAGACTACAGCTGTTGAGCCTTAAGGGGGAAAAAATCCACTGATAACTGACAAGTCAATTTGTGATTGTGAATCAAATTTTTTTTATCAAACTACATGTTTCTGACATATCTCTTCTGCTATCCACCACAATATACTGTTACCCAACTTACAGAGCCTGCTGGGATTCCTCCATTACAGGCTGCAGCCTTAGGAGACATTCATCAGACCTGATGTGCTTCTTCAAGTCAAACACATCCAGACTCTCCTCTGATGTCAGAAGCACAAACACTAGAGCTGACCACTGGGTGGGTGAGAGTTTGGCTCCAGAGAGTGTACCTGCCCTCAGGAAGCTCTGGACCTCCTCCACTAAGGAGTGATCATTAATTTCATTCAGACAGTGGAAGAGGTTGATCACCCTCTCTGATGATGGAAACTCCTGATCTTTTTCTTAATGTAACTTACGATTTCCTTTTTTCCTTCAACTCTTATTTTCTTCAGAAGGCCATGCAGATGGTTCTGGTTAGATTCTTGTGAGAGACCAAGAAGGAAACGGAGAAAGAGATCAAAGCGTCCATCTTCATATACCAAGGCTTTGTCCACAGCACTTTTTTGTAATTTGGTCAAGGGTTTCTGCACTGATATCCATTTCAGAATCTTAGCACCTGTTCCAGAAGCCTCCTGTGGGGACATGAGGTCTCTGTTTTTAGTTAATAACATCAGAAGCACATATAAAGCAGCAAGATACTCCTGGATGCTCAGATGCACAAAGCAGAACACCTTCTCCTGATGAAGCTGTGACTCTTCTCTGAAGATCTGAGTGCAAATGCCACAGTGTACTGCTGCCTCTCTGACATCAATACCACTCTCTCTCAGATCGTCTTCATAAAAGATCAGGTTGCCCTTCTCTAGCTGTTCATATGCTAACTTTCCAAGAGCAAGGAGACTAGTCTGATTCCACTGTGGATCTGTGTCATGAACTTCTTCAAACTTCTGACTCCTCTGCTTTGTTTGAAACAGAAGGAAATATGTGTACATCTCTGTCAAAGTCTTTGGAATTTGCTTGGAACTTGGAACTCCATGTGTTTGAAGAAGAACTTCAAGAACATTAACAGCAATCCAGCAAAACACAGGTATGTGACACATAATGTGCAAGCTTCTTGATGATTTGATGTGAGAGATGACTTTGCTTGCAAGAGTCTGATCACAGATTCTTTTCCTGAAGTACTCCTCCTTTTGTGGGTCACTGAAACCCTGTACTTCTGTTACCCGGTCAACACACTCAGGAGGGATACGACTGAATGCTGCTGGTCGAGAGGTGATCCAAAGTAGAGCAGAGGGAGCAGATTACCCTTGATGAGATTTGTCAGGAGTACATCTAGGGAAGTGACTTCTGTGACGTCAGTCACACTTTCATTTTTCTGAAAGTCTAGTTGGAGTCGACATTCATCCAAACCATCAAAGACAAACATCACTTTGTGCTTTCTCTCATTAATGAAAGTTAATTGCTTAATTTCTGAAAAGAAATGGTGCAGAAGATTAATCAAAGCAAACTGTTTTTCTTTCATGCGATTTAGCTCTCGAAAAGGCAGTGGAAAAATGAAGTGGACATTCTGATTTTTCTTTTCCCTCAGCCCAGTCCAGGATGTACTTTTGAACTGAAACTGTTTTGCCAATGCCAGCTACTCCCTTTGTGATGACACTTCTGATTGGTTTGTCTTGTCCAGGTAAGAGTTTAAAGATGTCTGTACATTTGATTGGGGTCTCCTGTCCAGCTGATCTCTTGGATATGGACTCAATCTGCCTGACTTCATGCTCCTCATTTACTTTTCCACTTCCTCCCTCTGTGATGTAGACCTCTGTGTAGATCTTCTCTAGCAGAGCAGAGCTCCCTTGCTTGGGTATTCCTTCAAACACACTCTGGTACTTGGACTTCAGATTTCTTTTCAGCTCAGACTGCCATACTACATGTAGTTCATCTGTTACACAAAGCATGAGCATAACATTATGAAGTAGCCACTGAAGGCAGAATGTGCTCTATTGTGATATCCAATTTAGGGCTGGGACGGTAACCGCATTACCGCTATACCGCGGTACGTGACGCCTACCGCGGGTCTGAGCACGTCACCGTCATGACCGGCAAAAAAAAAAAAATAATTGAAACATTGGCCTGTATATGTGGGGATGTCTGCACACTGATACTCAGTGAGAAGAAAAAAGTGAAAAAGAAGAGGTCTCTCTCTCTCCAAGTAGCCTACAGCTCGCTGCGGCCTGATCCTTCTCTCTCTCTCCTGCTCACACACACGCAAGCTGCCCGGCCCGGCCCCCCTTCACACACCTGACATTTTTAAATCCTCTACAGCGCGAAAAAGTCCCACAAATGCAGCGCTGATGAGCCTGTATCAGAGTAAATGTTCTTAGTTTAACATAGCCTAGGCTATAGGCCTGCTACTGCGCTATTTGAAATAATATTTCGAGCGGCGCCATCTCTGCCGCTCTCACTCTCCTGCTCACACACACGCAAGCTGCATCGGTAACCCCTTTACACACCTGACATTTTTAAATCCTATACAGCGCGAAAGAGTCCCACAAATGCAGCGCTGATGAGCCTGTAGGCCAGTGGTTCTCAAACTTTTTCTGTCATTCCCCACTTTGGACGGCAGAGAATTTTCACGCCCCACCTGGCAGGCTCGATTTGCACACTATATCTCTGTAAGGAATACTTTGCGAGTACAGGATTTTTTTTCAATATTGGAATTTTCATCTTACTAATACAAATCAAATTTCTCGAGCATAGCAACAAGCACATTACACCATTGGAAAGCTAAATTTACTGTCATATGCGCATATCTGACAAGTAGCTGTGAATTCGGGGGGCATGGTGCGGTTGTTGATCGAACGCAAAGAGATGTCTCGCGCCCCACCTGTCATGTGTCTGCGCCCCACTAGTGGGGCCCGCCCCACAGTTTGAGAAACACTGCTGTAGGCTATCAGAGTAACTTTAATAAGTTAACGGATTCTGCTTGTATGCAATCGGAGGACAAATGCCGCCTTAGCTTGGAAATGGTTTAGGTAGAAGCTGATCGCGTTTAGAAAGGTTGTCTAGTGTAAGAAGGTCATTTGAAACATTGCAGCGGTTTATTTAAGAAAATGACAGCTCCGAAATGACGGTGCTTTAGTTTGAGGTAGTGATAATAATAAAGAAAGATCACCATCACCTTATCCGTTACCATTGATGACCCTTCCTAAAATGTGGAAATGTATTTCTCAAAGCTAAGCCCAAGCGGAATGTTTTCTGATGGACTACAATACGATGAAGCAGACAGAATGCATAAGACGCAGCAAGTTGTAACCTCGTGCCAAATGTTTAATTGGTTAACTAGGCCTACTAACAGTAGCCTAATGAAAAATTAAGTGAGGGTAATCATTTGTTCACTTCACACAAAAACATCTTGGACAGATTTGACAAATTGTAATAGTGTCTAATCCACTGTCTACTGTAGGCTAATTTAGAGATTAGCTTTTTTTTTTTTTTTTTTTAATCAACCAACATTTTTCTTTGTTGTTGATGTGGCGGGCTGGTCCCAAAAAGGTGAACCATGCCTGTGATTGGTTACTGCTCTTTGTCAATCGCGTACGACTTCTCAAAATATCTGACATGCTAGATGTTCCCCGACAACTTGAGACAAATCGCGTTGGTAAGGAGTTCACACATTGTTTGGTCCCGACTGACCTACAAGGCATAAATATAGCGATATATCGCAAAACCGCGGGAATTTGTTGATTACCGACCGCGGTAAGAAAAAATCCAAACCGGCCCAGCCCTAATCCAATTACTAATGCAAATAAAAACATATTTATTAAGACTTCTTACTTTCTTGCAGTTTGTCAGCGATGTATTTGTGCTCCATGTTCCTCAGGAAGTGCAGTGCCATCTTGAGAGCCCCTTCTCTGGCATCACTCTCATCCTGATCTTTACCCTCAAGGTTTTCTTGGTAATCTGGACTCAGAATCTTCTGAAATCTTTTCAGCTCATTCTTCACAAAGAAGATGATGTTCTTCTCCAGCTCCTGGAATAGCAATTGTATTGCAATACTGTAGTTTAGAATAAAAACAACTGTTGTTGAATTGAATTTCTATTTATGTTTACCCTATGAATGTAAGCAGTAAAAATGTATCCATATTATTTGGTTTGCGATATAAAGCAAAATCATATTGAAGTCATCTCCCACTCATTAGATAACAGGAGTAGTGAAAGGCAAAATAAAGTAAATGTACTGACATCATCCAGTGAAGTCATGTTAAGTCAATTGTGAATGTGAACACAGCACGGTTAATGTTTAATGTAAAAATTTTATCATTGTCTATCAGTGTTGACATGACAAGGTCGCATCCAAACCTGGAATATGTGCTTGAGGTCCTGTGGGGTAAACTGGTCACTGGCAGCATCTGGTTTGCATCCTTCCACTTGGTCTCTAAGTATTTAGAACACAAACATACCGCACACTCATTATTATGTGTCAAACTAAATCATTCACTGAATCAAGCTTATTTTATTGATTCAATGCTGCATTTTGCATGACTTCACTGTTACCAAAATCAAGGCAGGCCTGGCCTACTGGTAGCGTATTTTGGTGCTTCATGCGCAAGAGAGGAAGAGAGAAGGAGACAGGGACAGCTGCGTCCCCGCTGTGCCCGTCATACAAATGAACGCTGCGCTTTGGGAAAATCTCAAACTTCCATCCATTGACGCACTCAATGAAGTGCCCACATAAATTAATTAGGCTACCATAGATGCACAGCTTTTCTTCAGGATATAGGCTAAGGCTTATGGAAAGTATTAACACTCAACAATGGGCTACTTTTATTTCTATGCGGCTGGCCTATCTTCGTACAAAAAAAAAACAAGAAATGACAACACAAACTTGTGAGCTGCAACTTGGCTTTTCAAATGCGAATATTGTGGCTTAACCGCGACTGTCGGTGTCATCAGTGTTTGAAGCGGACATGATTCCCTCATGTCTTGTGATATATCAAGTTTATTTTATGATAATGTAGAATACATTTCATGCAGACAGCTCCTTTAATTAAGCGAGAGAAGGAAAATCAGCTTCATGAAAGAGGAAAACATACCACCGCCACGTTTATTACACATTATGTTTGCAATGTTGCATAGTCGCAAGTTAATGTGGCTTGTCTTCAGTGATCATTGACACAGATAGATTTTTTTTTTTTTTAAATCTGAGGTTAGGTGCCCGAACGCAGTACCGATGCGTTACGGCCCACTTTAACCCGTAATTGTAAGTAAAAATTCAGCGTAAATATATATACACATATTTCTAGTAGCCTACATCCTGTAGATGTTATTTGATATGCACTGAAACGTGTCTCACCTCCTTTTACTTCATGGACAATACATAGTCTTCTATAATGCACTGATTTTCAATGTACATCCATGGAACTTTAATAGGATGTGCATCTCAAAACTGATCACGTTAACATTTGATTCATATTCAGCACAGCGCTTTTCACAAAAAAGTCTTACTACACAAACCTTTTACTGCTAATCCAGCGTCTGCCATTTTTCTTTTTTCTCTTCCTACAGTAACATACAAGGCACCGAAAAGCTTGCCTTGGCAAGGACCATAATTGCAGCGTTCCCATCATCAAAGGTCCAGATTGCAGGAGAGGGAGATGGATTTGTAAGTATCATTCACTTGTCCTTCTCCTCAGCACTTCTGAACACATCCTAACACTGGCCTCACACTAGAGATGTCCCGATCCGATATTTAGATCGGATCGGCCGCCGATATGAGCAAAAAATGCATATCGGGATCGGATCTGCAAGTGCAAAAAATGCCGATCCAAACTCCCGATCCATTTTTTTCTCGAAATCCATTCCGGATAATTATTCAGATAATCCATTCCAGTTTTTGCTGTGTGTTTCCCTACCATCCGGTCCGCATTTTCCAGCACAGGAGCAGGCTGACACCTGAGCATGTCGAGATGCTTGTCTTTGTAAAAAAGAATCTCCCCATCATGCTGGGGCTGCAGGCAGGGCAAACAGTTGGAATTGAAGGGAGTGTGTAGATGGAGATGAGGAGAGGAGAGGAGAGAGAAGGGAAGAGGAGAGGAGAGGAGAAGAGAGGGGAGGAGATGAGATTGGGGAGTAGAAGGCATTTGCTTTGAAATAGTTTACTATACAGTATTTGCACTGTTTTGCACTGCTGTCTCCACTGTTTTGGTTTACACTTGTTCAAGAGCTCAGCACTGATGAGTTCAAGAGGACTTATGCTGTTAATAGACTGTTAAACTCAGGTTGTGTTTGCTTAATACAGTGTACAATATGATCTGCACTTGTGGCTTAAAAGTTAAAAGGCTTGAAAGTAAAGTTGTGGTTATGCCATTTCTGTTTGCTATTTATCATTTTGTTTATTTTGTGTTGATTTATTGAATAAATAGGTGAATAAAGAGGTCAGTTTCTCGTTACCAACTAATGTGTATTATTCAAATGTACCTAATTCAGCTGGCTAGTTATTATCAAGAGTAAAACCCTTTTCAACGTGAGTCTGACAACAAAGTAAGTTGGTGAAATGACTTAAAACTTTAATACATGCTCAGCTAGGCCGGTATCGGTATCGGTATCGGGAGATATCGGTATCGGATCGGAAGTACAAATAAATATCGGTATCGGATCGGAAGTGCAAAATCCTGGATCGGGACATCTCTACCTCACACTATACGGACTTTGCACTTATTTGTTTACCAGCACTCATGAGTCATGACACATCCTTAGACCCATTTCACACACAAACTGCTCGTTCGCAGTGCGGGAGCGGGGCTGTCCGTGAGCGGTGCCAGTGGGCTTCTGCTCTGCGTGAACTGGCTCTGCATTCAAAATATATGGACACCACGCAAGTCCCGCTTACCGCACTGAAAACGCTTGGAAAAATAGAACTCGTTTCTATTTCAAAAAAGCAGCGCAGGAGCTGCACGGTTTACCGCTCAGAAACAGGGCAGGAGCCACACAGAACATGCTTGCCGTTTGAATGACCTAACCTGTTAACATGCATTCTAAACGAAAACGGACCAAGACCGTGCCCGCACCACTTATTCGCCACTCACGCACAGGTTTGTGTGTGAATCACCTGTTTCTCTGGACTCACATTATACTGACATTCATCACTTGCAGTCATGACCACATCCTACTATGGACTCACACTATACTGGGTGATTTCACACACATTCACTCCACAGCACTGATGACACATCCTACCTCTGGACTCCTATACTGACAGCACTTATTGAGAAGTCTACACTCATGAACATACTGGACCGCACACACAGAATTCTGTATAACCCAGATAATACATTGAGGTGTATGTAAGTATAATCATAAAATTGAAATCTGTTTTAAGACTTGCCTTGATCCATCTGTGAAGTCACCTTGCTTGAAGTCTATGAAGAGATTTTTTGACCCGTCACTCCTCATGGACACACAGGTGGGCACAGGTGATTGAGTCCTCTCATGATGAAATGAGCTGAGGTATTAGTAAAAAAAAATAATAATAAAAAAAAAGTTGGCATACCAGTTTCCAACGTTACACAATAGCCTAACCTAAATTGATACTTCAATTTAACGGATTACATTTGTTTCAAAGCCATTAAAGCAATAGAGCAATACACTGTTAAAAAAAAAAACAGATCTTGTGCTGCAGTAACTTACCTTTGCCCCTTGAGTTTGTCTTCCTGATTTATGTCGACTCCTTCCTCCATGTTCCCGACGGTCCTTTTTACTCCCAATGACGAGCTTCAGTGTCAAAGTGCATAGCCTGTTATCAGAGTGTAAGCTATATGTAGCATCGCCTATAATTTTTAGTATATATGCAATATATATATTGCAATTCGCCCTGCAACCCTTCAGCTGATTTCCCAAGTTTACCACAGTCAAAGAACTGCAACTTCTATTTTGCGCAAGAACTGTTTTGCGTAATTAGAAGTGCAAACACAAACGCCCATTTCCTGAAAAGAATATATTGTTTTCACTCAGAAAGTCGCACAACACTGCAAACAAAGTTACTGTACTATTGACTCTGTTCTGTAATCATATTTAAACTGATACTTTATCGGCAGCCTTCCGAATTGCCTTCGTCTTCCGCGTGTGATCACTACCTTGCTTTTACTTTCACTTTTATCCGTTCTCTTGCACACATAACGCCCACGGTTAGCTTCTTCCGTCTCCTGTGGTGCTTTAGCAATTCTGAGAAACGGAAAACCATTCACAGAGTTTGCCAAAATACTCATGCTTGACGTTGGCTATGCATTTTGATGACTTTTCGAATAAAGACAAGATAATCAAACGAATAAACGACATGCCTTTATATTGTATGTATGGCTCTCACTGAATTAAATTATATGTGGCGTGCGTTCATCATGGCTCTCAGCCAAAAAAAAAGGTTCCCAACTACTGCTGTAGATGGAGCTACTCTCTTCAGGGCTTTTCACTGGAGATTGTTAAAGAAACCAAACAGATGTTTGATGTAAAACTGGCGGACTAGCGACCTAAAAAGTATAGTGAACCTTCTTAACACTTCCCAGGGCACTGATAAAAAATCAAATAGGTTTTTGATCAATATTCGCCATGGTAAACGTACTTATGACGGGTTGTTCAAATTTATGACAAAATGATGACAAACATCCTCAGGTCAATCATAGCATAGGCTAATGAATCCATTATTTCCATGGACACCCGAGGCAATAAGACACAAGGCAATGGCATAAAATACCTATTTTGTCAAACTATTTAATGCACATAGGCTTTGTCTAAAAATGAATCCCCTCTCATTCCACTCAGTTTTAGTAAGGGCCTCCCAAACAATGATGATTCAACAAACTCGTAGCCTACTGTAATAGATAGCCGGATTGTAGGATTCTATGCTGGTTACAAAGGAATGAATGAACATATGGAAATTCTGAAATGGTTCAACTTTACTGATTCACTGAGGTCAAAATGATCATTTAATTATGATAATTATTGTTTGTATAGCAACAATGATGAACTGCACTTATAGCTGTTGAGAGGTTCAGAACATCACAGGAGAAGCAAGAGCTTGTTGACCCTGGACCAGTGAAGTAGGACACAGTAAGAGCTTGTTGACCCTGGACCAGTGAAGTAGGACACAATAAGAGCTGGACCAGTGAAGTAGGACACAATCTACATAGGAGCTTCAACCCTCTGTGTGTGTGGATGTGTGTGAGTGTGTGTGCGTGGGGGTGTGGGTGGGTGGGTAACTTATTCATGGGTATTTATTAACTCAGTTATAGGAATGTATATGATGTTTAACTTACAGCTCTAAAATGTACTGTTTGTTTACATGTTGCCTGTGTGTACATGTCTGTCTAATGTGTATCTCATTCTCATGCCCAAGACAAATTCCTCTATTCAGAGACAATAAAGGCTCATCCTTATATTATCCTTATCCAGAAAGGTTCTGAATCCTAAAAAAGTGGAAAGGCCAAGAATCTAATGACTTCCCATCAGAAAGCTCAACATATTTTTCTGTTTGCTGCAGCAGCCTGCCACCCTGTGGACAAAAGGTTTATAGCCAAGCAAACTCTCATCTTTTACAGCTGACCTTCAGAAGCTGATCTTCTTTCACATCCGTAATTGGATGGACCCTCATCATGTCATCATGTTTTGTCTTTTGATTACTGCAGTAAGGAAGTGAAAGATGGCGTAAGACAATGTTGGTAAGATTCTTGGGCATCCTGGTGAGGCTACAGTAGTTTCAGTGGAGAGAAGTCGAGGTCACTGTTGTAATTGTCAGAATTACACATTTTACTGTTACAATGCTATAATGCTGCACGTCCTCAAAGAAAATAAAAATAAGAGTGCAGGTGATGCAATAGTGCAGTGATGCAATTGTATTAAATATTCATAGTGTATTCATTTCTTTTATCAATTTTCCACAATATCTCACAATCACAGTGCAAGAATGATAATAATAATAATAATAATAAAAAATACATAGTGCTTTTGTTCACGGATGATACAATTATTCTCTTTCTGAAGCCTTGCTGAGGGTAAATCTACTCCTAGATATGAGGTAAATAATGTATCAAATTAAATACAATTTAAACTCAAAGGTAAATACTGTATCAAATTAAACTAAATTTAAATTCAGCCATAAATAATGTATCAAATTAAGCTCAACTTAAATTCAGCGGTAAATACTGTATCAAATTAATCTCAATTTAAACTCACCAGTAAACTAGAAAAGCTCTCAGAGAGCGCAGACCTACGCCAAGGCAATGTGGTCACAGACACAATATAAATTCCAGATCATGTTCTGGATCACCGATCGCCACCAAAATTGGAGCAGTTCTTGCTTGCCCCAATATAGACATTCTCCAAAAATTTCATCCGAATTCGTACAGTACTTTTCGAATTATCCTGCTGACAAACAAACAGACAGACAAAACAATGCGACTGAAAACATAACCTCCTTGAGGTAATAGTGTATCAAATTAAACTCAACTTAAACTCAGCGGTAAATACTGTATATCAAATGAAATTCAACTAATTCAGCGGTATACTGTATCAAATTAAACTCAACTTAAACTCACCAGTAAATACTGTATCAAATTAAACTCAACTTAAATTCAGAGGTAAATACTGTATATCAAATTAAACTCAACTTAAATTCAGAGGTAAATACTGTATATCATATTAAACTCAACTTAAACTCAGTGGTGTTGTACTGGTATACTGGTAACTCAGCCATTGTAATGTTCTGCTGTATGTAAAAGTCTCTCTCCATCCCAATGCAAATGACCTCATTGGAGTCCAAATCACCCTGCAGTTATAAAACGGAGCTTCTGGCCAGATTCCATGACTGATCCACAGACGTATTTGCATCTTTGTCAACATTGTTACAGTGTTGTACGTCAAATCAGATGATGGACTTTCATTCATTTCCAGCAGGGGTTAAAGTGGTGGGGAATGTGGAGGTACACAGTACCGGCACCTCAGCTAAATGATCATCCCATTCTTCTTCTATACATTTTTCTTTGTTTGTGCCGACACAAAATATGAGAGTTCCTCCTCCTGCCAAATCCCACTCTAACCAGTGATTACCAGGGAGGTCCATGCACACATGTGCACACACGCATGTACACATACTACATACATACACACACACACACACACACACACACACAAACACGCAAACACAGACACGCACACAAAACAAAAAAATGTGCTTGTTTCTTGTGTGTGGAGAAAATCATTAGACAACCTTGATCTTAATGCTTCAATGGCTCCAGTAGATTTGTCTTTTCATGGGGAATTGATTTGGCAAATGACTCAAATGATTATATGATTTTTTTGTGTTTACTTAAGATGCTCTGCATCAAACAAGATCTAATCATTTGAGTCTTTGCCAAATCAATTCTCCATGAAAAGACAAACATAAAATGGGGTGAATGATGGTTGTCGGATGTATAGTTAAGGAGTTATGTTGATTTAAAGTTTTCATTTTTTACAGTGGAAAATCCAGGTCGGCCATAGAAGATGGTTAAAAAAATCATATATGGGACAAAAAATGGCTCTTGGGCCAACTAACTCCATTTACTAGACACCTTAAAGATTACAAAAAGCTAGGTTAAAAAAATATATCTTTCGGGTGCATGTGACCCCCCCCCCCCCCCCCCCCCCCCTTCCTACTAGACTAAGGAGTCCCTCCATCCAAACAAGCTTCATTTGAAATAGCCTCCATCCATCTCTCTAAATGCCAATATCAGTGCTAAAATTAGGCTTCCATCTTACTAGCCAAATCAGATGGTGGACTTTCATTCATTACCAGGGAGGTCAGTGCACACGTGCACACACAGACATACGTCTAGTACATACACACACAAACACACACACACACACAAAACAGATTTGTGTGTGGAACAAATCAGAATACCCAGTCAGTTACCTAGTGATCTTAATGCTTCAACAGCTCCAGTACCTTTGAAGGGGATCCAGGCATAGCACTGTGGCTAAATAAACCCCATTGAGCAGGTAGGCCAGGGAAGAGTCGCTCCATCCAAATAGCCTAGAACTCTAGACATACTCTAGTGGTGGCAAATTGAATTGACTCAGAATAGTATGTCTAGCCATCAGCCTTAAATTGTAGTCAGACACCTGTGGTGTCTGAGCTATTCAAATCCAAACGCAACGCTCTAGGTTGCCGTCTTACCCTCATTGTGATAGTCTGGCCTGTCAGGCTTGTCAGGCTACCATCCAAACAGGCTTCATTTGAAATAGCCACCATCTACAGTAGCAGGAGTCCCTCCATCCAAACAAGCCTCATTTGAAATAGCCTCCATCTTCAGTAGCAAGAGTCTCTCCATCCAAACAGGCTTCATTTGAAATAGCCACCATCTAAAGTAGCAGGAGTCCCTCCATCCAAACAGGCTTCATTTGAAATAGCCTCCATCTAAAGTAGCAGGAGTCCCTCCATCCAAACAGGCTTCATTTGAAATAGCCTCCATCTACAGTATAGGACTCCCACCATCCAAACAGGCTTCATTTGAAATAGCCTCCATCTACAGTAGCAGGAGCCCCTCCATCCAAACAGGCTTCATTTGAAATAGTCTCCATCCATCTCTCTAAACGCCTATCAGTGCTAAAATTAGGCTTCCATCTTACTAGCCTGATCATAGCAAGCCTCTCAGTCTACACTTTGCTTCAGTAGCCTATGAGGGACTGTGATTTCGGCTCTTGAATTGCTTGCTGGAAGTGTTTAAATGAAAAAAGATTGGGTCAGTCCCAGAGTGTTAGACTATCATATTCTCACACAGCACTTTCAAAGTTCACGTGCATCACTAGCTCAGGGGGAGGGAGGAACTTAGTTTCTCTCAGTGTGGTAAGTGTGTGTGTGTGTGTGTGTGTGTGTGTGTGTGTGTGTGTGTGTGTGTGTGTGTGTGTGTGTGTGGTCTCCAAAATGAAAAAGGACACATCACTAGCTCAGGGGAAGGGAGGAACTTGGTATTTTCTCTCAGTGTGGTAAGTGTGGTAATACGCTTCCTATGCTTATCTGCCTTTGCCCCTGGCAATACATATAGTGTGTGTGTAGCAAGAGCCAACACATGGTGGTTGTGTGGAGTTTCTTTCTAATAATGCACATGAAGTCCTCAATAGATAAAAGTGGTTTTACATTTTTGCGCATGAATATTTTAAAAGCTTCTATCTATTTGGGACTTCCCAATTTGTTGGCTTCCTACGTGCATTATTTGAAAGAAAGTGAATTTAGACATGTTTTAAATGTTATTACCCATTTACGTCAAGTCAGATAAAGGGATAAATTAAATGCTTTTCAATGATAGAATGTTCAGTTTACTAGCATGGAATGTCGGAATGTTCAGGTGTGAAATAAGCCCATTGGTGGAATCTCTTTCCCTCCTGTCTGGTGTGAGGTACAGTCTCCCTATGGTGCAGAGTGTAAAAGAGTCTAGTTCTCCTTTAATTCTTCCCAGTGTAATCAGTGCTCCCTATGGGGCAGAGTGCAATAGAGTCTAGTTCTCCTTCATTGTTCTAATTGCAAGCTGTGTTCCCTATGGGGCAGAGTGCAATAGAGTTCTCCTTTAATTCTAGTTCTCCTCTAATTATTCCAAATGGGCCGGTCACTGACCCACGGACATATTTGCATGTATGTCAACATTGTTACAGTATTATGCTTCAGATGAGTTGGTAGGCTTTCATACTACCAGGGAATCACACACACACACACAAACACACACATACACACACAGACACACACACACACACACACGCACAGCCACAACACACACACACACACACACACACACACACACACACACACAAACAAACAAAACTCGAAATTCTTCCACAATGCAAATGACCTCATTGGAGTCCAGATCACCCTGCTGTTTTCAGACTGTAAAACGGAGCTTATGGCCAGATTCCATTACTGACCCACAGACATATTTGCATCTTTGTCAACATTGTTACAGTGCTGTGCGTCAAATCAGATGGTGGACTTTCATTCATTACCAGGAAGGTCAGTGCACACATGTGCACACTCGCACGTACGCATAGTACATACACACACTCACATGCACGTACATACACACACACACACCAACACACCCACACACACCAACACACGCACACAAGCACGCACACACACACACACACACACACACACACACACACACACACACACACACACACACACACACACACACACACACACACACACACACAAAATGTCTTTGTTTCTTGTGTGTGGAGAAAATAATCAGAAAAAAACAGTTACCTTGATCTCAATGCTTCAATAGCTCCAGTATCTTTGAAGGGAATCCA
This sequence comes from Sardinella longiceps, assembly GCA_027497455.2. NCBI lineage: Eukaryota > Metazoa > Chordata > Actinopteri > Clupeiformes > Clupeidae > Sardinella > Sardinella longiceps. The sequence goes on along the minus strand of JAODXP020000029.1, from coordinate 1,798,707 downwards.
GGCAAATAATAGCACTGTGGCTAAATAACTCCCATAATTGAGCAGGTAGGCCAGGGAAGAGTCCCTCCATCCAGATTCCAGACAGGTTTGATTTGAAATAGCCTCCATCCACAGTAGGAGTTCCTCCATCATCTGTAATGCATGGGCCACAAGTTTTATAATTTATAAGAAATATGTATTAAATCATATCGGTATAGTGAAATAAAGAAAAGTGTAGTGCAAATGTTTGTCTGGGGGATATGACAAAACAAAAACAAAATGGCGACGTAGGAGAGGAGAGAACGACTGCACAGCACCGGCCAGACCCTCTTATGGAAACACCCATTAGAGAATCCCAATTAGTGGAAAGGGCCACACCTGTACACCTGTACTCTACCTGCTGGAGACAGGTGTGTGTGTTGTGTGTGTGTGTGTGTGTGTGTGTGTGTGTGTGTGTGTGTGTGTGTGTGGACACCCTCTACCTGCTGGAGACAAAACAGGTACAGTACATAAACTGGGCAAGGCCGCTACAGACCCGCCAGGGTCGTAACACATTCAAACAGGCTTCATTTGAAATAGCCTCTAAAGAAGCAGGAGACAGTCCCTCCATCCTAACAAGCTTCATTTGAAACAGTCTCCATCTATAGCAGGAGTCCCTCCGTCCTGACAGGATTCAATTTAAATAGCCTCCATCTATAGAAGGAGTCCCTCCACTATAATAGTACTCCACTATAGTTGGCTCATTGTGTGTGTGCGTGTCTGTCTATCTGTGTATGTGTGTGTGTGTGTGTGTGTGTGTGTGTGTGTGTGTGTGTGTGTGTGTGTGTGTGTGTGTGAGTGAGAGAACACCGCCTACCTGCTGGAGACAAAACAGGCACATAAAGTGGGTGAGGCCGCTACAGACCCGGTCGTAACACATCCAAACAGGCTTCATTTGAAATAGCCTCTATCTACAATATCAGGAGTCCCTCCATCTAAACAGGCTTCATTTGAGTCCCAACCTGGCTCATTCAATCTGGCCCCTTAATCATCCCCCACTGCTCATTCAATAATTCTCTCACTCTCCACCTCAAGTGTGTGGTGAGCGTTCTGGTGCATAATGGCTGCTGTGCATCACCCAGGTGGGTGCTACACATTGGTGGTGATCAGTGAGGTCCCCCTTCCACTGTAAAGCACTTTGGATGTCTTGAAAAGCGCTATAGAAATATAAGGTTATTTGAAATAGCCTCCATCTACAGTAGCAGGAGTCCCTCCATCTAAACAGTGGAGGCTTGAGTTGAATTAACATCTATCTACACATACGCTATTACGCTATTTTGTCCTCAACGGTGCCTTCCTGGCAGCGCTGCCCCTAAAGGCACAACCTTAGGATTAGGGTCAAGGGTCAAGGTAGTGCCTTGTGCTCCCTGGAAGATACTGTTGGGGGCAAAAAACACCATTGAGCCAAACCGCTCTTGGGATAACAAAAGTAAACACACACTAAAGCTGTTCAGTGATGCCAGATGTACAATAATTATCATATTTGTATGATCATTTTGACCTCCTACCTGATGTAGGACCCGGTCATCAATAATGAAGAAAAATCCCATAATGAACATGATGAATGAACAAATAAAACAAATAAAAATAATACAGTCCCTCTCTGAACCTTTAAGCATCATTGGCAATGGCAGACTTACCTCACTCACGTCAGATGTAGCGCTACGCGCGTTCATCTGATATTCAGCGATAGACGAATTATTTCAGGAGCCAGAAATCCTTGAATCTAACTGGGCAAACGGCTTGTCCATCAATTTAATTGACGTACACTGCAGCTAACCACATCGAAACCAACCGATGACACTCGTTACGTTTGTTGGATTGGTTGGATTCAAAACAGTTGCTTCTTCGCTACGTCACACCCTCTACAGCAGCCAGCGGCCCTGATTGGTCCGGTTAGAGAATAATGGCTTGAAATCTCTCTGATGGGCTTCAACATCAGATCGTTGCGCGGAAGTGCCTTACGAAAGTTACGTAGCGCAAGATCTGACGTGAGTGAGGTAAATGGCAGACTATCCTCCTCAGACTACCAGGTGCGCCTCCACCCTCTCTTGCTCAACATTAATAAGGTCTTTTTCTTTGTTGGCATGTTTGGTTGCAACGGGTTGTGTGTGCATCAAACGTAGCCTTGATCATCATAAGTTTGGGAGGCCTTTAGAAGCAAACACAGTAGAAAGAGAAGGGGAAGGGCAAAACAAGTTTGGCTGAATAGTTTGGGAAAGCCTTTGTGCTCAAAATTGTTTAGGAAAATAGCTGTATTTTATGTGTTTAACTTGTGTAGGTTCATTTTACTGTATTAGCCTACCTGTCAGGTAGCACTGAAAGTATTTTGATGCTCTGCTCTAAGGAAAAACCATTTAAGGTCATCAGGGAAGGTATCATAATAATAATGCTATAAAATGAGTCATGTCTTTATGGATGGAGGGCTGAACTGATTTTGCATAAGAGACATCTAGTCTGTCCCTGTGTGTTTGTTTAGATAAAGCAGACTAATATAGACAGCTGCACCAGTCCCAGCAGCATCACTCTCTCAGAGACAGCCAGCACAACCACAAGAGGAGCAACTCCAGAGCTGACTGACAGGTAAAGAGACACTTAACTAATTGTCGTCCTGGTATCACCTTAACTAATTATCGTCCTTGGTTAATATTCACCTTGGAGTTTATTGGACATTTATTTTGATGTTTACAATCTGCCCTGATAGTTTTGCAGGCACTGGTGATATTTGCTATGAGTTCTGAGGCTATAAGGGCCCCAACCAGGGCCCTCGCAACAAGCCAGGCAAACAAGGCAATTGCCTGGGGCCCCAGGCTGAAAGGGGCCCTAAGATTGACTGTTTAATCATTTTAGTAGTTTAGTTCAGTGGTTCTCAAACTTCTTCTGTCATTCCCCACTTTGGAAGGCAGAGAATTTTCATGCCCCACCTGGAAGGCTCAATTTGCACACAATACATGTATCTCTGTGAGGAATATGTTACCAATTTAAAGCCAAATTTCTCTCGAACTCCTCATCACAGCAACTAGCAAATAACACCATTGGAAAGCTCAATTTACTGTGATGTGTGCACATACACTGTAGCTGTGAATTCGGGGGACATGGTGCAACCATTGGTCGATCGCAAAGAGATGTCTCATGCTCCACTAGTGGGGCCCGTCCCGAAACACTGGTTTAGTTGGTGATGTTTTTCAATAAAAAAATTATTGTAAACTGTTAGACAACTGTTCAATACAAATAATTATGTTGAAGATCCTTGAAGATTATAACAACGTGGTTCATGTCCGTGTTTATGGGGGGTGAAGGGCCCCCATGTCCTGTTTGCCTGGGGCCCCCTAAGTACCTTGAAACTACCCAGGCCCCACCCCTCTAGTAAGAGTGCCCCCCCTGATATTTCTTCTATGTAGCTTGATTGTTAATCCCCTTTTGTTAGCTAAATGTAAATGTAAATGCATACATGTAAATGTGGAAGAGGATCTTGGTGCAACAAATGCAGATGTTTCTGGGATAATTTGTAGGTTCGTTTTGGTGTGGAATGATGTGGAAGTGAAAGGTTCATTTGTGTGAAAAACAAGAAACAAGCGAGTCCAAGCAAATAAAAAACAAATTTGAGCAAATGAAATCATTCATTGTAAGAGTGGGTGGCAATGACTTTTTCATAAGTTC
>JAODXP020000029.1:1775029-1792529 GCA_027497455.2 Sardinella longiceps | reverse complement strand
TGTGAAGAATCAGGAGGAGAACTACCAAATAAATAAAGTTAGTGGAGGTAGACGTAGTCTGGATTGGCCTGTTCAGAGATGCCTGGGAGTGGTCAGATGGCAGCAGCTCCTCATTCCGCTACTGGGATCCTAATAAACCCAGTAGAAATGGTGATTTGGTGACTTTCCTTAGTCCATATGAATTACTATCTGTGGAGGACCACCAGTAATCACAGGATTATTGCAGGATTTATCTGCTATGAAGGTGAGTCACTTTCCCTATGTGCACACATATGGCCATACATGCACACACACACACACACACACACACACACACACACACACACACACACACGCACACACACACGTACATATCTATACATACTGTACATACATACATAAAAAGCATCATAATACTTTACGAAGGCCAACCACAACCTGCTTGAATTTAGCCGGTTTAGCAACTGAATGCTCCTAGGCACAAAAGCAAAAGATGAAGCATCTATGTTTTTATAAATATGGCTGTATTCTGTATTCCTGAGGGGAGAGGATGGACAAGATCATCCAGTGTCTTCAAGGCCAAAGTAATGGTCTATGCATCAGAGCTCTGCATGATACTCTTCACTTCCTATCCAACATATTCCTGTTTTGAACAGACTGCCCCCCACCTTTAAGACTGACACACACAGTGATTCTAAGATAATGATGTGCAGATTAGATAAAGATGATGAGAGAGGAGATTTATTAAATCTTTCATAATTTTATTGCACAGCAGGAACAGTGTTTATACTTTTTATTGACAGGGAAAACAAATATCTTTTCATCTTCTTACTGTAGGAGCAGCTTTCAGGACTGCAATAACTGGACTGACTGTGTATGTGTGTGTGTGTGTGTGTGTGTGTGTGTGTGTGTGTGTGCGTGTGTTTGTGTATGTGTGTGTGTGTGTGTGTCTCTGCACTGAAATCTGTATTATTTGTCTGTCTCCCTCCAGACAAGCTGGTTCTGGTCCGTGAGAGTAAGAACTGGACTGAGGCGCTGCAGTACTGCCAAGAGCACTATGTGGACCTGGTGTCTGTGCGCTCTGAGCGGATCCAGCGCTGGGTGACGGAACGGGCTAAAGGAGCCTCCACTCCTCACGTGTGGATGGGCCTGCGTCATGCCTGTGGTGTGGGCTGGTCCTGGGTCTGTGGAGAGACTGTGAGTGACTACAGCAACTGGGCCCCAGGGCAAGAGCAGGTGCAGGGCTGCCAGGGAGTAACGGGGGCAGTGAAGTCTGGAGGAGACTGGGGGCTGGAGGAGGGGAAGTGGGTCAGCAACCTGACAGAGAACCAGAAACTCAACTTCATCTGCACCACTGAGGGTGAGTGTGTTTCTGGTCATTATGTGTGTGTGTGTGTGTGTGTGTGTGTGTGTTTGTGTGTGAGATCGAGAAACTCAACTTCATCTGCACCACTGAGGGTGAGTGTGTTTCTGGTCATTATGTGTGTGTGTGTGTGTTTGTGTGTGTGTTACCTGAGATATTCATCCTTTGTGTTTACATGCATGTATGTGTATGTAAAGAAAATGGTGACATTCTGAGGTGTTTATTCCTTGTGCTTGTGCTTGTGTGTGTGTGTGTGTGTGTGTGTGTGTGTGTGTGTGTGTGTGTGTGTGTGTGTGTGTGTGTGTGTGTGTGTGTTAAACAGGTCCTCCCAAACAGGTGAAAAAGAGGCAGATAGTGAGAGTGGAGTTTCAGGTGGATTCTCAGGTGATCAGAGATCCTGCCGTGCAGCAGGCCTTCCTACAGCAGGTGAGACCACACCCCCACATAGTCTGAGTAATCATGTGATGCTTTTAATAACTTAATAATAACGATAACCCTGATTATATATTAATATTAAAATAGCTAAACACTACTCTTAATTATCACCCGGTGGAATGGAATACTGTTTTCTGATTGGCTGTCAGGGTGTCTGTTATTTCCAGATAACAGGACACCTGAGGCATTGTTGGGTTAAAAAGTTTAACCCGCATTCTTTATCAATGCTCTTTAGAATGCAGCCTTGCGGATCTTCTTTCATAAGAAAATAGTACCCCAACCGAACAGGATAACTTCTTTCAAAACGGAGCCACATGTTTCTTTTATGTTTCAAACACTTGCTTACCATCCATATACTTTTTAGTTGCAACCGGGTGATAAGCGGGATAGCGGCCTTCAAGGTGTCCCGATATAGAGAGATCATGGACTTCGCGTAGGCAAACAGCCCTTCGGCTTCGCTGTCGGGCTGTTCTTCGCCATACGCGTCGTCCATTATCTTTCTATATCGGGACACCTCGGCGGCCGTTATCCCTTACGTAACATTGTGCCAACTGAATCAGGTCGGAAATGCTGCGTTAGTGAATCTCACTAAAGAGAGTGTGAGAGTGTGATGAGGGATATCTCAGGGGTTGTTATTCTAGTAAGTTCCAGATAAGTCACATGACCTAGCCAGCCTGCAAACCAAATGAGAATGAACGAGTGAGAGTGTGATGAGCGATATCTAAGGGGTGGAGCAGGAGGCCTTCATGTGTCTTCATTATGTTCATGTGTCTTCATTATGTTCAGGTGTCTTCATTATGTTCATGTGTCTTCATTATGTTCACACTGATCTGCTGATGCACAAAATGTTTATAGGGTTTCAAACACAGGTGAAATTTTTACACATAGGGTTATTTTTGAAGTGCTGTTAAAGGAAGAGTTCAGAGTTTTGGATATAGGACCTCATTTCCAAGTAATCCCGAATGATATGTATAAGTGGAGACCGTTTTCAACACATTTAATCCAGTCCTTCTGGCTGCCAATCTTGTTGGTGCTAAATTGACGCAGGTCAATGGACCAAGCTAACTGAAATAAACAATCTTACGACCTCGGCAGTACACCCAAAGCAAATAAATTACTATGCCAGACTATCGCTGTAAACGTGAGGTCATATCCAAGATTCTGAAACCCTGACCCTTTAAGGTTGAATTTGCCAGTAGGTGATTGTGAATGACTTGGGTTTTGTTCTCCAGATTAAGCAGGGATTGGGGATGCCAGAAGATGCCAAACTGACCTGGAGGAAGCAACCGGATGGACAGATCTTCCATAAGAAGGAGGACAAGAAGGAAGAAGGGAGGAAGAGGAAGAAAAAGAGCGAGCTTTAAACACTCTGCTGTTGTTCATGTGATGTCTATGAAGTGTGTACATTTGGGAATGGACACACTGATGGCACACATACACACACACAGGGAGTGTTGTTGTACTTGTTGTAGTACTAAGCAGTTCTAGTTGTTCTTTGCAAGACAGAAAGTCTCCCATGTCAAATTATCGTTCATTCAAGTGCATTCAGTTTCACCTTAGATAAGTAGTAGTAGTAGTAGTAGTAGTAGAAGTAGTAGTAGTAGCAGAAGTGGTAGTAGTGGTAACTTTATTGTCCCTGCTGTGGATTAAAAATTGGCCTAATTTGAGCATATTTAACCACTATAACCACACTCCATTGAACTGAAGTGTGTAATTCCTTTTCTTCTTCATAAACAGTGTGTTGAAGTTTCTTTAATCATGAAGGTTGAAGTTGATGAAATTTCTTTCATCATGTGTGGTGTTTTCTAAGCAATAATCCATGTCTTGACAGTGCCTATGTAACGGGTGCCAACTAGCCTGTGTTAGCTGGTGGCAGTACATGTAAATCCTCACAACCCTAGAAGTCTGGGCCAACTACCTGGGTTAGCTGGTGGCAATAGGCTACATGTAAAACCTCACAACCCAAGAAGCCTGGGCTTCTCAGCTCAGTGATCATAGCACTCAACTCCTATGCTGTGGGTTTGTTGTAGATGATGGAGTGGCAGGTTCGAGACCCGGCTGCAGTGTTAATGACCTCGACTACATTGGTGCCGTGACCCTGATGGGAGTTGGGATTTAGGGGGGTGAGGGTAGTGGATGCCAACTAGCCTGGGTGGATGACAACTACCTGCCAACTAGCCTTTGTTTGTTGGTGTAGTTCAGGGCCGTCGCAACAGGCAAACCAGGCAATGGTCTGGGCCCCCGAGATTGACTGTTTGACTGTCTATTTATCATTTTAGTATTTTAGTTGGCGGTGTTTTTCAATAAAATATGGCAGTTAGACAATTGCAAGTTCAATTGAAATAATTATATTAATGAAAATTGCTTGAAGATTATAACAATGTGGTTTATGCAGGTGTTTATGGGAAGTGAAGGGCCCCCATGTCCTATTTGTTTGGGGCCCCCTAAGTACCTTGAAACGGCCCTGGTGTAGTTGATGAGGTGGTAGGTTTGAGACCCAAGTGCGGTATGATGACCTCGGCAACACCTTAGTAGTTTGCAGAAAATCTGACATGGCTACTCTTGAATAGTGACATTAACCTTTATGCCTTAACTGTTATGCAAAATGCACAAATGAGTTATGATGCAAAACTCTTAATAAAATAACTTTGATTAGCACCGAAGGTTGTATTGTCATTTATACTTTATGGTCAGAGGAATAGAGACACTACAAGAAGACAGTTAAACCACAGGGACACAGCCAAAGTAAATCAACACATGCACTTGAACAACCTCCTGCATTGCCATAGTAACATACATGGCATGAGTATGTGCTGCTACATTTGCACTTGTTTTGGTCACACATTCTGGGCGTGTTTGACGAATCAGCCTCTATGTAAATGCAGGACTTTATGCACCATCCTTCAGTCTCAATGCTGATCCCCTAACCAGTAGACCTTCAGTCTCAAGTCTGATCGCCTAACCAGTAGACCTTCAGTCTCAATGCTGTCTCCTAACCGGCTTCAGTCTCAAGTCTGATTTCCTAACCAGTAGACCTTCAGTCACAAGTCTGATCTCCTAACCAGTAGACCAAAGCCACTGTTCATGATGTCTCAGCGTCTGTAATGGCCTCTGATGACCTCAAGCATCTGTGTTGTCTCACACACACACAGACACACAAACACTCGCCACAGCACAGGAGTGCAGTGAAGTGTGTGTTTGTGTGTGTGTGTGTGTGTGTGTGTGTATTTGTCCAAGATTTGATCCATCACATATGAACTCAACAAACACACACACTCTAGCATGAGTCAGTCATTCAGTCCTGTCAGAATGGTCCCTGTTGAGGACCTCTGCTTATGTCATCCTCTCATCAGAGGAGTTCTCTTCACCACAAACACACACACACACACACACACACACACACACACACTGTCATACCAGATAAGAGATTACAGCAGTAAACTGAAAAAGTTCTGACCACTAATACAAGCCACATGATGTCATCAACATTGTCTTTTGAATTCAGTGGTATTGACACAGGCTCATCTGAATCAAATGCTGATTGGTAGACAGACTCATCCAAGTCACTGCTGATTGGTAAACAGTCTCATCTAAATCACTGGTGATTGGTAGCAAGACTCATCCAAATCACTGCTGATTGGTAGCAAGACGTCTAAATCCATTGTGATTGGTGGCAAGACTCATCTAAATCATGACTTTAAAGGGCTACTTCAGTCATTTTCAACAAGAGCTCTATTGCTCAAGCTACTTGAGATTAGCCAATATGGAAGACGCAAGACATTTTGGTCCAAACATACAGGTTTCCTTGAACAGAGAATAATCACTTACAACTAGCCCAATGGGGCAGATTTTTAAACTGTGTTTTCAGCATCTAAACATGTTCCAGATATCACCCCAAAGCTATGTAACATCATCAGACACATTACAACAAACCACTGTACTGTTTATGACAACAAATGTCTGACAAAGTGGTTAAAATAGTGTTTTTATGCTGTGTTTACAAAACCGTTTGTGTGGCTGCTTGCATAAACACAAAGTTTTAACACTTTTTCAGCCATTTGTAGTCATACCAAAACAGTTCTGTTGTAAGGTGTCTGTTGATACTTCATCGTTTTTGTGGTGACATTTGGAGTATGTTAAGATGTTAAAAACACAGTTCAAAATTCTGCCCCATTGGGCTAGTTGTAAGATTATTCTCTGTTCAAGGAAACCTACATGGTTGAACCAAAATGTCTTGCGTCTTCAGTATTGGCTATTCTCATGCTTAGTTTACACTTCCCGGGTCTTCAAGAAACCGGGTATATTCCCCTCCCCCGAGTAAGAAAACAATCGCATTTACACAAACATCAAAAACGGCTAAGAAAGGCGGTGACAATTAACCACCACGTCACAGTTTTATCAAAGATCTTTCAAGGGAGCAACATCGTAGCAGATGGCCACAAACGTGAAGTGTTTCGGTCTGCATTAGCAGCAGTCTCACATTACGTCACATCATTAACATTTTCCCTTAGGAAATTATAGAATGATATAATGTATGTGTGCCATAATATTGTCTGTGATCATTAATGAAACCAACAAATGACAATTCAATCGCTCCTCTGCAAAACAATGTTGTATGAACCAAGTGTGCTTTTTAGCTTTAGACAGAGAGGGTTTGTTTGGCAGTTACCATGACGACATAGCTATATGCTAACTATAAGCTAGTCGTTTTGGACTTTGCTCAAACCTAACATATTGCTGTAAACTATGTTTATGTTTGCTCTGTCCACTTAAAATGAACTCAGTAATGTTACCCACAGGCTGTCAATAAATTACATCTCAAATATAAATGTAAAACATTAGGTTAGCTAGATCGCTAGCGTTAGCTCGCTAACAACTTGAAATTTTAGTAGGCTATTTACTGCCTGGCAGCTTCATCTGATACTCATCTGATAGTTTACAACATTAGTCTTGAAATCATGTTAAACACTTACAGAATATGAGAGATACATGCCAAAAACCTGATAACTCCAAAAGACGATTTATTGGTAAAAGTCCTGATATCATTCAAAACCAGGTGGTGCCCCTTGTGAAAATAGAACTACTATGCGCGAACATAGGTGCTTCTCGTTTGCTCCAACTGTCTTTGGTGCTAGAGCTCCGGTTATGGGTAGTTACACATATGTCGGAAGACGGGGTTCTCCGACATCTCCACCTTGCCCGGAGTTTGTGAGATTCTCCGTCTTCACCTTCGGATAAGTGTAACAGAGAGGTGCAACCGCAGAGAAACATGTGCGTCTTTATGGTTATCTGTGTTTGTGTAAACGGGGTCTCAAGTAGCTTGGCAGCAAAATGACTGATGACCCGTAACTCCGCCCATGGTTGAAAATGACTGAAGTTGCCCTTTAACTTCCTCAGGTATCGCAGCCATGAGAGATTGTTGGGATAGGCCTGGTGGGAATGCCATTCCCATTTGTATTGACCCTGATCCCAATCTCACTCTAATTCCCATTCCCAAAGAAACGCAGAGGAGGTGGTAATGCACATGTACCTGAAATGATTTTATAAATTTGATAAGGCCACCACCAGGGGTGCGGGATAACTGTTCATACCCTTTGGGGTGACATTTAGAGTTAAAAAAACTCCATGACTCCATGGATTCCTATATAGTTTACATTTGTTGTGTTTTCAGTATAAGTAGCTTGAGAAAATGAGTACTTGCTGTAATTGACTGAAGTTATGCTTTAAGTCCTGCATCCTACTGCCAAGCTGGGCACACCAAGGGGGTATTCCATCAACGGAGCTATCCGCTAAGCCGCGCTAATTTCGGCAAGCGGCGCTAGTTTTAGTGTAAGTTCAGTTTCATTACTCTCACTAACAGTAATCGCAGCTGAGTTGCTGGGGTAACATATGCTCCCAATCTAACCAGCTCCGTGGCAGGTTAACTGCAAGGCTTAATAAAGCGGTGTCTCAGAAAATGCAATCAGTCAGAAACACAAGTCACCCAAAAAGGTTCCATACACCTACTTAATAATCTTTCCCACCAAATAAAGGTTGATAGGTCTTGCAAACACTGTGATCATGCATGAATTACCCTTTTTACTAAATTACTATTGATATTTCGAAGTATCTATTAGGAATAATTTTAGTTTATGAATTAAAAACAAATGCATGCATAATCAGAGACATGTCACATGCCGGCCCATCACGTGGTGTCTGGAGTTGTAGGCTACGTCTTAATTGAATGATTGATTTCAGTTGCAGGTGCAAGTCTGCTGTGACAGAACAACACGAGACTGGCAATTTGTTACAACAAGCAATGGTCAAACATGATTCAAAATATATTTTCAATCACCTTTTCAAATTTCTGCATTGCCAGTAGGCCTACTACTATAAAAATGTGATATTCAGTTATTTCACACAAAATTCAACAGATGACGTATGCATATCTAAGTTTCTTTCTTAAAATTCTTTTAGTTCTGCCTTAATTTTACGACAGTTCATCAGGTATTCCTAAATCACCTATTTAGGTCTAGTGTTGAGCTCGTGGCACGCACCCTTCTTTAAGGTAACGAGAGGCAGGCGCAGCTAACTTGCATTGATGGAATGGCTTCAGCCTCATCTCTGAGTTGACGCTACTTCAAACGAGGCTTAATCACATAAGCGCCGATATCATTAGCGACTTTGCAGGAATACCCCCAGCTCTATGTTGTTTCAAATGTTTTCCTTTTTCATTTTTTTTCCAACAGCCAAAACAAAAATACCTACAGATGTGACCCAGTTACACAGAGAGGACTAGATACCAACTAACTATTGTAAGAAGTTTGTGGAAGGACACCCTAAAATTGCCAGTGTTTAAAAATTTTACTTGTAAGAAACTTTAGTAAATAAACAAATGTATGTACATTTTTCACAACTGAAAGTAATACAGCAATTCTGAACAAAATTATTCATATCTTTATTAGCCTTTTAACAAACAACTACTCCAAAATTTCACAGTGGGAAAAAAAACCGTGCCTTTTTCTTCCTGCTGTTTGTAGAGAATATTTTTTTTTAAAATTAACCATTCTGTATCATTACTTTACCAAAAACATATGAAAATACAAAAATAAACTGAGACTAAAACAGATGAAGTCAGTTCACCCATCCTTCAACTACTTCTGGAGAAGTAGACTTACTACTCAATGGAGTACATGGTTTAAGTGTGTGGGTTTGTGAAAGAGAGAAGGGGAGAGTAGAAAAAGTTGGTAAAATAATTCATCAGTGTGTCATCAGCACACAGTCTGGTTCAGAGACTCCATCAGTTGAGGCTCTTTGAGCAGAAGAATCTGGTAAAATTGGGACTTGCCCCTGCTTCCACAAGTCTGCAGGCAGTTGTAGATCTCTCTCATTCGCTCTTCACCTGTCCTTGCAGCCATGATGTTTGAATATTTTTCGTCATGGATTAGACCTTCTTCGAGCATCTTGTCTGCAATGGGAGCTACACATTTTACTCTTTTGATGAGTTCAGCTCTATTATTGTCAATGAATTTGGCCTCATTTTCCTCTGCAGGGCTTGTTGTCCTTGTTGTTCTGTTGTAATAGTCCTTGTGAATCTGATCTGTCCACAAGCACACACCATCATCAACACAAACCAGTTCCATCTTAAACCTGTCCTCAGGATCTTCAATGCGCACCTTAAAGAAGTTTGGGAGGCTTTTAGGATATCTAAATTTGATCTTTGGTGGAGAAATATCAGAAAAACATGAAGCCTTCAGCTGGTAGTGACACCGTAGCTGAAAACGTTTGTCTGACCAGGGAATATCAATCTCTGAGTATTTCTCATTGGTCTCCTTAACTCGTTGCAAAAGAGTTGGATCCTCCGGTATAAGGTACGTATGGACAATGAGAGGGGAGATTTGAACACAATAGTGTAACATTGTCCCATGCGCTTTTGGTGACAGAATGCGTTTGCTCTTTCTCATGATAGACCCAAGAATGGAAAAGGAGGGTTTATAGAGTTTGCAATGGAATGGGGTTAGATCACAGTTCTCCAGAGTTGGTCCTCCCTCCTCTTGCCAGTGCAAAACCTTTACCAGGTCACGTAGAGACGTGTCTGCATCCTTTAGACACAGACAATGTGGCAAGTGTATCTCCTCCACCTGTCCCTCCACAAGAGTGAAGTTCAGCAAAGGGCCGATGGGTTCATATGACTCTGGTATAACCCCAGGTTGTTCCCAGTCCTTTAGGTGGTACTGTAGTTTGAGAGCAGTGTGACAAACCCAGCGTATCCCAGTCTGAGTGCACTCATACTGACCCGGACTGCAGGTCTGCACAAAGGTCTGGAGACCAGATTCTGTGGATACTGAGGGCTCTGCTCTTGTCCACTGGGTTGAGCTGGTCATCTCTGCACAGTGTCTGCATCTCCGCTGGACACTGCTATATTGGCAGTCCTCAGGCTCTGACCTACACATATACACAACAAATAAACACAGTCAAATACAATAAAAGTGCAACATTTAATTACTGACATAATTTTAAGAAATTTTAGCCAATTAAGGGTATTCCTGCACAATCAGTTAAAGTGACGCTTGGCAGGGGTCTCACAAGACTTGAATCCAGAGTGCATTATGCACAGGGACTGACCAGTCCGTAGGTAACATTCATTATATATTTATTTTATTATTATTTATTTTAAACCTCATAGATTTGACGTATAACAGTAAAACTTTGCGTAACAGCTCAATAATAAGAGGGTAGTTTTGTGGTAATGTCATGATAATTTCATGATAACAACTCATAATTACTCACATCACTGAGTAATAACTAAATTATCTATCTATTAATGCTAGGAACATCTGTCCGTCTCAAACCGTTTGTCCAACTGACCTCAGATTTGGTTTGCATCTTGGTACTGGCATGAGTGAGTGCAGTGCCAACTTTGGTGATGTGTGGATAAAAAATACTAAAGATATCTGCAAATTAAGCACAGTTGCCTTCTGCCGCTCTAACCTAGCCACTCCCCTTTCATAATCCCGGTCCAGCGCTTAGCTCTGACAGTGTGTTTGTGGGACAGTCAGTAAGGTAGAAGAGTCAGGGGATGGAGTCAATAGTTGGGTGGCATGTGGTAGAGTTCATTGGGTGGAGGTCGTCATTTACTGTAGGTAGTGATCATCACACATTGATGCACATGATATTTCCCTTGAGGGCGAATCAGAGACTCCGGTCTCCGGTTCTTCCTCTCGGGAAATATTTTTCTATAATGACCGGCGGACAATACATTATCCCTTACATATGTTCCCACTTTCATGACATAGTTCATGCTCAATATCAGACAGGAAATGGTTAGGCTATCAAGTTAAACTAGACAAATGCTATGAACTACCTCCTGTAAGTAGACATGCATCAAAAGTGGACTAACATTGTCCAAAACTCTCCATCCCAGTCTTAGTTGCAGAGAGAGAGAGAGAGAGAGAGAGAGAGAGAGAGAGAGAGTAACGGATGGAGTGAATGGTGCATCAGAGTGAAATAAATTCAGGTGTGTGTAGATTGAGCAACTAAGTATTGTGTGTTGTGATCCTCACTCCAGTTTGCAGTTGGGATCCTCCAGAAGAGAAGAAAGATGCTTCATTCCTGCATCTCCTGCTTTATTATAATCCAGCTGCAGCTCTCTCATGTGTGAGGGGTTTGATCTCAGTGCTAATGCAAGAGCTCTGAAGCCTTCCTCTCCAACACTGCAGTTAGACAGGCTGTAGGAGAGAGAAGGAAACACTTCATCAGATCAGCATCCCCCCAGAAAAATGTGGTTGAAAAGACATTGAAAAGGCGTCTTTCCATTACATCTAAATAACATTCCATTTTGATTGAAAAGTTAAAGACTTTTGAACAGCTTTTCTGGTAGTTGAAGAGACGCATTTTTCTATTTTAGTTGAAAAGTGAAAGGTTATATGACGTCTTTTTCTGGTCATTGAAAAGACGTCTTGTCACGTCATCTATACAACATTCCATTTTGGTTGAAAAGTGCAAGGTCATACAACACTTTTTTGCTTGTTTAAAAGATGTCCCTCAAAAGCCGACTTTTCAGCCTCTACATTTGGTTGAAGCCACGTCTGTCCAGTGTCTTTTTCGATTAGTTGAAAAGCGTCCCTTGAAAGCCCTCTCTTCAGTGTTTATATTTGGTTGAAGCCACGTCTGTCCAGTGTTTTTTCGGTTAGTTGAAAGTACATCCCTTGAAAGCCATCTTTTCAGCATCTACATTTGGTTGAAGCCAGATTTGTCCAATGCCATTTGCTGGTCATTGAAAATAGAGTTCTCAATGGGTCGGGTCTGCCCGAAAATATAAGCAGATGACTCGGGTTGGGTCGGTCCCCGGGCTTAATCTTTTCCACCCAGTGAAACAAAAAAAACATTTATTAATAATCATCGCTGCTGTTTACCCTGAATCGTGATGAATTTCCCTTGAGGGATCAATAAAGTAGCCTAGGCCTATCTATCTATCTATCTATCTATCTATCTATCTATCATAACGAAAGTCTGCGTGCATGGAGCGGGGACAGACGTGACGCGAGCACAATGGCAAGTGAAGGGAACAAGAGGCAACGCTCTAGGGTAGCCATGTGTCTGCATTAAATTCCCTTCGCAGATTTCCTTTCCTTGAGGAAATGTCATCTTTGTTCACGATTGAATCAGGCATGATCACTTGAACTAGAACAGGCTAGACTTAACGGTTGACGGTGACTTTACTTGCTGTGAAATAATTCTTGGGATGTTATGCGTTGTTTCACAAGTGTCGGTATACAGTAGGCTACATTGCATGTGCAAGGAGATTGCTAAAATGTTTACAGTTAATGCATTGAAAGTTATTCATAGGCTTACTGAAAACTTCATACTCTTCCTGAAAATAATTAGCCTATTTTAATTACAGTCTGAGGAAGACATCATGCTGCAAGTCTCTCATTCTTGTTCCCTTCCCCTGCCATTGTGCTCGCATGTTATGGACAAGTTATGGACTGGATGGTTCAGTTGTAAGGGAGAATGGTGCGCAATGCCGCAATCAACACCATACTGGCTTAAACAGATGATTTTAGAAAATTAAATTAAAACCACCCGAAACTAAAAAACAGACCAAGCCTCTATTTTAGGATTCCAAAAATATTCTCACAAACCATGAACCCAACTGGCTTCTGAATAACAAGTTAATTCTCACAAGCCCACACGAGTCTAACGCAATGCGGGTGAATATTTCCACAATTTTATGAATTTATAAATAACCATTTATTAAATGAAAAAAATAAAAAAATGTTTCCACACTTAATTTGGTTATTAATAATTTACCATAGATATGTAGGCTACTCAGACATACCAGTAGAGCTGATTTATGTCTTATAATAACGAATGTAGCCTGCAATAATTGGTTAATAAAAAGTGGAGATGCAAAGATTTCAGCTGCTGTCCTAAACGACTGCTCCCCCTGGCCTAAACGACAGCAGGGGGCTTAAACAATTCTTGCCTAAACGCAAAAGGCCTAATCGACCTGTATATTATTGCGTCGGGCCGCGGGCTGGGTTCGGGCAGATAATTCATATTGATGTGTCCCTGTTACATCGGGCTCGGGCTTTGAAAGCCACGGGCCAGGTCGGGTCGGGTTCTAATTTTCAGGCCCGTTGAGAACTCTAATTGAAAAGACGTTCCTTTGAAAGCCATCTTTTCAGCATCTACATTTGGTTGAAGCCACGTTTGTCCAACGTCTTTTGCTGGTCATTGAAAAGATGTCCCTTTGAAAGCCGTCTTTTCAGCGTCTACATTTGGTTGAAGCCACGTTTGTCCAACGTCATTTGCTGGTCATTGAAAAGACGTTCCTTTGAAAGCCATCTTTTCAGTGTCTATATTTGTTTGAAGCCACGTCTGGCCAGCGTCTTTTTCAGGTCGTTGAAAAGGCATCTTATTAAAGTGGTCTTTTCAGAATGTATGTTTTGTTGAAACCACGTCTATTCAGCATCATTTTCTGGTCATTGAAAAGACGTCCTATAAAAGCTGTCTTCTCAGCATCTATATTTGGTTGAGACGCCTGTTCAATGCCTTTTTCTGGTCTTTGAAAAGACGTGATTTAAAAGAGGTCTTTTCAGCATCTATATTTGGTTGAATCCACGTTTACACAGCGTCTTTTTATAGACGTTGAAAAGACGTGTTTTAAAAGCGGTCCTTTCAGCATCTATATTTGGTTGAAACCACATCTGTTAAGCGTCTTTTTCTGGTTATTGAAAAAACGTCTTAACTTATTTTACACTGTCATGTTGCTATTTTTTATTAGTTTATTATCCTTTTATAGGCTTTTTAAAATGTGCATTGTGTATTTTCAATTTTTATTTTACAAACCCATCATCTATGAGATGATTATGTATTAGACAAAAATAGAAAGGCTCATAAATAAATAATATTCAAATGAAAAATTACATAAATTATTTTATTTTTCATCATGAACACATTTTTGTAAATGAATCCATCCATATGTTTTTATTCATTTATTTTATTGCTTGTTGTAGTCTCCACCACCGGACTGGGGCATGTTTAAAATGGTCTGTCAAGTTTGGTCTGTGGGTATGTCATTCCACTTCTTCACAGCGTCTGAAATGACAAGGAAACCATTTTCATTTGATTAGGGGTGCCATATATAACACTGCAGTGGCAATGTTGCCCAAAAAACACACAGGTTCTTTTCAAAACTAATATGATAAAGTTTAAGTATGTCACAAATGTTCTCCCGGCATGGTTTACTCTGTACATATGTAATCCACAGTGTCACTGAATTCAACTTTAATCATTCACTTGAACCTTATATACTATTTTATATAATCTCACTGCATTTCTTGACCATTGAAACATAGCGGTAGACATCACCATTTCTTTATAACCATGTCTGGTTCCTGAGGTATGAATAAAAATGTATTAATTCTGTTATGTCGGAGGGCTGAGGTGGTAACCATGGCAACCCCAAGGCATTTACGATATCATGTTTGGTATCTTTGAAATCCTTGACCATCAAAACATAGGGATGGCCATCACCTTTTCTGCATTTCCTTGTTCCGTTCAAGAGATATGCTTAAAAAATACTGTATTCGGTAATGGTGGAAAGAAAAATGCCCGCCACGGCCACCACAAGCCATTTTTGCGATGGCTCCATTTCTGAAATTGTTCAGGGCACCAAACTGTACAAGTGTACCAAATTTCACACTTTTATGAAAAAGTGAACATTTCACCTATTTGTCACATACCGTATCATCTGGACTAGTAAGTCACAGTTGATCAAACAATACAAACAAACCGTTAATGTTTGCCACCTCATTGTTCATTGCTAAGTTAAGTTAATGCTAAGTAACTATTAGTACAATGTAGCATTTCAATTTAGCCTAATGTAACATTTCAATCTAACGACTTACCTTTGTCATTTTTGATGTATTAGTAGAGGGCCATGTTTGTGTTTGTCAGTCAAGTGAGTGAGAATGTTGCAGTCCATCAACCAAACAAGCCAAAACTGGAATCACAGATTCTTCAGGAGCCAGATATGTCGTGGTAGGGAGCAAATTAGAGCTAGCAGCCACTAGCCTGCCAACGCCCTCCCAGTGAGCTGCCACCCTAATCAGTGGCAGCTGGCGCCCCAGACAGTCAACATCCTTAGATGCAAAAGCCAAGTAAAGCTAGATAGCGCAAATTTTATTATTCGTATTTTTGCACACCATGGACATTGATATATGTATTGTATGAACAAAAAAACTTCAGCACATTAACAGACTTGGTGCACACCTGATTAAAAGTTCATTTTCTAGGGAAATGGAGAGTCACATAGTCTTGACAATAATATGAAATGGGGCAGGGGGCTTTGGAGATCACCATACCATGTCCAAAATGTACATCCATTACTCAGAAAAATAAGGCTTTACTGGAATTCTTGGATTCTCTCATAGACTTCAAAGTTAAAGAATGAGCTTCTCCACTGCATAAATGCTAGCGCCACCCAGAACTACCTTATTTGGCATTAGCCTCATGACTCCAGGAAGTGAGTCCTCATGATTTATCTCCGTAAAGAAGGAGCTCTGCTGGAATTGTGCTTTTTAAAGCCATTTGGTTGGTTGAAATGTGGTTTGAAATCGACCTCCAGGAATCACCTTTATTTGGTTGGTTGGTAGGTGGTCTAAAATGGACATGTAGTAGACGTCTTTTGGTTGAAATGTGGTCTGAAATGGATGTCCAACAAATGCCTTTATTTGGTTGGTGGATTGGTGGTCTGTAATGGACGTCCAGTAGACATCTTTATGTGGTCAGTTGGGGATGTCCAGTAGATATCTTTATGTGATTGGTTGAAAGGCGGTCTGAAATGGACGTCCAGGAGACACTTTTATTTGGTTGGTTGATAGGTTGTCTGAAATGGACATCTAGTAGACGTCTTTATTTGGTTGGTTGAAATGTGGTCTGAATTTCACATCTAGTACACCTCTTTATTGGGTTAGTTGAAATGTGGTCTGAAATGGATGTCCAGTAGACATCTTTATGTGGTTGGTTGAAATGCGGTCTGAAATGGACGTTTGTTTTTGGTTCAAATGATGGCCACGACTGACCGACGGGATTTAGCCCAAATATTGACGTCTATTAAAGGTTGTGTGCTGGGGGGGGGAGCTCTTACATCATGGGGTCTGGGCAATGTGGGAAAGACGTCTGTGTGTGTGTTTGTGTGTGTGTGTGTGTGTGAGAGAGAGAGAGAGAGAGAGAGAGAGAGAGAGAGAGAGAGAGAGAGAGAGTGGGTCTGTGTGTGTGTGTGTGTGTGTGGGTCTGTGTGTGTAAGTCTGTCTGTCTGTCTGTCTGTGGGTGCTTGTGTGAAAGGGCTAGTGTGACAGAGAGAGTTAGTGTATGAATGTGATATGACTGGAGTGAGTGGCAAATACTGTATGTCTGTGTGTGTGTGTCTGTCTGTCTGTGTGTGTGTATGTGTGTGGGTGAAAAAGAACAAGTACAAGTATGTGTGTGTGTTTGTGCGAGCGTGTTTGTGCTTTGAGTAGTGAACAAAAAGAAGTAAAAGAATAATTGGTGTGTGTGTGTGTGTGTGTGTGTGTGTGTGTGTGTGTGTGAGTGAGTGAGTGTGAGAGAGAGAGGGAGTGAGAATGAATTCTGATGGAGTGAATGGTGCATCAGAGTGAAATAAATTCTGGTATGGAGTGGTGTGTGTATTTGTATGTGTGTGTGTGTGTGCGTGTGTGTGTGTGTGTGTTGATGCTCGCTTGAGTATGTGTGAAAATCAGAACAGAACAAGAAGTAGTAAGAGGGTAATTGGTGTGTGTGTGTGTGTGTGTGTGTGTGTGTGTGTGTGTGTGTGTATGATGGAGTGTGTGTTGTGATGTTCTCTTGAGTATCACTTGAGTATGTGAAAATGAGAACAAGAAGTAGTAAGGGAGTCATTGCTGTGTGTGTGTGTGTGTGTGTGTGTGTGTGTGTGTGTGTGTGTGTGTGTGTGTGTGTGTGTATGTGCGTGTGTGTGTGTGTGATACTCACTCTAGTTTCTCCAGTTTGCAGTTGGGATCCTCCAGAAGAGAAGAAAGATGCTTCATTCCTGCATCTCCTGTTTTATAATTCCCACCCAGCTGCAGCTCTCTCATGTGTGAGGGGTTTGATCTCAGTGCTGATGCAAGAGCTCTGAAGCCTTTCGCTCCAATACTGCAGTTAGACAGGCTGTAGGAGAGAGAAGGAAACACACACACACACCAAAGTCAAAGTCAA
>JAODXP020000029.1:1704036-1774929 GCA_027497455.2 Sardinella longiceps | reverse complement strand
TTTCAGCACTTTATATGCTATGTAGATATTATGTAGATATTAATACTGTAAATATGAATGAGGACATTTCAAAGTATAGACTTACATAATTAGCCTGACACGCCAGACTATATCATAAGAATGTATAGTCTGAAGACCACTGATAGACTATACCTCAATGGAGGGGCGGGTGATTGCGTTGTCTTTCAAACTGCCTCTCCACGTAATAGGCTAGCGTTCCGGCCAGTGGTACCAGGTGGTATATCAAACTTTTCCCGTAGCCCGTCGGTAACACGGCAAAGACATCTTTTTCAGAACGAAAAACTTCAGTGCACTTTCTTGTTTCACTTTCAAAGAAAATGACAAGTGCAATTCGTCCAAAACTAAAGCCAAATACGATTCCGCTCTGGTTTGAGCAGGGCTGTCGTCATCGTACAAAGCCCGCCTTACGATTTCCTGTACACATACCGCGCTGTGATTGGTTATCCGCCGCCAGCGGAAGGATACAACGGGTTTCTATCAGTGGCCTCTAGACGTATCCTCTATGCAAATTCAAATTTGCTACCGCTAGGGGTACGTCTAGAGTCTAGGCTATTACATAATATGAATACATGCAAATCAAAGCCAAATCTGAGCTAGTGTGGTAGATGGTCTATTTTCAGCCAAACATACACTGCCCACCACTGTGCAAAAACATACTGTATTCATACCGTAAATGTTGGGCAATTGTCTTACCTGAGTGTCTCTAGGACACAGTTTGTGTTCCTCAGTCCACTACACAACTCCTGGACTCCAGTATCTCCAATATTTCTGTTTTCACTGAGGTCCAGACGTTTCAGTTTTGAAGATGCTTTGATGAGGACAGACACCAGACTGGCACAGCTCCTCTCAGTCAGACTACAGCTGTTGAGCCTTGTGGGGAAAACACTCCATTGGTGTTACAATTTTTCAATCAAATTGTGGTTAATTGTGGAAGTTACTGGAACCTGTCATTCCAGTTTTGGACAATAGGTAACATTTGTACCCGCCCCTATGCAATAAATTATATTTATTTTAATATATTCATTTATTACTTCCGCACACATTGATGAATATATACAAAGTACTCGTAAATGTACCAGATTGTAGCCGGAGGGTTAGTTTCCATCATGTAAAAAAGGAGTCTGTATAAACAAACACACATACACTCGTGCTGTAAATGTCAATCTATACAAATTATCTTACTTGAGTGTCTCCAGTACACTGTTTAGGTTTCCCAATCCACTACACAACTCCTGGACTCCAGTGTCTCCAATACGTCTGTTGTTACGAAGGTCCAGATGTTTCAACTTTGAAGATGCTCTAAGGACAGATGCCAGACTGGCACAGCTCCTCTCAGTCAGACTACAGCTGTTGAGCCTTAAGGGGGAAAAAAAATCCACTGATAACTGACAAGTCAATTTGTGATTGTGAATCAAATTTTTTTTATCAAACTACATGTTTCTGACATATCTCTTCTGCTATCCACCACAATATACTGTTACCCAACTTACAGAGCCTGCTGGGATTCCTCCATTACAGGCTGCAGCCTTAGGAGACATTCATCAGACCTGATGTACTTCTTCAAGTCAAACACATCCAGACTCTCCTCTGATGTCAGAAGCACAAACACTAGAGCTGACCACTGGGTGGGTGAGAGTTTGGCTCCAGAGAGTGTACCTGCCCTCAGGAAGCTCTGGACCTCCTCCACTAAGGAGTGATCATTAATTTCATTCAGACAGTGGAAGAGGTTGATCACCCTCTCTGATGATGGAAACTCCCTGATCTTTTTCTTAATGTAACTTACGAGTTCCTTTTTTCCTTCAACTCTTATTTTCTTCAGAAGGCCATGCAGATGGTTCTGGTTAGATTCTTGTGAGAGACCAAGAAGGAAACGGAGAAAGAGATCAAAGCGTCCATCTTCATATACCAAGGCTTTGTCCACAGCACTTTTTTGTAATTTGGTCAAGGGTTTCTGCACTGATATCCATTTCAGAATCTTAGCACCTGTTCCAGAAGCCTCCTGTGGGGACATGAGGTCTCTGTTTTTAGTTAATAACATCAGAAGCACATATAAAGCAGCAAGATACTCCTGGATGCTCAGATGCACAAAGCAGAACACCTTCTCCTGATGAAGCTGTGACTCTTCTCTGAAGATCTGAGTGCAAATGCCACAGTGTACTGCTGCCTCTCTGACATCAATACCACTCTCTCTCAGATCGTCTTCATAAAAGATCAGGTTGCCCTTCTCTAGCTGTTCATATGCTAACTTTCCAAGAGCAAGGAGACTAGTCTGATTCCACTGTGGATCTGTGTCATAAACTTCTTCAAACTTCTGACTCCTCTGCTTTGTTTGAAACACAAGGAAATATGTGTACATCTCTGTCAAAGTCTTTGGAATTTGCTTGGAACTTGGAACTCCATGTGTTTGAAGAAGAACTTCAAGAACATTAACAGCAATCCAGCAAAACACAGGTATGTGACACATAATGTGCAAGCTTCTTGATGATTTGATGTGAGAGATGACTTTGCTTGCAAGAGTCTGATCACAGATTCTTTTCCTGAAGTACTCCTCCTTTTGTGGGTCACTGAAACCCTGTACTTCTGTTACCCGGTCAACACACTCAGGAGGGATACGACTGAATGCTGCTGGTCGAGAGGTGATCCAAAGTAGAGCAGAGGGGAGCAGATTACCCTTGATGAGATTTGTCAGGAGTACATCTAGGGAAGTGACTTCTGTGACGTCAGTCACACTTTCATTTTTCTGAAAGTCTAGTTGGAGTCGACATTCATCCAAACCATCAAAGACAAACATCACTTTGTGCTTTCTCTCATTAATGAAAGTTAATTGCTTAATTTCTGAAAAGAAATGGTGCAGAAGATTAATCAAAGCAAACTGTTTTTCTTTCATGCGATTAAGCTCTCGAAAAGGCAGTGGAAAAATGAAGTGGACATTCTGATTTTCTTTTCCCTCAGCCCAGTCTAGGATGTACTTTTGAACTGAAACTGTTTTGCCAATGCCAGCTACTCCCTTTGTGATGACACTTCTAATTGGTTTGTCTTGTCCAGGTAAGAGCTTAAAGATGTCTGTACATTTGATTGGGGTCTCCTGTCCAGCTGATCTCTTGGATATGGACTCAATCTGCCTGACTTCATGCTCCTCATTTACTTTTCCACTTCCTCCCTCTGTGATGTAGACCTCTGTGTAGATCTTCTCTAGCAGAGCAGAGCTCCCTTGCTTGGGTATTCCTTCAAACACACTCTGGTACTTGGACTTCAGATTTCTTTTCAGCTCAGACTGCCATACTACATGTAGTTCATCTGTTACACAAAGCATGAGCATAACATTATGAAGTAGCCACTGAAGGCAGAATGTGCTCTATTGTGATATCCAATTTAGGGCTGGGACGGTAACCGCATTACCGCTATACCGCGGTACGTGACGCCTACCGCGGGTCTGAGCACGTCACCGTCATGACCGGCAAAAAAAAAAAAATAATTGAAACATTGGCCTGTATATGTGGGGATGTCTGCACACTGATACTCAGTGAGAAGAAAAAAGTGAAAAAGAAGAGGTCTCTCTCTCTCCAAGTAGCCTACAGCTCGCTGCGGCCTGATCCTTCTCTCTCTCTCCTGCTCACACACACGCAAGCTGCCCGGCCCGGCCCCCCTTCACACACCTGACATTTTTAAATCCTCTACAGCGCGAAAAGTCCCACAAATGCAGCGCTGATGAGCCTGTATCAGAGTAAATGTTCTTAGTTTAACATAGCCTAGGCTATAGGCCTGCTACTGCGCTATTTGAAATAATATTTCGAGCGGCGCCATCTCTGCCGCTCTCACTCTCCTGCTCACACACACGCAAGCTGCATCGGTAACCCCTTTACACACCTGACATTTTTAAATCCTATACAGCGCGAAAGAGTCCCACAAATGCAGCGCTGATGAGCCTGTAGGCCAGTGGTTCTCAAACTTTTTCTGTCATTCCCCACTTTGGACGGCAGAGAATTTTCACGCCCCACCTGGCAGGCTCGATTTGCACACTATATCTCTGTAAGGAATACTTTGCGAGCACAGGATTTTTTTTTCAATATTGGAATTTTCATCTTACTAATACAAATCAAATTTCTTGACCATAGCAACAAGCACATTACACCATTGGAAAGCTAAATTTACTGTCATATGCGCACATCTGACAAGTAGCTGTGAATTCGGGGGGGCATGGTGCGGTTGTTGATCGAACGCAAAGAGATGTCTCGCGCCCCACCTGTCATGTGTCTGCGCCCCACTAGTGGGGCCCGCCCCACAGTTTGAGAAACACTGCTGTAGGCTATCAGAGTAACTTTAATAAGTTAACGGATTCTGCTTGTATGCAATCGGAGGACAAATGCCGCCTTAGCTTGGAAATGGTTTAGGTAGAAGCTGATCGCGTTTAGAAAGGTTGTCTAGTGTAAGAAGGTCATTTGAAACATTGCAGCGGTTTATTTAAGAAAATGACAGCTCCGAAATGACGGTGCTTTAGTTTGAGGTAGTGATAATAATAAAGAAAGATCACCATCACCTTATCCGTTACCATTGATGACCCTTCCTAAAATGTGGAAATGTATTTCTCAAAGCTAAGCCCAAGCGGAATGTTTTCTGATGGACTACAATACGATGAAGCAGACAGAATGCATAAGACGCAGCAAGTTGTAACCTCGTGCCAAATGTTTAATTGGTTAACTAGGCCTACTAACAGTAGCCTAATGAAAAATTAAGTGAGGGTAATCATTTGTTCACTTCACACAAAAACATCTTGGACAGATTTGACAAATTGTAGTAGTGTCTAATCCACTGTCTACTGTAGGCTAATTTAGAGATTAGCTTTTTTTTTTTTTTTTTTTTAATCAACCAACATTTTTCTTTGTTGTTGATGTGGCGGGCTGGTCCCAAAAAGGTGAACCATGCCTGTGATTGGTTACTGCTCTTTGTCAATCGCGTACGACTTCTCAAAATATCTGACATGCTAGATGTTCCCCGACAACTTGAGACAAATCGCGTTGGTAAGGAGTTCACACATTGTTTGGTCCCGACTGACCTACAAGGCATAAATATAGCGATATATCGCAAAACCGCGGGAATTTGTTGATTACCGACCGCGGTAAGAAAAAATCCAAACCGGCCCAGCCCTAATCCAATTACTAATGCAAATAAAAACATATTTATTAAGACTTCTTACTTTCTTGCAGTTTGTCAGCGATGTATTTGTGCTCCATGTTCCTCAGGAAGTGCAGTGCCATCTTGAGAGCCCCTTCTCTGGCATCACTCTCATCCTGATCTTTACCCTCAAGGTTTTCTTGGTAATCTGGACTCAGAATCTTCTGAAATCTTTTCAGCTCATTCTTCACAAAGAAGATGATGTTCTTCTCCAGCTCCTGGAATAGCAATTGTATTGCAATACTGTAGTTTAGAATAAAAACAACTGTTGTTGAATTGAATTTCTATTTATGTTTACCCTATGAATGTAAGCAGTAAAAATGTATCCATATTATTTGGTTTGCGATATAAAGCAAAATCATATTGAAGTCATCTCCCACTCATTAGATAACAGGAGTAGTGAAAGGCAAAATAAAGTAAATGTACTGACATCATCCAGTGAAGTCATGTTAAGTCAATTGTGAATGTGAACACAGCACGGTTAATGTTTAATGTAAAAATTTTATCATTGTCTATCAGTGTTGACATGACAAGGTCGCATCCAAACCTGGAATATGTGCTTGAGGTCCTGTGGGGTAAACTGGTCACTGGCAGCATCTGGTTTGCATCCTTCCACTTGGTCTCTAAGTATTTAGAACACAAACATACCGCACACTCATTATTATGTGTCAAACTAAATCATTCACTGAATCAAGCTTATTTTATTGATTCAATGCTGCATTTTGCATGACTTCACTGTTACCAAAATCAAGGCAGGCCTGGCCTACTGGTAGCGTATTTTGGTGCTTCATGCGCAAGAGAGGAAGAGAGAAGGAGACAGGGACAGCTGCGTCCCCGCTGTGCCCGTCATACAAATGAACGCTGCGCTTTGGGAAAATCTCAAACTTCCATCCATTGACGCACTCAATGAAGTGCCCACATAAATTAATTAGGCTACCATAGATGCACAGCTTTTCTTCAGGATATAGGCTAAGGCTTATGGAAAGTATTAACACTCAACAATGGGCTACTTTTATTTCTATGCGGCTGGCCTATCTTCGTACAAAAAAAAAACAAGAAATGACAACACAAACTTGTGAGCTGCAACTTGGCTTTTCAAATGCGAATATTGTGGCTTAACCGCGACTGTCGGTGTCATCAGTGTTTGAAGCGGACATGATTCCCTCATGTCTTGTGATATTGTGATATATCAAGTTTATTTTATGATTATGTAGAATACATTTCATGCAGACAGCTCCTTTAATTAAGCGAGAGAAGGAAAATCAGCTTCATGAAAGAGGAAAACATACCACCGCCACGTTTATTACACATTATGTTTGCAATGTTGCATAGTCGCAAGTTAATGTGGCTTGTCTTCAGTGATCATTGACACAGATAGATTTTTTTTTTTTTAAATCTGAGGTTAGGTGCCCGAACGCAGTACCGATGCGTTACGGCCCACTTTAACCCGTAATTGTAAGTAAAAATTCAGCGTAAATATATATACACATATTTCTAGTAGCCTACATCCTGTAGATGTTATTTGATATGCACTGAAACGTGTCTCACCTCCTTTTACTTCATGGACAATACATAGTCTTCTATAATGCACTGATTTTCAATGTACATCCATGGAACTTTAATAGGATGTGCATCTCAAAACTGATCACGTTAACATTTGATTCATATTCAGCACAGCGCTTTTCACAAAAAAGTCTTACTACACAAACCTTTTACTGCTAATCCAGCGTCTGCCATTTTTCTTTTTTCTCTTCCTACAGTAACATACAAGGCACCGAAAAGCTTGCCTTGGCAAGGACCATAATTGCAGCGTTCCCATCATCAAAGGTCCAGATTGCAGGAGAGGGAGATGGATTTGTAAGTATCATTCACTTGTCCTTCTCCTCAGCACTTCTGAACACATCCTAACACTGGCCTCACACTAGAGATGTCCCGATCCGATATTTAGATCGGATCGGCCATCGATATGAGCAAAAAATGCATATCGGGATCGGATCTGCAAGCGCAAAAAATGCCGATCCAAACTCCCGATCCATTTTTTTCTCGAAATCCGTTCCGGGCGCATTATTCAGATAATCCATTCCAGTTTTTGCTGTGTGTTTCCCTACCATCCGGTCCGCATTTTCCAGCACAGGAGCAGGCTGACACCTGAGCATGTCGAGATGCTTGTCTTTGTAAAAAAGAATCTCCCCATCATGCTGGGGCTGCATGCAGGGCAAACAGTTGGAATTGAAGGGAGTGTGTAGATGGAGATGAGGAGAGGAGAGGAGAGAGAAGGGAAGAGGAGAGGAGAGGAGAGAGAGAGGGGAGGAGATGAGATTGGGGAGTAGAAGGCATTTGCTTTGAAATAGTTTACTATACAGTATTTGCACTGTTTTGCACTGCTGTCTCCACTGTTTTGGTTTACACTTGTTCAAGAGCTCAGCACTGATGAGTTCAAGAGGACTTATGCTGTTAATAGACTGTTAAACTCAGGTTGTGTTTGCTTAATACAATGTACAATATGATCTGCACTTGTGGCTTAAAAGTTAAAAGGCTTGAAAGTAAAGTTGTGGTTATGCCATTTCTGTTTGCTATTTATCATTTTGTTTATTTTGTGTTGATTTATTGAATAAATAGGTGAATAAAGAGGTCAGTTTCTCGTTACCAACTAATGTGTATTATTCAAATGTACCTAATTCAGCTGGCTAGTTATTATCAAGAGTAAAACCCTTTTCAACGTGAGTCTGACAACAAAGTAAGTTGGTTAAATGACTTAAAACTTTAATACATGCTCAGCTAGGCCGGTATCGGTATCGGTATCGGGAGATATCGGTATCGGATCGGAAGTACAAATAAATATCGGTATCGGATCGGAAGTGCAAAATCCTGGATCGGGACATCTCTACCTCACACTATACGGACTTTGCACTTATTTGTTTACCAGCACTCATGAGTCATGACACATCCTTAGACCCATTTCACACACAAACTGCTCGTTCGCAGTGCGGGAGCGGGGCTGTCCGTGAGCGGTGCCAGTGGGCTTCTGCTCTGCGTGAACTGGCTCTGCATTCAAAATATATGGACACCACGCAAGTCCCGCTTACCGCACTGAAAACGCTTGGAAAAATAGAACTCGTTTCTATTTCAAAAAGCAGCGCAGGAGCTGCACGGTTTACCGCTCAGAAACAGGGCAGGAGCCACACAGAACATGCTTGCCGTTTGAATGACCTAACCTGTTAACATGCATTCTAAACGAAAACGGACCAAGACCGTGCCCGCACCACTTATTCGCCACTCACGCACAGGTTTGTGTGTGAATCACCTGTTTCTCTGGACTCACATTATACTGACATTCATCACTTGCAGTCATGACCACATCCTACTATGGACTCACACTATACTGGGTGATTTCACACACATTCACTCCACAGCACTGATGACACATCCTACCTCTGGACTCCTATACTGACAGCACTTATTGAGAAGTCTACACTCATGAACATACTGGACCGCACACACAGAATTCTGTATAACCCAGATAATACATTGAGGTGTATGTAAGTATAATCATAAAATTGAAATCTGTTTTAAGACTTGCCTTGATCCATCTGTGAAGTCACCTTGCTTGAAGTCTATGAAGAGATTTTTTGACCCGTCACTCCTCATGGACACACAGGTGGGCACAGGTGATTGAGTCCTCTCATGATGAAATGAGCTGAGGTATTAGTAAAAAAAAATAATAATAAAAAAAAAGTTGGCATACCAGTTTCCAACGTTACACAATAGCCTAACCTAAATTGATACTTCAATTTAACGGATTACATTTGTTTCAAAGCCATTAAAGCAATAGAGCAATACACTGTTAAAAAAAAAAAAACAGATCTTGTGCTGCAGTAACTTACCTTTGCCCCTTGAGTTTGTCTTCCTGATTTATGTCGACTCCTTCCTCCATGTTCCCGACGGTCCTTTTTACTCCCAATGACGAGCTTCAGTGTCAAAGTGCATAGCCTGTTATCAGAGTGTAAGCTATATGTAGCATCGCCTATAATTTTTAGTATATATGCAATATATATATTGCAATTCGCCCTGCAACCCTTCAGCTGATTTCCCAAGCTTACCACAGTCAAAGAACTGCAACTTCTATTTTGCGCAAGAACTGTTTTGCGTAATTAGAAGTGCAAACACAAACGCCCATTTCCTGAAAAGAATATATTGTTTTCACTCAGAAAGTCGCACAACACTGCAAACAAAGTTACTGTACTATTGACTCTGTTCTGTAATCATATTTAA
Source organism: Sardinella longiceps (assembly GCA_027497455.2). Lineage (NCBI taxonomy): Eukaryota > Metazoa > Chordata > Actinopteri > Clupeiformes > Clupeidae > Sardinella > Sardinella longiceps. The sequence goes on along the minus strand of JAODXP020000029.1, from coordinate 1,765,464 downwards.
ACTGATACTTTATCGGCAGCCTTCCGAATTGCCTTCGTCTTCCGCGTGTGATCACTACCTTGCTTTTACTTTCACTTTTATCCGTTCTCTTGCACACATAACGCCCACGGTTAGCTTCTTCCGTCTCCTGTGGTGCTTTAGCAATTCTGAGAAACGGAAAACCATTCACAGAGTTTGCCAAAATACTCATGCTTGACGTTGGCTATGCATTTTGATGACTTTTCGAATAAAGACAAGATAATCAAACGAATAAACGACATGCCTTTATATTGTATGTATGGCTCTCACTGAATTAAATTATATGTGGCGTGCGTTCATCATGGCTCTCAGCCAAAAAAAAGGTTCCCAACTACTGCTGTAGATGGAGCTACTCTCTTCAGGGCTTTTCACTGGAGATTGTTAAAGAAACCCAACGGATGTTTGATGTAAAACTGGCGGACTAGCGACCTAAAAAGTATAGTGAACCTTCTTAACACTTCCCAGGGCACTGATAAAAAAATCAAATAGGTTTTTGATCAATATTCGCCATGGTAAACGTACTTATGACGGGTTGTTCAAATTTATGACAAAATGATGACAAACATCCTCAGGTCAATCATAGCATAGGCTAATGAATCCATTATTTCCATGGACACCCGAGGCAATAAGACACAAGGCAATGGCATAAAATACCTATTTTGTCAAACTATTTAATGCACATAGGCTTTGTCTAAAAATGAATCCCCTCTCATTCCACTCAGTTTTAGTAAGGGCCTCCCAAACAATGATGATTCAACAAACTCGTAGCCTACTGTAATAGATAGCCGGATTGTAGGATTCTATGCTGGTTACAAAGGAATGAATGAACATATGGAAATTCTGAAATGGTTCAACTTTACTGATTCACTGAGGTCAAAATGATCATTTAATTATGATAATTATTGTTTGTCTAGCAACAATGATGAACTGCACTTATAGCTGTTGAGAGGTTCAGAACATCACAGGAGAAGCAAGAGCTTGTTGACCCTGGACCAGTGAAGTAGGACACAGTAAGAGCTTGTTGACCCTGGACCAGTGAAGTAGGACACAATAAGAGCTGGACCAGTGAAGTAGGACACAATCTACATAGGAGCTTCAACCCTCTGTGTGTGTGGATGTGTGTGAGTGTGTCAGGGTATATACAGGAATCCTGGTGCTGAATTTACTACCATTTACTACCTTTTTTCCTATCTTTTACAATATTTTTACTACCTCCACAACATCTACCAGCGCACTTTTTTTTTCTTTGGGGGCGGTGGCATCCTACATATTCCGACAATTTTGGTACGATCAGTGATCCAGAACACAATCTGGAATTTATGTTGTGTCTTTGTCCACATTGCCTTGGCGGAGGTCTGCGCTCTCTCAGTGCTTTTCTAGTTTGTCAATATTAGGCTATGCCACTGCCAAAGTTTGAAAACCCACAATGATTCTTTCTGGTTACAGTACATACAGTAGAAGTAGATACCCTAAATTACAGGAGCCTGGATCGGATCCTCCCCACCCCTCTCTTTCCTTATGCAACCTACTGTACATGTTCGGGGACACTTGACACATGACAAAAATGCAACTAAAATCTGAAATATCTATTTTTGCTTTAGTCCAGTGGTTCTCAAACTTTTTGAGCTCAAGGCACCCCATCAACATTTTTTGCATTCACAGCACCCCTAAATTACTGTAAATTCTTGCTTATGATACCGCTTACTTGTGTCAGGACACCTTTAGGCTCAACACTTTAACTTTCAGGATCATTACTGTTCTGAATATGTTTATTATTTACCTTTATATTTATCACTCATGTGGACATAGGCCTATAAGGTTACACGGGGCTCATCATAAGAGAACAGGATTGGGTGAGAGCCGTCTGGCCTTTCCCCATTCAATTAAGTCCTATGCGCAATTCAGCGCACAGGCAGGCGCATGCTGACAATAGCTTCAGTGATCTTCCCACATTTCTTTGAAATACTCAAAATCACTGTATGTTTGAAAAAATTACTGACGTGCTATTTGGCTATATTTTCTTAAATCTAGCCTCATTCATAGCACTGGTGATTTGCAAAGTCAAGCTATAGCTAGCAAAAATGACGGTTCATTTGAAATCGTTTTGATCCCTACGGGGCTTTGACGGATAATGTAGCCGAAATGTATGGCATTACGAGGCAAAGACTAGTTAGCGGATATGAATACATGAAGGCTATGCCTCAAAAGACAGAGTGGAAGTAATTCTAAATGGGAACTTTTTAACAGATGACAGACAAATTCAACATCAAAATTTAAAATGTTTTGTGACTCCCCTCTTGCGCTTCGGCAGAACGGTTTGACAATAATTAGGCTGTAGGGGTTTAGCGAAAGGATAGATAGTCTCGATGGATATTCTCATCCGCAATGACCTGCTTCACCCACTGTCTCTCGTGCTACATTTATCCTCATGGGTGTTTTAAGTCCTTAATGACGTGACAAGACAACAAAAAAGGGGCGACAGTTTCACTCATAGCCTTTTACCTCAAGTCGTCTAATCTTCATAGCCTTTGTTACTGTTCCTTTATTTTAAATTATAATAGCGAACTTGCGAAGAGATCTGGCAGGTAGCCTACCCAGATTGATTGAGCGCGCGTGAGGTAGGCAGCCGTGAGGTCTTTGGTATTTTTTGCCCTCAACGGTGCCTTCCAGGCAGCGCTGCCTTCAAGGCACTACTCCACACAGTTAAGGGTTAGGATGAGGGTTGAGGGGGTTAGGGTTAGGAATAGGGTTAAGATAATGCCTTTTAGGCTGTGCTGCCTGGAAGGTGCCGTTGGGGGCAAAAAACACCATTGAGCCAGGCGTGACATCATCTGCAGTTTATCACTCAGGTTCCACTCGCAACGCAAAATAATACAGTAGGCGAAGTCCACAGAAGTTTAGTAATTTAAGGAGTTAGGATGGATGTAAGTTAAACATTGAAAAATTCATAGCGTCATTTGGATGGGGGCTCAAAAATTTACTACCTCGTCAGATGACACTTCTTACTTTTTACTGGCCTTAATTTGACCTGATTTCATTTACTACCTTTTACAACTTTTTACAAACCCGCGGACACCCTGGTGTGTGTGCGTGGGGGTGTGGGTGGGTGGGTAACTTATTCATGGGTATTTATTAACTCAGTTATAGGAATGTATATGATGTTTAACTTACAGCTCTAAACCGACTGCTCTAAATGTACTGTTTGTTTACATGTTGCCTGTGTGTACATGTCTGTCTAATGTGTATCTCATTCTCATGCCCAAGACAAATTCCTCTATTCAGAGACAATAAAGGCTCATCCTTATATTATCCTTATCCAGAAAGGTTCTGAATCCTAAAAAAGTGGAAAGGCCAAGAATCTAATGACTTCCCATCAGAAAGCTCAACATATTTTTCTGTTTGCTGCAGCAGCCTGCCACCCTAGTTGTCTTTTACAGCTGACCTTCAGAAGCTGATCTTCTTTCACATCCGTAATTGGATGGACCCTCATCATGTCATCATGTTTTGTCTTTTGATTACTGCAGTAAGGAAGTGAAAGATGGCGTAAGACAATGTTGGTAAGATTCTTGGGCATCCTGGTGAGGCTACAGTAGTTTCAGTGGAGAGAAGTCGAGGTCACTGTTGTAATTGTCAGAATTACACATTTTACTGTTACAATGCTATAATGCTGCACGTCCTCAAAGAAAATAAAAATAATAGTGCAGGTGATGCAATAGTGCAGTGATTGTATTAAATATTCATAGTGTATTCATTTCTTTTATCAATTTTCCACAATATCTCACAATCACAGTGCAAGACCAATGCAAAGTTAATCAAATTTATTTTTAATATAAAAAGAAAATAATTAATGTTTGTTTAATGTTGACTTCTTCCTCCATGTTTCAGCCACTCCTTATAGCCCCCCCATGAATCTGATCATGACCACAGTTGATGAAAACAAACAGTTCAGACTAACATGTCAAGAGAGCAGAGTTGTATAAAGTACTGGAGTAGAGGAGTGGAGTAGAAGTAAAAGTACCATATCAAAAAAAGTGTTCTTTAACACTTAATGAACGGACTGGACATCTGCAAAATGGGCGCTTGAATCAATGTCGGCCTACTGCAACATCAAGTTGTTTCTCAATACAGAAGGGACAAAAATACTTACTTACTTGCGAGTACAAACTTGAGAAGTGCGCTGAATCTGCAGTTTGAGAGACGTCGATGTATCCTCGAAAAAAAATGACAAATCGAGGAAAAAACCCGGGAATTCTATGCGCACTTTTGAGCTGGAAGTACTTCGGCTGTGTTTTATGACGTTTCAAAAGTCCACGAGAAAGCAAACATTATGGTGATAAGAACAGGCCAAGGAGGAGCTACCAAAGTTCAAGTCTGCAACACTTCCATTGTATTCACACCTACCAAAATCTCCGAACCAGGGGTGCGTCTCTAGAAAGCAACGTTGGCTAACAACGACGGTGGTTTGGATGGAAGACCTGACTTGGATGAAGTTATGGCTGCACACGCTTCCGCTTCATTCAAGGGAAGGTCTGAAGCCGGTGTACTGCCCTGAAGCTTCAGGAAACTCCCTCCATATGCGTAGCACAACACAGGAGGGCATCACCACTTCTGCCAAGAAAGTCCCAGCACCAACTCACGAACCATCTGTAGTGTCTGTAGATTGTCTGTAGAAATGACACATTGCAACATGGGGGTGGGGATGGATTAGCGGGATTAGTTTTTCATTTCTGTTGATGAAACGATTTTTCTGAGCACAATTGTGTGTATATTTGTACAAATAAAGTTTATTTGCTCTGAGACATTGTGTACAATTTCTATTGCCATTCTATCTTACTAATAACAAACTTGTCTAAAATATCATGTACATAACTTTCCATTCCTCCAATTGTGTCATGGGGCTGTGGTCCACTTTGCAGATATCCATTGCATTTTGTAAGCCATAGCCACACCATAGGTACTTAGCAAAGTAAGTTGGTAAACTGGTAAGGAAATGATTCCTACTCCTGCATAGAGTAATCTGCTCTGAGTTTGTGTTACACCGTGGTAACTACTTAGGACAGAGCGATAGCACTGTAAACACTGATATTGCTAACTTGTGATGGCTATAGTCTTGGAAACCAACATACCGCTCGCATAATTGGTTATACAAAAATACTTGTATGATATGTGTCGGCAGCTGTAAATTGGCATGTTGGCAGCTGTAAATTGGCCTATGTGTGCATAACAAATATAAAGAATAGTTGCTAGGAGCATAAGCTATGCTGGTTTCCAGATGGGGAAAGCTATGCTAGCGTTATTAGGCTACTAACTGAACTAGAAAATCTTCGTGACACTTACCACTCTGAAACCTCAATCTCGCTGGCGAACTGGTTCCTCTTCAACATCTGAAGTTTCTGTCGATTCAGGTTCAAACATGTAAGGTTGTGCGATTCGTCTCAGATCCTTTCTTGTCGATATCGAAAGTTATCGCTGCTGTTTCACAGAGTTTTCAGCTGTGTCCAGCTCTCAGCGTCATGGGGGGGAGCTGGCCAATCAGCGAGCAGCTATTTGCATATTCATGAATTCGCCGAGTGGGCGGGGAAAACAAGTCATTTCAATGCAGCCCTAATGCATAGGGTTCTTGTAATTCACTTTGCATGGCTCCTAGGTCATTTTCAGCCCCCGAAAAAAATTATGTGGTATAAAATGTGTCAAGGAACAGTTTCCAATAGTCAGAAAAACGTGTTCTAGGCCCCCTTTAACTTGCACCTTGGAGTATCAGCTTCAACTAACAAGTTCTACTAACAAGATACTATGCTTACTCTGGACTATGCTTTTGGGGGACACCAGTGATGAACTAACTGTGCTTTGACTAAGGACGTTATCACCATAGTTAGTTATATTGTCAACAAAGGAAGCTCGTTAGTCTGGCCGATGGCTTTGGGGAACAGAAACATATTCCAAACTAACTAACAAGCTATCTTAGTTAGCAACTATGCTTTTGGGAGACGCACCCCAAGGTAGGAAACGGACTAAGCGAACTAGGGTTAATACACCCTGGTGCGAACCAAATAAGCGAACCTGAAGAGGTGGTCTCGGAGCTGTTTTAAACGAACTGTAATATTCTCACAGAATATGCTCAGATTAATGCGCATGAAATAGTCCCTAATTCTGTAATGTGATTGGACACCTGTGCTTACAGCGCCAACATGAGTTAGTTCAGGCAGTCTAGATGAAGACGTCCACGGAGACGTTACTGTGAAATGTTGTACATGCATTGAGTTAAATAAATATTATAATCAGCACGCCAGTGTGCACTTTATTGAACAGCAAAACAAGACATGCTGTCAGAGTGAAGAACGAGTTTGAAGTTTTGACAGAAAAATGGATATAGCAGGAGTTCCTTCACCTCACATGGACTGGGATGCTAGCAACCTGCCCGTGGCATGGCGCAAGTTCAAGCTACATGTGGAATTGATGTTTTCGGGTCCTTTCAAAGGAAAAGCAGAAGACGAGAAATGCAGTTACCTCCTTTTATGGGTTGGAGATAAAGGTAGAGATATCTACAATACGTGGACTTTGACTGAGGACCAAGCAAAGGTATTGAAATCATACTATGAACGTTTTGAAGCATACGTTATGCCTAAGTCCAACGTTATTTTCGCCCGCTACAAATTCCATGAGAAAGTACAGGGAGCTAGCGAACCCTTCGAACAGTTTGTGACAGACTTGAGGTTGCTTGTAAAGGATTGCAACTATGGCTATGTTCAGACTGCACTCCAAATCTGATTTTTAGCATATCTGATCAACATCAGATCTCTCTATCGACCGCGTTCACATTGCTTGTCATATCGGATCTCCATGTCCGCTAATCACCTGCCATATCCACGTGGGTTACTATGGTACCCCAATGCATCATGCCCACAAATAATAAACAAAACCGCGGAGGGTAGAATGTTGGTTGTTTCTCTCTCAGATGGTTAAGTGGGGCCGTAGCACACAGCTACAAGTAACAAGGAAGTATCAGAGATGGAAGAATAAAGTTACTCATCTTTATTTCAGTGCATCAATGCAGTCCAGCACAGCTGTTAGTTGCCTTTCTGATGCGTGGTTGAAAACTTTCATTGACGTTGCTTTCCACACGCGAGGTAAGCCTTGCTTTCCACACGCGAGATAAACTCCAACTTGCGGCAAATCCATAACGCGCACTGACACGTTGTTATAGCAAACGACACTGTTTTTTATAAGGAGAATTAACATTGATCTCTCACTTCCGTCCATCTGCATTCCACGTATTGATGTTTGTGTCACGTGACAAATGACGCAAGTGACACGGTGAAATCTTATCCCATGTGGAAAAGCTGTTCAGATCGCAGCATATCCGATATGAATCGCAATTGACACCACATGGGTATGTAGGGCGTAACAGATTCGGAAAAATCGGAATTCATGTGGTTTTCTGCTGTTCAGACCACCCAAAATCAATTCTAGATACAATCTGGATATGAAAAAATCGGATTTGGGATGCCAATCTGAACGAGGCCTATGCTACCAGCGATGAGATGATAAGGGATCGCATTGTGTTTGGAATTCATTCACCTAAAGTTTGTGAAAAACTACTGAATGTCGGATCTGATTTGACGCTAGATAAAGCAATCGACGTTGCTAGGTCTCATGAAATCGCCCAAGCACAGATGAAGACGATAGATGGCAGTAGCAGCTCGCACGAACAGGCAGTTCACGCAATTGGCAAGCAGTATGCTAGGAAAGCAAATTGGAAAGTGCGTCAAGGCAAGACAAAAGAACAGTCTGTAAATGCGCACAAGCCTGACGAGTGCAGAGATCGAAAAACATGCAGCTACTGTGGGTTAAAAGCACATGAAATGAAAGAAAGTTGTCCAGCTAAAGGAAAGCAGTGCAAGAATTGCAACAAGTGGAACCATTTTGCAAAAGTGTGTCATTCTAGGCCGAGAAAAGAAGTACACGCAGTGTGTGAAAATGAATCACAAAACGATAATGCAGACAGTGAAGAAGAATTGTTTATTGACGCAGTAACACAAGGAAACAAAATTCAGGATAAGGAACAAGCTTTTGCAAATTTGCAAGTTGGGCCGAACAGAAACACTTTGAAATTCAAGTTGGACACCGGAGCCTCAGCCAATGTCATTCCAGCTAGAGTTTTCAAGGGACTTGGAGTACATGATGTGTTGGAGCCTGCAACACGCCCTCTCTATGGCTATGGCGGTGAGCAGTTAGTTGTTAGAGGCAGGTGCAATTTGAAATGCCAATACAAAGACTTGCAGTTGACTTTAAAGTTCCATGTCGTTGACACACAGGCACCTCCAGTGCTAGGATTAAAAGCATGCCTCGATTTTGGACTTATAAAATTCATTCTCTCAGTGTCTAGCACACCTGAGATACCGGTCATGGAAGAGTTTGCAGATGTCTTCAAAGGCATAGGTCTGTTCCCTGGCGAATGCACCATTCATGTTGAACCCGATGCAGTGCCTGTAGTCCATCCACCAAGGCGCGTCCCCATTGCTTTGCGTGATCGCCTGAGAGAGGAGCTACAGAGCATGGAAAGACAGAAAATCATCACAAGAGTCACTGAACCGACCGAATGGGTCAATTCGATGGTAGCAGCTGAAAAGCCTCGCACAGGAAAGCTGAGGATATGTCTAGATCCTCGAGACCTAAACAAGGTAATCAAGAGACCACATTACCCGTTACCAACTCTCGATGACATCACATCCAGGCTAGCTGGAGCACGCTACTTTAGTGTTATGGATGCAAAATCAGGCTATTGGGCTATCAAGCTCACAGAAGAGTCTTCAAAGTTGACAACTTTTAACACAGTGTTTGGACGCTACAGATTCCTGCGTCTACCCTTTGGATTGAAATCGTCTCAAGATGAGTTTCAGAGAAAGGTAAACGAGACCTATGAAGATCTACAGGGAGTCATGGCAATAGTAGATGACATCCTCATACACGGCAAAACCAAGCAAGAACATGATGAAAATCTGCGTGCTATGCTGCAACGATCCAGAGAAAGGGGAGTCAAGCTCAACCCGGAGAAGAGCGTGGTCTGTGCCACTGAAGTTAGCTACTTTGGGCACCTCATCACCAAAGATGGAGTCAAGCCTGATCCAGCTAAGATTGCGGCTGTCAAGGAAATGAAGCCCCCGAAAGACAAAGGTGAGCTTGAAACCATCCTAGGCATGATTAATTATCTGTCTAAGTTTGCCCCTGGACTTGCTAGCATTAATGCACCGTTGCGTCACTTACTGAAAGAGTCTAGTGAATTTATATGGGATTCACAGCATGAGGAAGCTTTTAAGAAAATAAAAGAACTCATCACAAGTGAACCAGGTCCAGTTTTAACATATTTTGACCCCAGCAAAGAGCTCACCCTTCAAGTTGATGCAAGCAAATATGGGTTAGGTGCAGTTTTACTACAACAGGGCAAGCCCATTGGATATGCATCTAAAGCACTCACTGACAGTGAAGTCAATTATGCCCAGATTGAAAAGGAGCTATATGCTATTCTGTTTGGATGTAAACGCTTCCATCAGTACATCTATGGTCATCACATCACCGTAGAGAGTGACCACAAACCTCTCGAGTCCATCATCCGTAAGCCTCTTGCAGCAGCACCACCGAGACTGCAGCGCATGTTCCTGCAACTTCAGAGATATGACTTTACCATCGTTCACAGGCCAGGCAAAGAGATTCCTGTTGCAGACACTCTTTCCAGGAAGTCACTATTAGGCCCTGATGACGGTCTCAGTGAAGGCATGGACATGCAGGTACACATGTTGTACAATAGCTTACCAGTCAGCGACACAAAGCTGAAAGAAATTGAAACAGAGACTGACAAAGACATACAGCTCAGACAACTGAAGAAAACAATCAGTGAGGGATGGCCTGAGCAGAGAAGACATTGTCCTCCGAACATAGCAGACTTTTGGAACCACCGTGACGAACTCTCCCAAGCTCACAACATCATTTTTAAAGGTGAGAAAATTGTCATTCCAAAGTCACTGCATTCTGAAATGTTGTCACGTATACATGTTGGTCACATGGGAATTGAAAAGTGTAAGCAGAGAGCACGAGATATTGTGTTTTGGCCAGGCATGACGAAGCAGATTGAGGAGATGATTGGGAAATGTTCCACCTGTCTGGAGTACAGATCGTCCAACACCAAGGAGCCCATGATCAGCCACAAGATCCCAGAGCGACCATGGCAAACCGTTGCTTCAGATCTGTTTACCTGGAACAATGAACAGTACATCGTTACAGTGGACTACTACAGCAGGTATTTTGAACTAGACAGACTACACAGCACAACAGCCTCAGCAATAATACACAAACTGAAAGCAGCCTTCGCTAGGCATGGTATACCAGAGACTGTTGTATCAGATAATGGTCCCCAATACAAGTGTAAGGAGTTTGAAGACTTTGCCAACACCTGGGAGTTCACACATGTAACCACAAGCCCACATTATTCTCAAAGCAATGGCCTTGCAGAGAAATCCGTGCAGATTGCCAAATCACTGCTGGAAAAAGCAAAAGCTGATAAGAGAGATCCATACTTGAGTCTTCTTGAGTATCGCAACACCCCTGTTGACAGCTTCGCATCACCAGCTCAGCTTCTCATGAGTCGACGGTTACGCTCTGTCCTGCCCAACACTCACCAACAACTTCTGCCAAAAGTGGTCAGTCAGAAACAAGTTCATGCAAAGAGAGTTCACCAGCAACAGCAGCAGAAAATGTATTATGACCGATCTGCCAGGCACCTACCACCATTGCAAGAAGGTCAGCTCATCCGTTACCAAGAACATGGACACTGGAAGCCTGCAGTAGTCATCAGACAAGCTGACACTGACCGATCATACCACATTCGTGCAGCAGGACAGGAGTATAGGAGAAACAGACAACACCTCATGGACACCAAAGAGGGACAGCACACTCATACTGACAATGCAACAGTTGACAATGCACAGCACATTGAACAAAACACAGCACTACCCACTCCACAAGCAACAAGTGACATAGCCTCTCCAGTCACTTACACGACAAGATCAGGAAGAGAAGTCAAGCCAAGAGCTATTATGGATTTATGAAACAATGTACAGGGTGTAGGCGGATCGCTGCCCTATTCAAAAAAAAAAAAAAAAAAAATTGTAATTTTCTGATTTTGTTTCAGTTGTGTGTGTGTGTGACAATGCAGTTGTGTGATTCCAAGATTTACATTCACTAACATCAGTCCTGCATGTCATTGATGATTTGAATATTGATGAATGCTATAGTAATGTAAAGTACAGGTTATATAATGGTTATTTGCTTAATGAGTTATTACAAGGGTGTGCAGTTTGTTATTTAGCCCAGATAGGTACTACAGGTTATGAGTTGATTTGTACCAGAAGGATTTTCTTTAAAAGAAGGGGGATGTAATATTCTCACAGAATATGCTCAGATTAATGCGCATGAAATAGTCCCTAATTCTGTAATGTGATTGGACACCTGTGCTTACAGCGCCAACATGAGTTAGTTCAGGCAGTCTAGATGAAGACGTCCACGGAGACGTTACTGTGAAATGTTGTACATGCATTGAGTTAAATAAATATTATAATCAGCACGCCAGTGTGCATTTTATTGAACAGCAAAACAAGACACGAACAATTTTGTGACTATAGGCTAATAGTTTCGTTTTCTGGTGGATCAGCGTCTTTTCCCTCACTGCTGTCATGCAAGCAAGCATTGTAATATTTAAACTAAAGCATTTTAAACGTTGCATTGCAGCATATTAAATGTGGTTGGTGTTAAAAAATAAACTGAGTGTGGCAGACACAGAGGTGTTTTAAACGTGAAATGCAAAAAACCCTCAGGATGTAACATAACATGGCATGGTGTGACATAACAATAAAGCCCATAATTAAGAAATTAGGTATTTGGTTGTTCCCATGTGTAAATCATAATTAAATTATAGAAAAGTGAGTCAAAACTGTTATTGTGCAGAAATTGCTGTTTTAAATGAACATACAGAGCCTTAATGCAAATACTTTTCTAATTTACACAATTTTCAGCCACATCAGTAAAAACTCAGATTTTTAGCTGTCCCGGTCATATTTCAAAAAGTTTGTTTTAGAGTAAAAGCAAAAAAATTAATTCATTTTCTGTTTATTTAATCATATATTAATCACCCAGATGTTGACTTTTAATTAGTTCCCATTTGATAATTCCAGATTGTTCTATACCCTGGATTCTGAATGTGAAAAGAAGGCCTCTGTATTTTATAATAATAATAATAATAATAATAATAATAATAATCATAATAATAATAATATTTACACATTTGGCTGATGCTTTTATCCAAAGCAACTTACTGTACACTCATCAATCATAGCCTCCCCTAGACAAAAATTAGGTTTAAGTGCCTTGTTCAAAGGCACAAAGATGTCAGCCAAGGTACAGGAGCTCATGGCTACATAGGCCTGTGTGTGTGTGTGTTTGTGTACATGGTCCAGTGTGTGTGGGCTGTGACCAACACAGGAACCCTTGTTGCTTTCCCTCATTCCTTCCTGCCCAGTGCAAGAGCAGGGTGCAAGATGGAGCCAGTGATCCACAAGGGGGCGCTGTAGCCAGATGGAGAAGAGAAGAGCTCCCCTCCCCTCCCCTCACTGCTATCAGGACACCACTGGAGCAGGGAGGACTTGGGGAAGCTCTGGCCTCTGATGGACAATGTGGATTCTACTTTTAAAAAACACTTTACATTTAATATATACAAACTACCAGCTATGGCACAAATACTTATTATTTACACAATAAACTACCAGATATGGTACAGAAATGTAATATATACAAACTACAACCAATTATGTCACATACATTTAATAGACAAACATAGGGAAGCTCTGGGCTCTGATGGACAATGTTGATTATACTTCTAACAACCTCACTTTACATTTAATTTAAACAATACCAAATCTGGCACAGAGATTTAAAATATACGGTACAAACTCGAGTTATGGCACAGAGATTACAAACTACCAGATATGGCATATAGATTTAATATATACACAGATTTAAGGAGGAATTCAGAGGGATTTAATTCACTAGGGTCCAGATATCTTTATATGTTTACAGTTTGGATGTTTCTTCAGTTCAGAGAGCAGCTGCTGCACTAAGGGTCCAGAGGCATTGTCATAGAGCCTATATAGATCATAGGGACTCATATAATAATTCCCCAGATGAATCTCTCTGACGGCAGATTGGTTTGATCTCAGTGCTGATGCAAAAGTTCTGAAGCCTTCCTCTCCAATACTGCAATTATACAGGCTGTAGGAGACAAGGCAACACTTCATCAGATCAGCTGAAGGACACACACCACAGAGGGAGCTGATATTACCTCATGGGGTCTGGACATGTCGCACATCTGTGTGTGTGTGTGTGTGTGTGTGTGATGGAGTGTGTGTTGTGATACTCACTGTAGTTTCTCCAGTTTGCAGTTGGGATCCTCCAGAAGAGAAGAAAGATGCTTCACTCCTGCATCTCCTGCTTCATTAAAACTCAGCTGCAGCTCTCTCATGTGTGAGGGGTTTGATCTCAGTGCTGATGCAAGAGCTCTGAAGCCTTCCTCTCCAATATTGCAGTCTGACAGGCTGTAGGAGAGAGAAGGAAGCACTTCATATGTCGATAATACCCAGCTATATCTATTCCCTCTGATGACCCCAGTCCAGTTAATGATCTTACCCGTTGTATCTCCCAAAACTTTTTAATGCTAAACAAGGCTAACACAGAGATCCTGGTGGTAGGCCCCAAGGCCCTTAGACACTACTTGCACCCTATTCTTACTTCCCTCTTGGTAAAACCATGTGATTCTTGACTGACCTTAATTTGCAAAAGCATGTATCCCATATAGCAAAGACATCCTACTACCACCTAAGAAATATTTCTAAAGTCTGTGGTCTCCTCTCATTCCAGGATTCAGAAAAATTGGTCCATGCATTCATATCCATCCATTTAGATTATTGTAATGCACTTTATGCTGGTCTAACAAAACAGACGTTAAACAGGCTCCAACTTATTCAAAATGCAGCCGCTAGGGGACCACTAGGACCTCTAAATTTGACCATATTGACATATATTTCCGATATGATCTCTCTTCATAATCCAATCCATCACTCAAGGTCCTTGAAAGCGCGATGTCCTGCATTTGTGTTAATTCTAGGGGTTGTAAGATTTTTATTAAACTCTCAATATTATTTTTTTACTTTATTTGTTTTGTTTGTTTTATTTCATTTCATACTATTTCCATTATTATCATTATTTTCTCTTGTTCAGCGTATTTATTCATTTAAAGATATCATCATTCACAGCACATTGTTTCTATGTGTAGCATATGAAATGTGCTATATAAATGAATTGACATTGACTGTAGAGAACTGTGTCTCAGAGTATGTCAGTGTGGTAGAGAGAGGGAGACTGTGTGTGTGTGTGTGTGTGTGTGTGTGTGTGTGTGAAGGTGTGTGTGTGTGTGACTCGTGTGTGCATGTGTTAACGAGATTGAATAGCTGACCGAGTAAGTTAGTGAGATGTGTGTGTGTGTGTGTATGTATGTGTGTGATGGCGTGAGTTGTGATACTCACTGTAGTTTCTCCAGTTTGCAGTTGGGATTCTCCAGAAGAGAAGAAAGATGCTTCATTCCTGCATCTCCTGCTTTATTCCCACTCAGTTGCAGCTCTCTCATGTGTGAGGGGTTTGATCTCAGTGCTGATGCAAGAGCTCTGAAACCTTCCTCTCCAATACTGCAGTTATACAGGCTGTAGGAGAGAGGAGGAAACACTTCATCAGATCAGCTGAAGGACATACTGTTGGGAACATTAACAATAAAATCTATTATATCTAAATAATATCTAATACTGTATCTACTAGTAATTGTAATTCTTATCATTAGAAGTGAACATCTACTTACATAATATATTAATGGTTTACATTTTAGTGGGAATAGTTGTGCTTCTCTCAACTATCTCATTTGGAAGGTGTTCTTCTTTGTTAACTCCTACTAGGAAACATGAGACTGCCATTGCTATGTGTGTATGAATATGAAAATGGCCATTTGCACACACTCAAGATGGGGAAAGGCTAGTATGCTAAGTAATGGCCTTCCTGAAGCCTGCCCCCATCCTCCGGTTCACACTCTGTCCCCTCACAGTGGAGACAAAGACAACAATGGTGATTATATATTATAGTACTGTTTGAATTACAAAAATGTAATGTATGTCATGTTTGGTCTTATTGTGATGCTCTAAGTCAAAGCACTTTGATGGTCTCAGTCTCATGAAGAAATAGGTTAGTCCTAACATGTTTATCAGAGGTCTGCAATCAAAGTAATTTCAAGGTATTCTTCCAGAGTCATTAACATGTAAGGGGTTACACCCCCACTTAACCCCTTCATCCTGTATCGAACGAACACCTATTTCCGCCCCACCCCTAATTCCGCCCCTTTGCGTGTACGTGACACTTAATATTCATTACGTTACCAACCAGAGCAACAAACGTCAAAAAAGCCGTTAACCTCCGCCCACTGGGAGTATATATATTGATTTCGACCCGGTAAGACGAACAAATAGTATATAATACTGTTGAGAGCGGTGTTGTAATGCAGTACGTACCGAAACGCAGGTTGCGAGTGGTAGAATTTTGATTTCGCGACCATTATTTCTCTATGGAATGACTTGTTTATCATGAGTTTCTCCCCAACGTATCTTACCGTTTTCCCTTGAAATAGTTATCCATTGGTTTAAGCTAAGACTTTTAGCTGCTAGTGAAGTAAGGGTCCCGAAAGGGAACGAACTTAGCTTGATTTGGCCTCTCAATTCAACACCATGTATTAGTGAAACGCATTTCTCGTTGGAGGTGTATTCTCTTTGTACATGCGTCCTCTGTCGGTGAACAGCATTACAACAACACACGCAACAGCATAATAACAATAATAATATTAATAATACCCTAATAATGATGATAATGATGATGATGATAATGATGATAATAATAATAATAATAATAATAATAGTAACAATAATAATAGTAAATGAGCATATAGAAACAATATATTTTTTGGCAATTCAACTCTTTAGAACATGGCACAGAAAAAGAGGCAGTGGGCAGATTAGGACATGGTGCGGGCAATGGAGGAGGTGGCTGCTGGTATGCCAGTACGCCTGGCATTGCCGAATTTTCAATGTGCCACGCAACACACTTAGGGACAGGGTAAGTGGGCGGGTTACCCATGGCTGCCGTACAGGCCCAAAACAAAAGCTGTCCACTGCTGATGAGCAAGCCCTCGTTCAATACTGCCTGTACTGTGCAGACCATGGGTTCCCGCTCACCAAGGCCAGGCTAATGGCCTATGCGTCGGCGGTGTGGAGGAAGAGGAACAGCTCCCAAAACCAGCGGCCACCACTGGGCATCAAGTGGTGGTATCTCTTCGAGAGGTGGCACGCGGCTATACTGAGCATGAGGACACCAGAGTGCATCGATCGGCAGAGGTCCTCCCATGCATCAATGGAGACGGTGAACAAATATTTCGACTTACTGGAGAAGACTCTGGATGAGCATGGGCTGAGGGACAAACCGGCACAGGTCTACAACTGCGATGAGACTGGATTTGACATGTCCAAGAGCAGGGGCAAGGTCGTCGCACCCAAGGGAACCAAACACCCTTTTCTACAGGCCCCCGGATCACGAGACCACATCTCCGTGTTGGCCTGCTTCAATGCAGCTGGGGAGGACGTTCCACCCCTCATCATCTACGCAAAGCATTTCCCCGGAGGCCGATACACAGAAGGAGGGCCGCCCAACGCCCTCTATGGAAAATCGCCGGCGGGGTACATAGACAGAGAGCTGTTCTTACGGTGGTTCCACCACTTTGTCCAGCATGCCCGTCCGGAGTGACCTCTGCTGCTCCTTTTTGATGGCCACAAGTCACACCTGTCTCCAGCAGTGGTCGAGGCGGCTAAGGGGACGGGTGTCGTGCTACTTCATCTCCCGCTGCACACCTCTCATGTCCTGCAGCCCCTGGACGTGGGATACTTTGGCGCCCTAAAGGCAGAGTTTGCCACGGTGGCTGGCAATCTCTGCCACTTCAAAAACTCTTACATAGTAAACCGGACAGAATTTGCCAAAGTGTTCCACCACCCGTACCAGCGGGCTCAAAAGAAAGAGGTGGTGCAGGCGGGATTTAAGGAGTGCGGCATCTTCCCCCTGGACAGGAAAGCCATCAAGCCAAGCCGCCTCCTCGCCTCTGGTCGCCGCCCTAGGCCGAACACCGCCACCACCACCACTGGACCATCCTCCTCCTCTCCAGCAAAGACCTCCGCTACCCCCCTGAACCATCATCCCAGCCTTCAACCTCTGCTACACCCCCTGGACCATCATCGACCCCCACCCCCACTCCAGACCCCTCAACCCATCCCCTGGTTATGGCAGGCCTCATCCCCCCTGACCTTGCGGAGGTCTTGACCCGGGTCCAATATAAGAAGACCACTGTGAGGAAAGTGACAGAGGAGGCCCGGGTCATCACTGGGGAGGAGTATGAGAGACTTCTGAACGATAAGGAACAGCAGTCCGCGGCGACCAGACAGGCCAAGGAGCAGAGGGCGCAACAGAGGAGACAGCGCGCCAGCAACACCGGCAGTGGGGACCACCGACCCCGCCGCGGCCTCCGGAGAAGCCCCCAGCTGCAGAGGCGGGCCCAGCCCCTGCTCCACCCCTGTGCCACCCTCAGCCCCACTTACCATCGCTCATCCCACCGTCTCCCCGAGGACCTCAGCCCGTGCCGCCTCTCCCTCTTCTTCCCACCCCGCAGCAGCCACCACCTCCTCCTCCAACAACAACAACAACAACAACAACAACAAGAGGAATCCTCCGGGACCGTTGGAAGGTAGCTATATAAACAGTAAACTATACAACCCAATTTACCATAACCCCTTATCTAGAAATATAAAGCTTATTTTTTTATGTTTTTTTTTTCTTTTTTAGGACAGAAGAGGAAAAGGAAGCGAGCTGGAGGGGGCAAACAAGCATCCACGGCACAAAGCGAAGGTAATTAGAGTGCATTGAAAATGCACTCTACTGTTCTTACTTTTCTTCTTATTAGAGTGCATTGAAAATGCACTCTATTGTTCTTCGATTTCTTCTTATTATTAGAGTGCATTGAAAATGCACTCTATTGTTCTTCGATTTCTTCTTATTATTATTATTATTCTTCTTCTTCAACTATGTAATTCAGATCTAACGGCTCAACTGAGAAACTTCATTCAAACTCCGTTGCATAGGTCATACTCGTGAAATGATTGCAATGTCTTTTCTACTTTGTAACTTTTATACTTTTTCAGCTATGACTATTTATATATTTTTTAATTTCCCATAGACTTAACATTAGCAACCTAGCAACTGTATAGCAACTACTTCAAATATCCTAGCAACTGCCTAGCAACCACGCAGCAACCACTTCCACACTTGTAACTTAGCAACCACCATGGCAACTGAGTTGATTTACCTAGCAACCACCATAGCAACCACTTCACCTACCCTAGCAACAGCCTATCAATCATCTTAGGTACCTAACAACAGCTTAGCAACCACTTCCACAGACTACAATCCTCTCACTTAAGACTACAGATTCTGTTCAGCTTCCGGATGTCATCAACTATGCGTCCTCCCAGCTGGTTCCTGTCCGCAACTGTTTCAAATTAAAAGTCCTCATCATACTAATTTGATGGAAAATGATTTTACTATTCAACTGTTCAACCATTCCAACTGTGAACTGTCATCAACTATGACTCCTGTCAACTGTTTCCTCTGGCCACAACTATTTCAAAATAAAAGTCCTCAGTGGGGGGTGGCTAGTTAGCATGCTAGTTAGCATAGTTAGCATGCTAATTAGCATTTTTGTTTTTTGATGCTATTCAACTCAGCTAAGTCTTGTGATCATCATGCTAGCATTATTAGCATGTTAGCTTAGCTAGCATGCTAATTAGCATTTTTGGTTTTTCATGCAATTCAACTCAGCTAAGTCTTCTGATCATCATGTTAATATTATTAGCATGCTAGTTAGCATGGTTAGCATGCTAATTAGCATTTTTGTTTTTTGATGCAGTTCAACTCAGCTAAGTCTTGTGATCATCATGCTAGCATTATTAGCATGTTAGCTTAGCTAGCATGCTAATTAGCATTTTTGGTTTTTCATGCAATTCAACTCAGCTAAGTCTTCTGATCATCATGCGTATATTATTAGCATGCTAGTTAGCATGGTTAGCATGCTAATTAGCATTTTTGTGTTTTTGATGCTATTCAACTCAGCTAAGTCCTCTGATCATCATGCTAGCATAATTAACATTCTAGCTAGCATGGTCAGCATGATAATTAACATTTTTGTTTTTTTATGCTATTCAACTAAGATAACTCTTGTGATCATCATGGTAGCATATTTAACATGCTAGTCAGCACTTAGAATTCTACTTAACATATATGATAATTTATGCTAGTCAACTTTACTGTCATGTGGTTCAAACTTCTCAACTAATTAACTGTTCAACCATTCCAACTGTCACTTATCCAATTATGCCCCCAGTCATCTAAATGTGTTGCAATCATATTTACTGAAATGATTTGCAACAAAATCAACTAAAAACAGCAACTGCATTTTCAATGCACTCGTAATTTCTCTGAAATTACATTCTCTAGTTATTATTATTATTATTATTATTTTTCTTCCACGCACCTAATTTGGCATCAACCATTTAACTTAGAAACCTCATTCAACTTTCATCATATAGATCATACTTGATAGTTTATTGCTATGTCTTGTTATCTTTGTAACTTTTATACTTTTTCAGCTATGGCTTATAAACTTTAAATATTTTTTACATAGACTTAACATTAGCAACCTAGCAACTGTATAGCAACTACTTCAAATATCTTAGCAACTGCCTAGCAACCATGTAGCAACCACTTTCATACTTTCAACTTAGCAACCACCATGGCAACTGACTTGATTTACCTAGCAACCACCCTAGCAACCACTTCACCTACCCTAGCAACAGCCTATCAATCATCTTAGGTACCTAACAACAGCTTAGCAACCACTTCCATAGACTACAATCCTCTCACTTAAGACTACAGATTCAGTTCAACTTCCGGATGTCATCAACTATGCGTCCTCCCAGCTGTTCCTGTCCGCAACTGTTTCAAATTAAAAGTCCTCATCATACTAATTTGATGGAAAATGATTTTACTATTCAAACTATTCAACTGTTCAACCATTCCAAATGTGAACTGTCATCAACTATGACTCCTGTCAACTGTATCCTCTGGCCACAACTATTTCAAAATAAAAGTCCTCAGTGGGGGGATGGCTAGTTAGCATGCTAGTTAGCATAGTTAGCATGCTAATTAGCATTTTTGGTTTTTGATGTTATTCAACTCAGCTAAGTCTTGTGATCATCATGCTAACATTATTAGCATGTTAGCTTAGCTAGCATGCTAATTAGCTTTTTGGTTTTTCATGCAGTTCAACTCAGCCAAGTCTTCTGATCATCATGCTACCATTATTAGCACATTAGCTAATATGGTTAACATGCTAATTAGCATTTTTGTTTTTTGATGCTATTCAACTAAGCTAAGTCTTGTGATCATCATGGTAGCATATTTAACATGCTAGTCATCAGTTAGCATGCTAATTAGCATTTTTGTTTTTTGATGTTATTCAACTCAGCTAAGTCTTCTGATCATCATGCTAGCATTATTAGCATGTTAGCTTAGCTAGCATGCTAATTAGCATTTTTGTTTTTTCATGCAATTCAACTCAGCTAAGTCTTCTGATCATCATGCTAGCATTATTATCATTCTAGCTAGCATGGTTAGCATGTTAATTAGCATTTTTGTTTTTTGATGCTATTCAACTAAGCTAAGTCTTGTGATCATCATGGTAGCATATTTAACATGCTAGTCAGCAGTTAGCATGCTAATTAGCATTTTTGTTTTTTGATGCTATTCAACTAAGCTAAGTCTTGTGATCATCATGGTAGCATATTTAACATGCTAGTCAGCAGTTAGAATGCTAATTCACATATATGATAATTTATGCTAGTCAACTTAACTGTCATGTGGTTCAAACTTCTCAACTAACTGTTCAACCATTCCAGCTGTCACTTATTAAATTATGCCTCCAGTCATCTAAATGTGTTGCAATTATATGTACTGAAATGATTTGCAACAAAATCAACTAAAAACAGCAACTGCATTTTCAATGCACTCGTAATTTCTCTGAAATTACATTCTCTAGTTATTATTATTATAGGTTATTATTATTCTTTAACGTAACTAATTCAGCTCTAACCGCTCAACGTAGAAACTTCATTCAAACTGCGTTTCGAAGGTCTTACTGTTTACTCGTTTGCTTTGTAACTTTCAACTTTGTAACTTTTATACTTTTAAAACTATGACTATTTTAAACTTTTAAAACTTTCCCCATTGACTTAACATTGAGCTGTTTAGAGTGAAGCTAGAGTGGGTGATGTCATAATGGGGCCTTAGCCAATCATCTTAGGGATATGCAAATTTTCACCTGGTGATAACCAATCAGTGGTGACCTGCTTCAACCCATACAGTCTATGGCTTCAACTGTCATTTTTTAAACTATAGGGCATTTAAACTGCTCAACTATTCACCTGTCAATCAATTCAACTGTGAACTGTCATCAACTATAACTCCTATCAACTGTTTCCTCTGGCCACAACTATTTCGAAATAAAAGTCCTCGATGGCGGGATGGCTAGTTAGCATGCTAGTTAGCTTAGTTAGCATGCTAATTAACATTTTTGTTTTTTGATGCTATTCAACTCAGCTAAGTCTTGTGATCATAATGCTAGCATTATTAGCATGTTAGCTTAGTTAGCATGCTAATTAACATTTTCGTTTTTTGGTGCTATTCAACTCAGTTAAGTCTTGTGGTCATCTTGCTAGCACTTTTAGCATGCTAGCTAGCATAGCTAACATGCTAATTAGCATTTTTAGTTTTTGATGTTATTCAACTCGGTTAAGTCTTGTGGTCATCATGCTAGCACTATTAGCATGCTAGCTAGCATGGCTAACATGCTAATTAGCATTTTTAGTTTTTGATGTTATTCAACTCGGTTAAGTCTTCTGGTTATCATGCTAGTACTATTAGCATGTTAGCTAACATGGTTAGCATGCTAATCAACATTTTTGTTTTTTGATGCTATTCAACTAAGCTAAGTCTTGTTATCATGTTAGTCAACTTAACTGTCATGTGGCTCAAACTTCTCATCTAATTAACTGTTCAACCATTTCAACTGTCAGTTATCCAATTATGCCTCCAGTCATCTAAAAAATCCACTAAAAACAGCAACTGCATTTTCAATGCACTCGTAATTTCTCTGAAATTGCATTCTCTAGTTTTTTTTCTTCTTCTTTTTTTAAGCTCATTTTTTTTTTTAAAAAAAAGGTCACACATTGTATGTTTTATTCTAACAGAAGTCTGTGGAAAGTGCAGGAAACCTAATCCACCAGGAGGGGACAGCATTGTGCCGTGGGTGTTCTGCCCCCTTTGCAATGAATGGTACCACTGTGTGTGTGAGCAGTGGAGCAGCTTCGCCACTGAGGAGGAGGACTTTGAATGTGAACGGTGCCGGGGGATACGTGCCCGCGTCATGTCCCAACTTCTTAACGAAAGATAATTTATTAATGTATTTATATGTCTATTTACTTATTTATTTATTTATTAATGTATTATAAAGTTTAATTAAAAATATAAGTATAAAGTAAAGTAAAGTATAAAGTAAGTGTAAAGTAAAAAAAAAAGTTATTGAGTATTAAAGTATTGAGTTTTAAATTTGTAAAAATGTGAAAATAAACAAAAATATTGAAATGCATGTTATCTGTCATTGTTTTAAATCAAACTGACTAATATACGCCACTTTTGAAACGTTGTAAGATGGAAAAAACTACAAGACCCAATATCACCGGAAGGGTGGAAACATGGCGGGTGGAAATGGGTAAACGTATTAGCCTATGAGCTAGTTAGGCGCATCCAAACGTAAACAGAGAAATACGGTAAGCCATGTTTATCGGCGGAGACCAACTGTTGTTCGTCAATATCTCTCTCCTCTGTCGGAAAATGTATTAATGTTAAACCAAACATTAAATAAACACGTAAAATTTTATATACTACTCAGAATTTTACATCAAAATGGGCGTAGAATGGTAAGAGTACGATAATGTATTTAAACTAGCTCCAGAATGAAACTAATCAGAGATGGGGTAATCATCATGGAACCCTGTCCCTCCGTTGGAATGCAATGTAACTTACGACAATAAACCTGAATCCTGTTGCTCTGAAGTCCTGATCCAGTCTTTCAAACTACATACTAATAAGATGCCCCCGAGAAACTTCGGGTTTTTGTTACATGACCGTACATCTGTTTGTAAAATGCCCCAAGCATCGTTATGTAATGACAATGTTGTCTGAACATGTTGGAGATGTGAGAAAGACATCTGTGTGAGTGTGTGTGTGTGTGTGTGTGTATGTGTATGTGTGTGTATGTGTTTGTGTGTGTGTAACAGAGAGAGTTTAGCAATAGAGAGAACTGTGTGTCTGAGAGTGAGTCAGTGAGTGAGTGAGTGAGTGTGGTAGAAAGAGAGGGAGACTGTGACATGTGTGTGCTGTGTGTTTGTGTGTGTGTGAAAGCGATTGGATCACTGATGGAGAGAGTGGGATCTGTGTGATTGTGAAAGAAAGTAAAGCAAATTATCTCCCTTCAGAACGCCATTCTCTTCTCTGATTGGCTGCTAGGTGGCCATTAATTCCAGATAACTGACTACTTTGGAAGTAGTTCCAAAAAATAACTCGTCTAATAACTGATTACCGTTCCATATGAATGCCTCTCAGTCCCAAACCGAACAGGTTAGCTTCTTTTAAATTTTAGTTGCATATTTCTTTTACGTTGTATATGCTTCTTCAAATATACGAGAGATAGATAGATACGGGAGATAAGCGGGATAAAGACCTCCGAGGTGCCCAGTTATTCATTTATAATTGGCTTGGCGGAATAATTCTAGATTCCGCCTCGACAATTATAAATAAATAACTGGACACCTCGTCGGCCGTTATCCCTTACGTAATCTGTGTGTGTGTGTGTGTGTGTGTGTGTGTGTGTGTGTGTGTTTGAAAGAGAAATGGAGACATTGACTGTGTGTGTGTGTGTGTGTGTGTGTGTGTGTGTGTGTGTGTGTGTGTGTGTGTGTGTTTGAAAAAGATACAGAGGTAATGAGTGTGGTGTGTTTGTGTACAAAAGTTATTAAATCATAGATCAATTCTGTGAGAGGAAAGTAATCTGAAGGAAGTGTGTGTGTGTGTGTGTGTGTGTGTGTGTGTGTGTGTGTGTGTGTGTGTGTGTGTGTGTGTGCCTTTATATGACTGTGAAAGAAATTGAGGGGATCTTGAATTGTGTGAGACTCAAGCAAAGGAAAGTTAGCTATGAAGAGTGTGTGTGTGTGTGTGTGTGTGTGTGTGTGTGTGTGTGTGTGTGTGTGTGTGTGTGTGTGTGTATGTGTGTGTGGTACTCACTCTAGTTTCTCCAGTTTGCAGTTGGGATCCTCCAGAAGAGAAGAAAGATGCTTCATTCCTGCATCTCCTGCTTTATTCCCACTCAGCTGCAGCTCTCTCATGTGTGAGGGGTTTGATCTCAGTGCTGATGCAAGAGCTCTGTAGCCTTCCTCTCCAATACTGCAGACTGACAGGCTGTAGAAGAGAGAAGGAAACACTTCATCAGGTCAGCTGAAAGACACACACACACACACACGCGCACACGCGAAATAAGGGAGCAGTTATTACCTCGTGGAGTCTACAGAGAGAGTAAGAAAGTAAGACATGTGGAGAATTGTGTGTGGGTGTGTGTATGTGTGTGTTTGTGCACAGTATGTGTATGCATGTGAGTGTGTGTGCGTTAGCGATAGTCTGTGTCAGAGTGAGTCAGTGAGTGAGTGAGTGTGGTAGAGAGAGAGTGGTATCTGTGTGATTGTGAAAGAGAGTGAAAGTAATCTATGAAATGTGGTGTGTGTGTGTTTGAAAGAGATACAGAGACAATGAGTGTTGTGTGTGTGTGTGTGTGTGTGTGTGTGTGTGTGTGTGTGTGTGTGTGTGTGTGTGTGTGTGTGCATGTGTGAAAGAGATCACTGAGGGAGTGAGGTGGCGTTTACACGAAGCTGCCTAAACCCTTAAAACGTACAGTACAGACCAAAAGTTTAGGTTAGGTTAGGTTAGGTAACTTTATTTGTACCCGAAGGTAGATTTGGTTGCAGGTTTGGACACACCCCCTCATTCAATGCGATTCATTTATTTCTGGGACAATTTATATTGTAGATTCTCATTAAAGGCATCAAAATTATGAATGAACACATATAAAATTATGTGCTTAACAAAAAAAGGGTGAGATTATGACAAACTTTTGGACCTGAACCCGATCAAGATGGTTTGGGGTGGGCTGGAACGCAGAGTGAAGGCAAAAGAGCCGACAAGTTTTTAGCATCTCTGGGAATGAATAACTCTTCAAGACAGTTGGAAAGCTCTTGAAGCTCATCCAAAAAATAAAAAGAGGACAAAGCAGTTATCAAAACAAAAAAAAGTATACTTCGATGAAACAAGAATATAAAACATGTTTTCAGTTATCTCACACTTTTTTTTATTAAGTACATAATGCCACGTGTTCATTCATAAGTTTGTTTATTTTGTAAATTGTCACTGAAGGCAACGGTCATGAAAATAAAGTAAATAATTTAATGGGAAAGTGTGTCTAAACTTTTTTTCTGCACTGTATCAATTTGATCTGCATCAATTTGATCGTTTGGGCCTTGCATCTAAATATTAATCATATTGCATCTAATATTTCATTTTCACCCCCCCCCCCCCCAATTTTCTCTCAAACCGGTCATCACCGCAACTTCCGAATAACACCGTTTGAAGGCTCAATTTGAGCAGAATATCTCAGTGAGGAATACTTCGCGTAACTTTTGATATGAAGAAAAAATATGTAGTGGTTGACATGCAATGCTGATAAATTGTGGCAATGCTCAGGGGCGCCGCCAGACATTTTGGGCCCCGTGAAAGATTAGAATTTAGGGCCCCCTCACCAACTACCCAGCGATTTGTGTAATAGTAAAATTTTCAAGCGCAAGTGGAGATTTTTGGCTGGCACTGAACGCTTGTATTGACCAGATGGCACTTTCTTTCCTGTAGCATAACTTACATCAGTAGGTATGCTGCATGTGATAAACTACATTTTAACATTTTAAATCAACAACTGTGAAAATTAACCTATAGGCTACTATAAAGAATAATCCATGGTTTCCTTCCTTTAATGAGCAACTGTCAGAGAGCAGGGGGGTCTGGGGGTCCCCCCACGAAATTTTTGAGAACTCATAGCCGTTCCCTGCATTCTGGTGCTTTTAATATTTTGTAAGATCACATAGCCTGTTGCAATTAATTCAATGGCTAAGCTAATTCCATTGTATGTCATTACAGTGCTCTGTGAGGTAGGCTAATACTGGCAATTATACTGACACTGACCCTGACCAACTGTTGTAGTTTACATTTTCATTAATATTTATGCATTTAGCATTTCATTAATATTTATGCATTAGTCAGACATTGGAAATTTTTTTTTTTTTAACAATTAAAATGTGAGACTTGTTTCACTGCACATCTCTGTAAAACGAGGCATTTTACATTTTCAATTTCAGTTGTCATGTAAATTGTTTTGTGGAAAGTAGCCTATCATTGGAAGACATAGCCTATAGACCAACTTATAATTCATAATCTGCAGGAGTAGCCTAAATAGCACAGGGAATTCTCTGACCATTTCACCTATCTGCCTACAAGCTACATCAGCTTGACTACAAAAACAGCTGTGACTGGTGCAGTGGTGTTATTAGTTGCAAAAAAACCCTCACTGTAGATATAGGCTTACAAATGAATAGATATGCCTATGGTTTCCACAGTTTTAGAAATGTAGGTATTTGATAGCATACCTCATGATCACAATGTAGAACTGTTTCCACAATACAACTGTCTTCACAATTAATTCATTTGTAAACCGTTCATTACCGCAATGAGTAACCACCACAGTTATGTAGCCCTTGCAAAGTACTTTAAAATGATATCTGTACAGCATTTGAGAGAGAAAAACTCTCAGAGTTATTAAATCGAAAAGCAGGCTACTGGTGAATTTGGACATGTGCGCACCCACCGCGAGATCGCATCTCATTTTAAAATGTGTGTGCCTTTTGCTCTTAAATGTCTGCTGTTTGTCCTTTCGTATTTGGGGTAACAAGGCTTCATAGTTCATCAACACCATAAGTCTAATTTAGCAACTTGTTTCCACACTTGGCAAACAATGCTCAACAGCACCCCTTACACAAGCTTTGGATGCATATCTGCAGGACACAACACGTCTTGAAAAAATTAGGTGAAATAAACTACAACTCTGACTACATTCTTGTAACCATGGATGTTGAATCACTCTATACTAATATTGACCATTCAGATGGACTGTCTGCTCTTCATCATTATCTTCAAAAAAGATCTGACAATCAGAGTCCCCCCACCGACTTTATTGTCGATCTAACACGTTGGACTCTCAACAACAATTTTTTTCTGTTTCAGGACAAGTTGTACAGACAGACCAAGGGAACAGCTATGGGCGCTGCATACGCTCCGAATTATGCTGGCCTTTACCTAGGATTGTGGGAACAGCGGTACGTTCTAAGCTCAAGCAACCCCTACAAACAATTTATTCATTACTACGGCCGCTATATTGATGATTTATTTTTTATTTTTTCTGGCTCTGTCCAACAGTTGAAGGACTTCCACAGTTATCTCAACGGAATCAACCATAACATCAAATTGAGTCTAGACTTCAGCATGACTTCCATTAACTTCCTGGATCTAAAAATCTATGTGGACCTAGAGGGGACTCTCCACACGACCATCTATAGGAAGCCCACAGACAGAAACACAATCCTCAGAGCGGACAGTTTCCACTCGAGTAGCCTGATTTCAAACATCCCATATGGGCAATTTCAGAGGTTGAAAAGGATTTGCGACTCAGACTCTGACTTTGAAACACAGTCAAATGTAATGTATGAGCGTTTTAAACAAAGAGGATATAATAACAAAACCCTGAACTGTGCCCTGTCAAAAACAAAATCTACTGAGAGAGCAAGCCTTTTCAAACCTAAACCTAAAAAACAAGGAAGTGAAAAACAAGGAAGCAACAAAATATTCTGCTCACTCCAATACTCTAAGCAAACAAACAGAATTAAACAAATAATCAAACGCAACTGGGATATTCTGCTAAGTGACTCAAGTCTCTCCTCCGTGTTCTCTGAGACCCCGCAGTTTGCTGTGAAGAGGGCCCCCACTCTGAAGGATAAACTGGTTAAAAACTATATCCCAGCCTCCAGACCAAAAACTTGCTTTACCAAGCCATTAGGCACTTTTTAGTGTGGTGCGTGTCGACACTGTTCACAGATTAACAAAAGGACTTCCTTTACAGACTCCACTGGTGAAAAGACTTTCCACTGCAAACAATTTGCTAATTGTAATTCAACTCATGTAATTTACCGTTTAGAATGCAAGTGTGGCTGCTTTTATATAGGACTTACCAAAAGGAGACTGCGGGACAGATTCACAGAACATAAGTACGCTATCAGAACAAATAACCTCAATTATCCTATTGCAAAACATTTCCAGCTCTCCACACAATGCAATCCTAATGATCTATCAGTCATGGTCATAGAGGTTATTCACAAATGGGGGGATAGACTTAGAAAGCTAGCCCAGAGGGAAACCTATTGGATAGACAGCCTAAAAGCTCTAATATTCCCTGGGCTCAATGAAGATCTAGATTTCTCTGTGTTCCTGTGATGCGATGTGAAATGCAGTGAAGTGTTTTTTCTTTTTCTTTTGTTTGTTTTCTACTTGATTACAGTGTTAACTTAACTTTACCTGTGTGCAAGCAATCCCTTAGGGATAAACATAGGGGTTTCTGACTTATTATGTCCTATTTTGATACTAAACTAGTTGCTGGTGTCTGACCATATTCTCTACTGTACGTGATATTTTGTACCTGATTACAGTGTTAACTTAAATTTACCTCATAGTAGAGCAGATTAGTGACTTAATCGTTCACTTTGGTATAAAAGCATGAAATTTGGCACAGATACTCTCCAAGGGTCACTTTTTGGAAAAAAGCGCTGGCCACGCAAAATTTCAATATGGCGGCCATTTTTTCAAGATGGCCGCCACTGCTACTAAATGGTTAGTGTAGAAACCATTTACTTTGGTATAAAACTATGAAACTTGCCTGACATACTGTCTTAGGGCCACTGTTTAGGAAAAAGGCCCTGGCCACCCAAAAATTCAATATGGCGGCCATTTTTCAAGATGGCTGCCATCGTTACTTATGGTTGGAATAAAAACCATTTACTTTGGTATAAGAACATGAAATTTGGCTGAAATGCTGTCTGAGGGCCACTGTTTTGGAAAAAGCACCTGGCCATGCAAAAAAATCAATATGGCAGCCATTTTTCAAGATGGCCACCATTGGTACTAAATGGTTAGTGTAAAAGTTGTTTACTTTGGTATAAAAGCATGAAATTTGGCAGAAATACTGTCTGAGGGCCACTGATTAGGAAAAAGGCCCTGGCCACCCAAATACTCAATATGGCAGACATTTTTCAAGATGGCTGCCATTGCTACTAAATGATTGGGATAAAAACCATTTACTTTGGTAAAAGAACATGAAATTTGGCTGAAATACTGTCTGAGGGCCACTGTTTTGGAAAAAGGCCCTGGCCAAACAAAACTTCAATATGGCAGCCATTTTTCAAGATGGCCACCATTGCTAATGCCACTTTTAAAGTTGGTATACTGTATACAATAAATCATGGTCCAGAATCACATATTATCTATTCACATTTGCAACGGCAAAGTTCTGTGCATCTGAAACCAACCAGTCAGCAGGACTCTCTGCTTCTGGCTGACACTTGGTTGCTTGACCCCATATACACCATTTCCAGTACACAGTACATTGGTATGTCTGTGTTTGCCAAAACCACAAAGAGAAGTCTGGTGAAAATGTTGCATGAACATGTATGAGTATCTCATATGACTGGGTGCTAGAGACATCGGCTCAACTTGGAGATGCCACAGTACACAAGTGTGTTGAGGAGGGTGTGGTCTGTTCACCAGTGCTACAGAAAGGGCGGTTCACCACTGCTGTCATTGACGACATTGACCACAACCCTTCTGCAACAACTGCTACAACATCATTCCATGGCACCTGTGTGTCTGTGTTTCAGCATCCGACAAAAGAAAACAATGGTGAGAAGCGTTGGCAGCTTAGGTTTGAGGCAGAAAAGGGTAAAGTCTGTGACTGAACTTCCAGACTTTTTCACCAACATTTATCCTACTTTCTTCTAGACAAAGAATTCTGATCCACCAAATCCTGTCACCACTGTCTTCAGGTCACAGCTTGCCTTTGAGTATGAGTGGCTTGAGAAAGTAAGAGTTGTGGAAGAAATAGGTGATGCAGTGAACCTTACATGATCAGCCCACCATGCCTCATTAAGGCCAAGTGCATTTGCTTTGCAAGTGCATATTGGCTGGTCGGCTGTGGTGATGGGTACTTGACCTGGGCTAAGATATGGCACTATATCTTGCACTTTCTCCATCACATGCACAGAGTGGGCTTGAATAAGGGCAAGAGCAATGTGATGCTTATATTAAATTCTGGGCTCCTTAATGAGGCATGGTGGGCTGGCCATCACCTACAGTACAGTATGTCTTCCACAACTCTTACTTTCTCAAGCCACTCATACTCAAGGGCAAGCTTTGGCCTGAAGACAGTGGTGACAGGATTTGGTACTGGGCTATTTGGTGGAACTGGAGTCTTTGTCTTGAAGAAAGCAGGATGAATGTTGGTGAAAAAGTCTGGAAGTTCTGACACAGACTTTACTTTTTCTGGCCCAAAGCTGCCAACGCTCCTAACCATTGTTTTCTTTTGTCGAATGTTGAAACACAGATACACTGGTGCCATGGAATGATGTTGTAGCAGTTGTTGTCAATGACAGCAGTGGTGAACAACCCTTTCCGTAGCACTGGTGGACAGACCTCACCCTCCTCAACATACTTGTGTGTACTGTGGCATCTCCAAGTTGAGCTAATATCTCTAGCACCCGGTCATATGAGATACTCATACCATGCTCATGCAACATTGGCGAAACCAGAAAAAGAAGCCTGGTGGAAAACACAGGCATACCAATGTATACTGGAAATGGTGTATATGGGGTCAAGCAACCAAGTGTCAGCCAGAAGCAGAGAGTCCTGCTGACTGGGGATGGAAAAAGCTTGGTGAACAATGGGAGGTCTTCTGGACTGCAAATGCACCAATTGTACAAAGTTGTGAACAACTAGCCAAGTGTGGCTGCAAAACAGAATGCCAGGAGAGATGCACATGTTTTAAATTGGGTTTCAGATGCACAGAACTTTGCAGTTGCAAATGTGAATAGATAATATGTGATTCTGGACCATGATTTATTGTATACAGTATGTACCAACTTTAAAAGTGGCATTAGCAATGGTGGCCATCTTGAAAAATGGCTGCCATATTGAAGTTTTGTGTGGCCAGGGCCTTTTTCCAAAACATTGGCCCTCAGACAGTATTTCAGCCAAATTTCATGTTCTTTTACCAAAGTCAATGGTTTTTATTCCAACCATAAGTAACAATGGCAGCCATCTTGAAAAATGTCCGCCATATTGAATTTTTGGGTGGCCAGGGCCTTTTTCCTAATCAGTGGCCCTCAGACAGTATGTCAGGCAAATTTCATAGTTTTATACCAAAGTAAACAACTTTTACACTAACCATTTAGTAGCAATAGTGGCCATCTTGAAAAATGGCTGCCATATTGAATTTCTGCGTGGCCAGGGCCTTTTTCCAAAACAGTGGCCCTCAGACAGCATTTCAGCCAAATTTCATGTTCTTATACCAAAGTAAATGGTTTTTATTCCAACCATAAGCGACAATGGCAGCCATCTTGAAAAATGGCCGCCATATTGAATTTTTGGGTGGCCAGGGCCTTTTTCCTAATCAGTGGCCCTCAGACAGTATGTCAGGCAAATTTCATAGTTTTATACCAAAGTAAATGGTTTCTACACTAACCATTTAGTAGCAGTGGCGGCCATCTTGAAAAAATGGCCGCCATATTGAAATTTTGCGTGGCCAGCGCTTTTTTTCCAAAAAGTGACCCTTGGAGAGTATCTGTGCCAAATTTCATGCTTTTATACCAAAGTGAACGATTCGGCCAAAAAATGGCATTAATCTGCTCTACTATCAGGGTGGGCAACCCCTTGACTGTTGATGTCCTTTTTTGATACTAAATTATTGGCTTGTGTTTGATCTATAGCATCTTGTTTTTGTATGTGTATTGGTATTTGTAAAAGAGTCCTGGATTGTTATGGTGGTCATGTGACCATTTCATGTGACTGAGTTACATCTGTTTTAATGCACCTGTGTCATCAATTTTAATTAAGCCCTGAAGAAGGTCGTACGCGACCGAAACGCGTCGGCTGGTCCATTCCCTTAATAAAGGACTTTTTATACGGCAGAGTGCCTCAGATCTTCTCTCTTTTCCTGAATGCTCACCAGCAGTTGCAACTGACTGAACACCTTGCAGCTGAGCAGCGTTGTCGGAGCAGGAGCATTGGAAGGTGTACCGCGGAACGATTCGGACCATACCATTTGGTAAAAAGGGAGAGGGGTGAAACGACTATATAAAAAATTATTTGTGGGAAATATTATAGAATATCACAACAAAGTTTAATTTGCTTAACTGAACAAATACAATGAAATATTTCTTCTCAAGACAAAACTGTTTAAAGTAATACTAACAGCCATGAAAGGGCCCCTTGTCAGTGCTGGGCCCTTAGAATCGTCCTAACCTTTCCCCCTAGCGGCGCCTCTGGCAATGCTTGTGACAATTATCTCATGTGATTTCAAGACCGGATACCTCATAGACAGGAATGCATTGAAGGCATTGAAATCACCAAGTTTTCCTGTTTATTTTGATATCCAACATTCCTTATTTAACTGAAGAGATCATGAGCTATTTCTCCAAGATGAATGGACAGGCCTATAGATGGGCATACAACCGCATTAATGTTAGAATTTTTTATGTAAAGTCAAAGCTAAATTTCTCTCGAACCGCTCTCTTTCATTATGAATTACTTACTGTAATATCATGAGTTATGACCACTAATAAAGTTTGAGAAATGCTGATTTAGACACTTTTTTTTTTTTTAGCGGCTAAGAAAATAATCGTTTAGCAATTTTAGCCTGAGTGAGGTAAGTAAGCAATGAATGAAGGTATATGTGTGTGTGTATGTGTGTGTTTGAAAGAGATACAGAGATAGTGAGTGTGGTGTGTTTGTGTTTGTACTGTATATGTGTGTGTGTAAATGTTATTAAATCATAGATCGATGGAGTGAGAGGAAAGCAATTTATGACTGAAGGAAGGTGTGTGTGTGTGTGTGTGTGTGTGTGTGTGTGTGTGTGTGTGTGTGTGTGTTTATATGAGAGTGAAAGAGATTGAGTGGGTGGTGACTGTGTGTGAGTGTTAAGAGAAGGAAAGTAAGCTATGAAGGTGTGGTGTGTGTGTGTGTGTGTGTGTGTGTGTGTGTGTGTGTGTGGTGATACTCACATTAGTTTCTCCAGTTTGCAGTTGGGATCCTCCAGAAGAGAAGAAAGATGCTTCATTCCTGCATCTCCTGCTTTATTCCCACACAGCTGCAGCTCTCTCATGTGTGAGGGGTTTGATTTCAGTGCTGATGCAAGAGCTCTGAAGCCTTCCATTCCAATACTGCAGTTAGACAGGCTGTAGGAGGGAGAAGGAAACACTTCATCATCTGTGTGTGTGTGTGTGTGTGTGTGTGTGTGTGTGTGTGTGTGTGTGTGTGTGTGTTTGAGAGAGATACATAGACAGTGAGTGTGGTGTGTTGTGAGTGTGTGTAAGTAAAAGAGATTGAATCACCCGTCTATTGATGTTTCATATTTTTTTGTCTTGACATTTGGAGCATGTTAAGATGTCAGAATCGCGTTTCAAAGTTCTGCCCCAATAGGTTAGTTGTCAATGGTAATTGTCTGTTCAAGGAAACCTATACCACTACCATTGGTCTTAATAAACTGTAGCTTTAATATAACTCATGTTATTCAGTATAAATGTCTTGATATATAGCTTGATAATAAGCTTTCTATTAAAACTCATGTGCTTGAGCTTACAAAGAAGGTGAAATTTAAGATAGGCGCTCTATATAGGATTAGGTCATGCTTTTCTCTAGAAAATAGAAAGTCCATTGTTCAATCCACTATTTTGTCAGTTGTAGACTATGGTAATGCTGGCCAGTATAACGGTTCGTACCGACAACCGTTTTTTCTTTTTGTCATGATATGAATTTTTCATAAACCGGCAACACTGGTTTAAATGGCCCTAAAAACGTCCTGCGCTTTAGAATCATTGATGTCAACATTCCATACGTCATTGTGATTAAAATTCTGATATGGCAAACTTTTTATTGTGGGGTTTTTGATCGTTGCAGACAAAACAATCATAGGTCGCAGACATGTCACATTAAAGGACATATTTTTTTTTTTTTTAAATAAAAGATGCTGCATTTTTCTGCAACTACCATGGCATGTGATTTCTTCACTTTTGTCCCATCCTTTGAGTAGGCTACTGACAGTCTGGAGATCCCTATGAGACTCCTTTCTACATTAGAATATAATTTCATTTGTACTGACATCTATTTCATGTCTTGCTTTGAGGGAAAGCATTGTAGTAATAATAATAAGAAATTGTACATGTAAATTAATTTTCACTGCTTCATGAAGGTTAATGCATGTGATTCCTTTCATAGTGCCCTTTGAAAACGGTTGCACTTCATGGGACCACTTGGGGGAAGAAATTAAAGAAAAGAAAAGAAAAAACGTTAAATACCGTGAACCGGACAAAATCTGAAAAAAAAAACAAAAAAAAAAAACGTTATGTTGAATTTTGGTCAAACCGCCCAGCTCTAGACTATGGTGATATTCTTTATATGCACTCAGCTCCTTCGTCTTGAAAGCTCTTGACACCACAGTGCTCTTCATTTTATAACTGGTGATAGTTTTAAAACTCATCATTGTAAACTTTATGAGGGTGTAGGATGGTTTTCCCTCACTGAAAGGAGGGAAAGACACTGCCTCCTGTTTATTTACAAGGCATAGCAGGGTAAACTACCTCCTTACCTTTCTTCACTTTTAAAAATTAAACACAGTGCACACAATACAAGGTCCCATGGTTTTATAACCCTTGAAACACCCACAGTTAAATCTGAGGTTGGTAAATTGGCTTTTCAGTTTTTTGCACCAAATGATTGGAACCAGCTACAAGAAGTGTTGAAATTGAATCAACTTGTGTCTGTAGACAAATTTAAAGCTTTAGTTATTGATTTGAATCCTGTATATACTGTAAGTGTTCTTGTTTTTGAATTGATTTGTTATTTTTAATTTTATTCTTAAGTTTTTTTTCTCCTTTGTCTACATTTTGTTTTCCCTTCTGTACTTTTGCTTGCTTGCATCTTTCTTGATTGTAAAATCAGGGCAAAGCTGTAAAAGAGCTTGATGCTCAGCCATTTTTCCCTGAATAAACAATGGATGATGATGATGTTATAGAAGTCAATAGTTATCTAGTCTTGTTTGTATTTTCCTTTAAAGACAATAATGGTTCAGGAGCAATAATTCAGAAACGGGTCACATGACCAAAAAAAAAAAAAAAAAAAAAAAAAAAAGTCAATTATCATGAATGTACCAAGAAATTATTGTCAACTTTAATCTAGGCTCCTACATATAGTATTAAGAAAATGTCTTACCAAAGTGTCTCCAATACACAGTTTGAGTTTCCCAGTCCATTACACAATCTCCGGACTCCAGTGTCTCCAATTTCCCTGTTGTCACTGAGCTCCAGATGTTTCAATTTTGAAGATGCTTTGGTGAGGACAGACGCCAGACTGGCACAGCTCCTCTCAGTCAGACTACAGCTGTTGAGCCTTAAGGGGAAAAAAACCCATCTGATGACAACATTTACTGTAGGTTCTTAAATCTAAAATATATTGTCAAACTAAACGTTTCTTAATAGATAATATATATGTCAATTTTATGCCAATTTACTGCTATCCTACTTACAGAACCTGCTGGGATTCCTCCACTACTGGCTGCAGCCTTACGAGACATTCATCAGACCTGATGTACTTCTTCAAGTCAAACACATCCAGCTTCTCCTCTGATGTCAGAAGCAAAAACACTAGAGCTGACCACTGCATGGGTGAGAATTTGGCTTCAGAAATTGTCCCTGCACTTAGGAAGTTCTGGACCTCCTTCACTAAGGAGTGATCATTGACTTCATTCAGACAGTGAAAGAGGTTGATCACCCTCTCTGATGATGGAATATCTCTGATCTTTGTCTTAATGTAACTGATTATTTCCTCATTCTTTTCATCTTGTACCTTCTTCAGTAGTCCACGTAAGAGTCTCTGGTTAGATTCAAGAGAGAGACCAAGAAGGAAACGGAGAAAAAGATCAAAGCGTCCATCTTCATGTTCCAAAGCTTTGTCCAAAGCACTCCTCTGAAAGGTGGCCATTGATTGGTGCACTGATCTTCTTTTCCAAAACTGAAAACCTGTTCCAGAAGCCTCCTGTGCCGACATGAGGTCTCTGCCTTTAGTTAGTAACATCAGAAGCACATATAAAGCAGCAAGATACTCCTGGATGCTCATATGCACAAAGCAGTACAGCTTCTCCTGATGAGGTGGTGACTCTTCTCTGAAAATCTGGGTGCAAAAGCCACAGTGTACTGCTGCCTCTCTTACCTCAATGCCACTCTGTCTCAGGTCGTCTTCATAGAAGATCAGGTTGCCCTTCTCCAGCTGTTCATAGGCCAACTTTCCGAGTGCAAGGAGACTAGCCTGGTTCCACTGTGGATCTGTGTCATTAACTCCCTCAAACTTCTGACTCCTCTGTTTTGTTTGAAAAACAAGGAAATATGTGTACATCTCTGTCAAAGTCTTTGGAACTTGCACAACTTTTTGCTTTCCAAGAAGATCTTCAAGGACAGTAGCCGCAATCCAGCAAAACACTGGTATGTGACACATAATGTGGAGGCTTTTTGATGATTTAACGTGAGAGATGACTGTGTTTACAAGAGTCTGATCACTGATTCTCTTCTTGAAATACTCCTCCTTTTGTGGGTCACTGAAACCCTGTACTTCTGTTACGCGGTCAACACACTCGGCAGGGATACGATTGGCTGCTGCTGGTCGAGAGGTGATCCAAAGTAGAGCAGAGGGGAGCAGATTGCCCTTGATGAGATTTGTCAGGATTACATCTAATGAAGCGACCTTTGTCACATCAGTCAAACTTTCATTTTTCTGAAATTCTAGTTGGAGTCGACATTCATCTAGACCATCAAAGATGAACAACACTTTGTACTTTTTCTGGTTGGTAAGAGTTAATTGCTTTATCTCTGAGAAAAAATGGTGCAAAAGTTTAATCAAAGAGAGCTTTTTTTCTTCCATGCGATTAATCTCCCGAAAAGGCAGTGGAAATATGAAGTGGACATCCTGATTTTCTTTACCCTCAGCCCAGTCCAGGATGTACTTTTGAACTGAAACAGTTTTGCCAATGCCAGCTACACCTTTTGTGATGACACTCCTGATTGGTTTGTCTTGTCCAGGTAAGGGCTTAAAGATGTCTGTACATTTGATTGGGATCTCCTGTCCAGGTGATCTCTTGGATATGGACTCAATCTGCCTGACTTCATGCTCCTCATTTACTTTCCCACTTCCTCCCTCTGTGATGAAGACCTCTGTGTAGATCTTCTCTAGCAGAGCTGAGCTCCCTTGCTTGGGTATTCCTTCAAACACACTCTGGTACTTGGACTTCAGATTTCTTTTCAGCTCAGACTGCCACACTACATGTAGTTCATCTATTACACAAAGCATGAGCATAATATTATTAAGTAGCCACTGAAGACAAAATTAGTTTCTTATCACCAATATGTGCTATTGTGACATCCAATTACTAATGCAAATTAAGTGTTCTTTATTAAGACTTCTTACTTTCTTCCAGCTTGTCAGCAATGTGTTTGTGCTTCATGTTCCTTAGGAAGTGCAGTGCCATCTTGAGAGCCCCTTCTCTGGCATCACTCTCATTATGATCTTTACCCTCAAAGTTTTCTTGGTAATCTGGACTCAGAATCCCCTGGAATCTCTTCAGCTCATTCTTCACAAAGGAGATGATATTCTCTTCGAGCACCTGGGATAGCAATTGCATTTCAATACTGTAGTTTAGAATAAAACATAATGCTGTTCTTGGACAGAAGTTCATTCTTTACCCTATGAATGTGGACTGCAAAAATCTGCATGTATTTAGTCTTCTGTCCCTGTGTTTTGTTTTGTTGTGGCTTATAGTCTTTTGTTTTCATCCTGCTGTCAATCTATGTCTGTCTTTCTATATTTCCTGCATCATATTTTTGTTTTCATGTCATTGTATTTCTGTTTGCCTGTTTTTGTGTACAGTATGCTTTGCATTGCTGTGGTGTGAAGTAGTGTGTCTTTGTTTACGTATAATGTCTACTTTGTTTGTTGTTGCCTGTGTGTCTCCTATATCTGCATTCTGCTGTGGAGTGTTGTGATTTGTGTGGTGTCTCTGTCTGTTGCT
Organism: Sardinella longiceps; assembly: GCA_027497455.2. NCBI lineage: Eukaryota > Metazoa > Chordata > Actinopteri > Clupeiformes > Clupeidae > Sardinella > Sardinella longiceps. The sequence continues at coordinate 1,726,577 of JAODXP020000029.1, read as the reverse complement.
GTTTATGTGTTTTATACCCGTACCGTTTTGGTGGTGTCTTTTACAATTTGTCTTGTGCTTGTTGCTGCTTCTGTGTGTTACATCTGTACTGCTTTGGTAGTGTTGTTGTATGTGTGTCTGATGTTGTATGTGTGTCTGATGTGGGTCTAGCTTAACTAGATAAGGTTTCTCTCTTTAATGCAACTTTTCTTTTAGTGCTGTCTTTTTCTTGGCCAGGGCTCATTTGTAAAAGAGATTTTAATCTCGATATGATTACCCTGGTTAAATAAAGGATAAATAAAATAAATAAAAATAAATAAATAAAAATGTAGATTCTTCAGTTTGTGATATAAAGCAAAATCATTATTGTTGTTAAAACAATACATAAAAAAACAAACTTCCTCACATTAGATAGTGGTAAAACTGAAATGGTAGCAAACACCAACTGATGGCAGCAAGTACATCATTCTCATTCTTACCAACAGCAATCTGTCGGCTGGAACAACAAGTTGATGGGTTGATTTGTTAAAGGGTTGTTTGCAATTTTATGTAAATATCCATTAAAGCCCCAATGTGTAGCCTTCGAGAGAAATTAAGTGTAACGCAACGCAAATACGTTTACATCTACGGAAGCCTGCATGCGGATGTCGGTCTATTGTCAGTCTATAGGAAAAACGCGAACGATATGGCCGCTTTCAGCTTCCGTATTCCAAGATGGCGGCAATACATGGAGAGTCTACCCAAGTTAATGTGCGTGGAAATGCGAAATGTCAAGCCAATACGGACATAGGGAATTGATAGTGGTGGTTAATATTTATGAGAAAGGACAAGCTTGTCAACAGGTAAAGCATATTTTGATATTGAACAGTAAAAACGTTACACATTGTACCTTTAAGTAATGAATGTGTGAATGCAAATAAAGTCCTCGGACCTATGTGGTAGAATTTAATGCGTTTATGCACTGCCAGAGAAATATGGTGAAGTGTCAACTAATACTATTTAAGTAAGTAACAATAGTAGAAATGGTATATTCAACGACAGAAACACTAAAACGTACAAATATGGTCTATGTTAGTCATTAGTTACTGTGCAGACTAGACATTTAAATTATTCAGTGAAATATGATTAGGGTATACCACAGAGTAGGGAAAGTCCAAGTGTATTTTAGAGGGCATGTGGCTGACTTGAATAACAAAAGAGGTAGCCCACTTAGAGTTGCCCCCAAATGGTACAGCTTGGAATTGGCAGTGTCAACTGAGGACAGTTCTGGGCTTCCTATAAAGTTCATCACCTCGATTCCATGGTTCATGTAAAGTTAAGGTGATTAAGGTGGTAAGGTGATTACTCTAATTTGTGTTGGACTAAGCCACCCAACTATAAGACAATACTTTAATTCTCTCAGTGCATAAACATACAGATTTTCCACTGGTAAAGTCAATTGTGAAACTGCATGATTAATGTTTAATGTAAAAATCATTGTTGCATGGCAAAGCTGCATCAAACCTGGAAAATGTGCTTGAAGTCCAGTGGGGTAAACTGATCAATGGCAGCATCTGGATCACATTTCTCCACTTGGCCTCTAAGATTTAAAGGTACAATGTGTTACGTTTTTAATGTTCAATATCAAAATATGCTTTACCTGCTGACAAGCTTGTCCTTTCTCATAAATATTAACCACCACTATTAATTACGTGTGTCCGTATTGGCTTGAAATTTCGCATTTGCACACACATTAACTGGGGTAGACTCTCCATGTATTGCGGCCAGCTTGGAATACGGAAGTTGAAAATGGTCATATCGTTCGCGTTTTTGCTATAGGCTGACAATAGACCAACATCCGCATGCAGGCTTTCGTAGCTGTAATACGTAATTTGCGTTGCGTTACGCTTAATTTCTCTCGAAGGCTACACATTGGGGCTTTAACAGAGCAAACCACACTTATTCAGGCCTACTACTGCTTGGCCCTCATCCATGGCTGAGGTACCCTTGAGCAAAACCCCTCACGCCTCACTGATCCACGCCCCCTGGTCAGGGTTAGTGTGTGTGTGTGTGTGTGTGTGTGTGTGTGTGTGTGTGTGTGTGTGTGTGTCAATAACTTACAGATGGGTTAAATGTAGAGAGCAGCTGTCCCTAACAGGGAACAAATGCAGAAATTAATGTAACTTTGCGCAAGGAGAAATTAACTTTGAGAGAGATTGATGATTTTTGAGTGCACATCTGCCCCTAGTGGCTGTATGGCACACTGCATGGTCAGACTCCTCGCAGCATTAATGCAATTAATTGTATTATCAGGGAGCAGTTTTCTCTGAGCTCATACGTATGTGAAATAATTTAATACCCCCAAAATACATGTGTTTTTGCATCAGTGCCTTTTGTCACTGCTTTTTGCAGCGGTTGTGATGTCAAGATGTTATTAGTCAAAGGTGATGTTTACGCCTCACAATTAGTGTTATTACTGTAATAAACTAGTGAATTGTACACAAAGACTGAAATGTGATCACTGTAGAAATATTAACATCATCAATAAACCTGTACAAATTACACAACCACTGCAACATGACCACTGCAGAAATATTGTTATTGTTATCAATAAACTATTATATGCAGAAATATTAACATTATCAATAAATGAGTACGAAGTACACTGTACACAACTACTGCAATATAGTCACTGCAGAAATATAGTTATTTTTATCAACATACTAGTGTATTGTACACTACCACTGCAATATGATCACTGCAGAAATATTATCAATAAACTAGTACAAAGTACACAACTACTATAATATAGTAACTTCAGAAATATAGTAATTGTTATCAACAAACTAGTGTATTTTAAATCTGTATCAGCACTTGCCTTGCTCCATCTGTGACATCATCATGTTTGAAGTTTATGTGGCGATCCTCTGACTTGTCACTCTTCATGGACACACAAGTGGGTACAGGAGTTGGAGGCCTTTCATATTGAAATGAGCTGAGGTTTGTAAAAACATATCTGTTAATCCATTGTCCCCTCTGTGGTAGAAGGATGTTGTTCAAATGGTTATTACATACAAAATATCTGAATGGATGCACACATGCATCATAGCAGAGAATATTGCATGGGGGAGAACAAGCACTCTCCTATTACGTATATCCGGTGGTATTGCAACTAGAGGGCGTTTGCAAGTAAGTGAAGAATCAATGGGGCTCTATGCAGCTGCACCCATAAATGCTGCATTTCTTTCTTTCTAAAATTTAGATACATGTATTCCTTAAATAATTGCATTCATGCATGTGATGCAGGGTAAATTGACTTCATTCTTAGTCCACAAATAACATTTTTAGGATTTTTTGTTAATTTGTAAAATCCCTTCCAAAGTGTCTTTCACGTCACTTGCGATCGCCCCTTAGCGGAACTGCAATTGGAATTGCAGGTTGAATGGCGTTAATAGGGTGTGCTTCGGCTCGCCGTAAACAGGCTCTGATCATAGTAATGTGGGATATCTGTAGTGCCCCCTGGAATAACTCAGGGTTACTGCATGAACAGTGACCATCTTTCTGACATGTTTGATGAACAGAATATTTTAATGGAAACTTATAACCACTAACATTTCAGTTTTCCACTACAGAAAAAAAAAAAAAAAAAACATTCCAGACCAATTCAAAGGTTTTGAGTGTAACTTACCCATTCCCAATATCCTTTGCAATATACTGATACTATGAAAAATGCGATGTGATCCTTGGGATACTAAATGTTTTGTTGTTGTTGTTGTTGTTTGTTTTTAAATACTCATTGCATTGACATATCAACTTAGTAAGGACATATGCCACTATTTGACAACTGGGTACTCACATCTAGGTAAGTAGCAAGTAATTCTGAATCAACTCAAAACATTTAGATTCATATGGTCAACTACAGCATTATAGTAAGTTGGGAAATAGATTTCCACTATCCTTTGCTGAAATATATAAAGGGAAAATCATACTAATATCGTTTGGGTTGATTAAGGAAAGGCTAAATACACTTTAATGATGACTATGACTATGATCACACAAACAGTCATGGTGAAGTGTTTTAAAAAATGTTTTTTACTCCTCCCAGCCTTCTGTTGTGTCTCTCAATGTAAACTAGACTTAATATTCTAGGGACATTGATGACACTTAAATGACAGTTTGGATTAAAAACTGTTGTTGTTTATGCTTTCAGTGACATTATAATCCATACTCTTTAGAATTAATGGTTGACATCAATTAAAATATCTGAATAGCTGACTTTCTAACCTAACAATCATTAAGTCAGATTCATTGAGTATCAAGTACTTTAAACTTCAGATAAAATTAAATGTTAGTGATAATCAGTTTCCGCTAATATTTCGTTGGTTTGTCTGTCTGTCTGTTTGTTTGTCTGAAAAGTACTGCACGGATTTGGATGAAATTTAGGACAATGTGTATATTGGGACAAGCAAGAGATTAAATTTTGGTGGCGATCGGTGATCCAGAGCATGATCTGGAATATATATTGTGTTTGTGACCATATTGCCTTGGCAGAGGTCTGCGCTCTCTGAGCGCTTTTCTAGTTATATTACTGTAATGCAGTAATATGTTTGTTCTAAGGACTTGCCTTGTTCCATCTGTGACATCATCATGTTCGAAGTGTATGTTGCGATCCTCTGACCAGTCACTCTTCATGGACACAGAAGTGGACACAGGAGATGGAGGCCTCTCATGATGGAATGAACTGAGGTATTAAAAAAAAAAAAAAAAAAAAAAAAAAAACTCCATTACAATAATACAAATGACATACCATGTTACACAAAAGCCTAAGTTGATCCTATAAAGATATGTTTTAAAATTGAATTCTTTATTTAATGGATCATTGTTTGATAAGCTATAAGAAATTCAGATCATGCGCTGCAGTAACTTACCTGCTTTGCCCCTTGGGTTTGTCTTCCTGTTTTATGCCGACTCGTTCTACCATGTTCCTAGCCTGCGAGCACCCATGCTCCTTTATGTGCTCCATTTCATTTCACTCATATCACTTGTGATTATGTAGTTTGCGCGATAGCCAGGCTACCATGTTCCCGACGTGTCGTCCTAAATCCGAATGGCGAGCTTCAGAGTCAGAATGTCAGTCAGAATGTGTAGCCTGTTACCAGACTGTATTGCCTAGGCTATGTACCCTACAATTTCGCATATTTTTCACAAATATTTGGCATATATTCGTGTTGCAAACCGTTCAGCTGATTTTCCCAACTGAAACTTACCAGTCAAATAACTGACAACACCTGCCGTTTTGCGTAATTAGAAGTGCAAATGCAAACTGACAAGAAGTGATATATTTTCACTCAGAAAGGCACACACCAGTGTAAACAAACGTCATTGTGCTAATGACTGTCTTTTGTAAGCTTATAAACTCAAACTGACAATTTATCTGTTGACCACCGAATCCTCTTCGTCTTCCGTATGTGATCATTACCTTGGTTTTACTTTCACTTTTAGCCGTTCACGCTCGCGCACGCACAAACCTATTCGTTCACCTGTGGAGCGATTCTCTTGAGGGCTTCTAACCGGAGATGTTTGTTTAAATCCACACGACGGATGTTTGATGTAAAACTAGCGGACATGAAAGGCATATAGAACTTTCTTAACACTTCCTAGACTGCTAGAAAATTCAAATATGTTTTTGATGACAAACGGCCCCAGATCCACCATAGCATAATTAATGAATTATTTCAATGGACAGACACCCAAGCCAATGTATGCTGTAGGCCTAGCACATTTCAAGGTCACAAATGACTCTGAAGGCATAAGGTCACACACACACACACACACACACACACACACACACACACACACACACACACACACACAAACACCCCTACTGTATCTCAGATAAAGTGCATGAGGTCATACTTACACCCTCTCACACACACACACACACACACACACACACACACACACACACACACCTATCTCAGATAAAGGACATGAAGTGACCGAAAAAATGAAAATTCTTTCACTGTGTATCTGCTGTCCCTCTCCATCCCAATGCAAATGACTTCACTGGAGTCCAGATCACCCTGTTGTTAACAGACTGTAAAACAGGGCTTATGGCCAGATTCCATGATTCCATGACAGACATATTTGCATCTTTGTCAATATTATTACAGTGTTGTGCGTCAAATCAGATGGTGGACTTTCATTCATTACCAGGGAGGTCAGTGCACACATGCACGTACACATAGAATGCATACACGCACACACACACACACACAGACACAAACACACACACACACACAATACACCCACGCACACACACACACACACACACACACACACACAAAGATAAAATTGAAATGAAAATGTTTCTTGTTGACTTTATCTTGTATGTGTAGAAATGTTAGAAGAGACCCCTGTTAGTGTAGCCGGTGGCGGTCCGCACCGCACACGGGTCTCGAACCCGCCACCCCGCAAGCTACAAACTCCCGGCATGGGAGTGGAACGCTCTAACCAACTGAGCTAAAAGCCCGAGCTTCTAACTCAGCGTGTTAGAACCGCCCATGGAATTGGGTGATGAGGATTTACACATCACCACCGAACTAGCCGTGCTAGCTGGCCTCCGTTACACTCACCCTCCAAATCCTCACTCCCATCCGGGTCACGGCACCAATGTAGCCAGTGGCGGATCGCACCGCACACGGGTCTCGAACCCGCCACCCCGCAAGCTACAAACTCTTGGCGTGGGAGTGGAACGCGCTAACCAACTGAGCTACAAGCCCGAGCTTCTAACTCAGCGTGTTAGAAGCGCCCATGGAATTGGGTGATGAGGATTTACACATTACCACCGAACTAGCCGCGCTAGCTGGCCTCCGTTACATTAGCAAGGCATGATGAAGGATATGATGTGTGCATAATGGTGCCCAATGCATGTCTGATGTGGTGATGCAGTGCTCTGATGCCAATGCTGGAGCCAGGGACAGTTCTAGGCATAGACAAACATAGACAAACATAGATCAGGGGGGCATCACAATACATTTATTACTTTACTTCCTTTAGTTTTTCCACTTGTATTTCTAGAAAAGACGGGGCAAAACTCAAATCTGGCCTAGTGCCGTGAAAAGACTAGATCCGGCCCTGGCTGGAGCACTGATATGTGCATGCCATAGAGCTCATTATCATACGTGTACTAGGCCTACTTCTGCCACCTCTGCATTATATGGTTTTAATAAACAATTTACATGTTTGCCAAACAACCTTTCTTTCGTCTCAATGTTGGCTTCTGTAAGACTGCGCCAGGAATGTTACTGGCTGTTTAGGTTTACCTGTTACCCGGATGTGTCCAGTGTGTGTGTTCTCTCCATCCTCTCGTGCAGTAGACATGCATGTTAACTATGTCCCTCGCGTCTGTGATTCATTGACATATTAACCTAAACAGCCAGTAACAAACTGGCGCTGTGTACCATATTAAAATTCATCTCCATCACAAATAACAGTAATGCTGGGCTGTGAACATCAGTTTAATAACCGCTAAATTGTAACCTAAGGTTACTTTCACAACATTATTGACTACAAGATGTAATGTAGCTAGAGAATTCCCACTGAACTTCAAATGAATAATGACCTATCTTTTCTCAGGTCATTCCACACCAAACCCAACCATTTTCAGAAATTTTGAGCCACTGTCCTCATCATTGCTTGCAAACAACTTGCACTTGAACAACTATGGTAAAAACGTTTCAGAAAATGTATCTACAAAATATTGAGAACTCAATAAAATGTTGAATTTTGAAATGTAAAGATTTGATCCTCGATCATAACCATTTGCTTTATTCCATACATTTTTATGTTGAACATAAAACAAGCTACATGTTATTGGGTCATATGGCAAAAAGTACTAGCTTGACCTTTTAATTTACAGCCCCTGAAGTACTAGGTAAGTAGTAGATAAGAATTGTGTAACAAAAAAGTATCAAAGGGATAAATTATTGTGTACTTACAGCGTAAATTTGCTGGAATAACTCTTGTTAATGCTTTATTTTAAAGCCTGTGAAATACTGGGTAAGTATAAGTAAGAACAACGTAACAAAATAGAACTTAATGTGTAACATTGCCATAATACAAAATACGTGTGGGGTAGCCTGGATGCAGAAGCATATGGGAAAGCCAGGGTTGGATTTCAGCAGAACCCGCACCAGACGCAAAATGGGGGGGGTGGACACTGCATTACTTGAGGGGGGGGCACCAATTTTTTCTTTCTCTGTCTATGGCAAGAATGTGTCTAGGAAAAACAGAGACACTCTTTTCTCACATTCGCATAGGAGAGTTTGTTTGGGTTTGGGTTTGAAGGTAGAGGACATCATGCGTGCATTAATTAGGTCTTGTTGCACTCTACATTCGCATTACCATTTGATGCTGTTGCTTTGAAATGTAGGCAAGCAAAGATTTCCCACAACCCAGGAAAAAAATATTGTGATATTGTCAATATCATCCAGCTGCGTCCCATCTAAAACGCCCAGTCCTCACTAAACCGCCCTCACACAGTACTGCCCCTTACTTCGTCACTGTCGACGTGCTGCGTTGTTATTGAACATCCGGGTTTTCATGTGCTAGCCTGGGGAATATTGAAGTTGCGTTCGATAGATAGGAAAGTGAAAGCATTTGGCGGCTCGTTTGTATTTTCTCTAGAGTTAGGTTCGTGAAAATGACTCTTATTCCGATTATAAATGGAGTATTTGCGATATTTAAGTCATGCAAACTGCCTACGGCCAGATTGTTTGATGTCAAACGGAAAAAGAGTTAACAGGACACGTAGGCCTACATCAACCAAATTTTCGGTGTATCCCAACGTTATACCAGTGAATACACTCAATGAGGCCCCTTCCTTTATACAGATAGCCTACTGACTGAAATGGCAGAGCTCATAAGTCACGCGGCACGTCCCTCTACCGAATTGCTACGTTATAGTATGATACCGTTAACACAAAAACAGTTTTATTCCGCCATTGAGAGCATACAGAAAACTTGCACTTCCTAGATCGCATGTTGAACATCACTTAAGCGCTTGGGGTTCACTTCTATGCCGCCCCACCACCATTAGCACACATTGGATGATTAAATAAAACAGAATTGTATCTCTCAAACAGTTTATTTCAAACAAACATGAACAGTGAAGACATATTAAAACACGTACATTTCAGACCAACATCATAAATAAATAAATAAATAAAATAAAATAAAATAAGAAATAAAGAATGAATAAAACTGGATTAAAGCTATGGCACAAGGTCAGGAATCAGCTTGGCAGTGTTAAGTTTCTCCTTTTCCCTAGTTTCTCTTCTTCCTTTCTTTCTCAAACTGAACAAATAAAATCCTTAAACTTCAGATATTATTATATTATATTGCAAACATATCCCCCAATCCTCTCAAAAAAAGAAGCATGTCTCAGAACACGAAACAAAAAAAGCCTGAGATATCCCTACCCCCAGTTTTAGAGATAAGAAATTAGAACTTACACCTTGCTCTGTTAAGGATATGGTATTAACTAATTTGCATTAACTTCAAGGATTTCAGGTCAATTTGTGGTCAGATACATTGAAACGCTGTGCAGTGAGTTGGGAGACTGGCTGGACTGTGTGTGTGTGTGTGTGTGTGTGTGTGTGTGTGTGTGTGTGTGTGTGTGTGTGTATGTATTTATTAGTGCCAGACAGGGAGTCAGACATCTTCTATGATGATATCCTATTAAAAAACCTATTAAAAAACCCCAGCATTCCCATGTCCAAGCAGAGTGTCTCCTTGATGATGCTCTGCAGGATCTCCTGGGGGAGGACAGGCCTGTCCATCGCTGCCACTTGTTCTGCGGGGCTGGGGAGAGAGAAAGAGAGAATACACCAAATAAAAAATAAATGCAAGGTTTGCTTTGTATGATTTACTGTATGATTTACTGCTTTGGGCAATGGCTTAATATTTAAATATAATAATTTATAATAATAATATTTAAGCTACGGGGGGGGGGGGGGGGGGGTGCATACCACCCAATATGTATGAGTAGTGAGGAAATTATTGATACAGTGTATAATGACGTGTTGTTTTTGGTCCAAAGCCAACCACTTTGCACTGCTCTCACACATGCCATTAGCAAGATCTGTAGCAAATTGAAGTCAGTCAGATTAGTGGTTCAGGAGTTACACAGGGAGGCTACGCTGGATGCATGAAGTGAAAACCACTTCTGCCGTAACAATTAGCTTCCACTGTGATCAACGGAACTGGCTACACCACAGAGGGCAGAGCAGTGAACATGCTAGAAACAAAATAGACAAGTCTTTCATGTGCTCATGATATAAATTCACTCAATGGTAATGTAAAGCATCCTGTGTAGCCTGTGGGTTATGCATGAAATAGACAAACAGGGTAACAGACAGGCCTTCCATGTATTAATAGATAGATGTTGGCAAATGGCAATTAATACCTTTCTCTGCTCAATGCTTCAAGGGTGGGACCAACATGCGTTGATGGCAAGGGCAAGGAAGGTGCTCCAGCTTGTTCTGTTGGGGTACAGAGAGAGAGAGAGAGAGAGAGAGAGAGAGAGAGAGAGAGAGAGAGGGTGAGGTTTAACTACCATCTTCATGAGCAGAGAGGAAATTACTCAAAGTTTCTTTTGTATAACTTATTACTATGTGGTAGAGTGGTAAAGTACAGTCTCTAACGGCAAAGTACATTCTTTAATACCTTTCTCTGCTCAATGCTTCAAGGGTGGGACCAACATGCGTTGATGGCGAGGGCAAGAAAGGTGTTCCAGCTTGTTCTGTTGGGGTACAGAAACAGAGAGGGTGACGTTGAACTACCATCTTCATGAGCAGCCAATATGAGCAGAGAGGAAATTACTCAAAGTTTCTTTTGTATAACTTATTACTATGTGGTAGAGTGGTAAAGTACAGTCTCTAATGGCAAAGTACATTCTTTAATACCTTTCTCTGCTCAATGCTTCAAGGGTGGGACCAACATGCGTTGATGGCGAGATACCTCTCCCTGCATGCAGCCTCCAGGGTTTGGCTGACAAGTGCCACAGATGCGCTACCTTGACCTGTAGGGCTACAGGAAAGAGGGGGAGGGCGGGGGATGCATGTCAACCTGTACAGTAAAGACATGATTTAAAAATGATCTATTCAGGACCAATTTATACTTTCGGTTTGCGCTAGGTTTAGGCTCACATTTTTCGTCACAGAGCTCCTCCTTGCAGGCGTCCTTTAACCAAAAGCTTCAGAAAAGCATTCACAAAAACACCAGTTAACAACTTGTTGTTTCAATACAATGGCACAATGCCAACCTAGTTAGCATGCGTTTGGGGAAAAGACCCAAGGACCGGCCGTTATGCCCCTTCGTTTCCTGGGCTTGAGTTCGCATTTTAACCAATAAGAGCTCCCCCTACAGCTCCCAAAAACTGTGCCGTTTTCATCACAATGACCTTAAGCTGTTAAATTAAGGTAAATTGAGCTAATAATGTTGCATAGTTCCCTTTTAAAGATCTCCATAACTTCTTACAATGTTACAGTACTAGCAATGTACAGAGATGTAGTCATTTCCTTCCATAGCTTAGTGTATATGGTAAATGTTAAATGTAGGCTCCAGATAGGATGGCTGGAATATTAAAAACCTTATATTCCACTACATATTATTTTAAGATTCGCAACACTCACCTCCCCAAATCACACGTCTTCTCCAGTGTGGCCGACATTGCATACTAAAAAAACAAATAAACAAATAAACAAACAACAAAATCAGGACCGGTTAGTTGGTCTGCAAACACAATATCAGTAATCATTTTGTAAAGTATTGTATCTCACCATCAGCATAAATACCCCACAACTGTTGCTTTGGTACTGGCAAGATGCACCCTGAAATTGTGAAATAAGAACGCAATGTCTTAACAATGATTCTCATTAAATGATGGCTGTATACATCTCTCCACCCTCAATAGCTTTGATTATGTCTTCAAATGACAGTTAACAATCAAGAAGCTTGACTAAGTGGCAGTGTAAGCAGCTTGACTAAATGCACTGATTTGCAGTCACACATTTTTATCTCAATAGAAGGCATGGATTAGCTGTCTATAAACAGTAATGGGCAATAATGCCTCAAACATTCCACCAAGATTTAAAATGTCACGCTAACTTATATTGCCTCGGTTTCATGTACTCGCTTGAAATGATGACATGGAGATGAGAGGATGTGTTCAACTATTTACATATTAGCCTACATAACCCAAACAATTCATAGCATATTTTATTGATTCAGGTTTTATATGTGTGGACAGGTCCATGGCGCCGTTGTTCTAAAAGCGAGCTAAAAATCTAACAACGTTAGCCTACTAGCTTCTCAATCGTATCGTATTTCGATTGCATTTTCAAATAAATGTTTTGTTTTGCACTCTACTTCTTTCTTCTAGCTAGCGTTAGCTCCCAAGTGTAGATCACATACAGTATGACGAGAGAAGAGAGCACGGTCTGGCACGGCGCTAACGTTAGCTGCTAACTAGCTATGTCTGTCAGTCGAATTAAGATGACAACCTTAATGTCAGTAACCTGCCTCCCGTGCAGATGGATGAATTGAATACACGAGTGTCTGCGAAAGCTAGACTACAATGTCAGTGCATGTTATCGGAATAAAAAAGTATAGCCAACTTACCAACATAATCTTCCTGGCAAGATGTCACCATCGCTGAACACTAGTAGAGCGGCGTGCACCGTAGATAGCCTTCTTCTGGAATGAGAATGACATCATACCCAGTGTCCCTTGCGAAATTGTTCACGATTGGCCGGCAAATGTTGGGAATAACGCCCATATGGGCGTGCTCGTAATAAGGCGGCACCGTCAATACTGCAGCTGGACCCTTCTCGATATTGTAGGCTTGGATTCACAATTATGAACGAAGTGCTTATTTCGAAGGAATTACTGGCCTGGTTTAGACTTGGCCCATTATCAGAAAAATGTAATGCACATAATAGTGCACGTGATATAAGCTTTAAAAAAAAAAAAAATGCATAGCCAAGATGTCGGCAAATTACTTTGTTATTATGGCAATATTACACATTAAGTTCTGTTTTGTTACACTGTTCTTACTTGTACTTACCCAGTACTTCACGGGCTGTAAAATAAAGCGTGAACGTGTGTTATTCCATCCCCCGCCCTATAATTAATAGATACAGACGGCAAGTCTGGGCACGCCCCCAAAATCAGCTCCTCGTGTCCCCTCTGGGGGAAAACAAATCTGAAATCAGTGTGGAAGTCAATGAGATGCTAAGCTAGAAGTTACACAGAGCACCATCCACAAGGAGCTTGAGACATTTTTGAGGGCAATGCTGTAGTAATGATGTTCAGATGGTCCGATGGTCCCAAATGTGATACTGAGGACAATTTAGTTGATGCTTGTTAGCTTCATTAGCTTGCTGACTAGCCAACTTCATTCATCACCACAGTAAATGTAGCTAACTTTAGCTTGCTAAACGGAGCTAATCTGACTTGTGATTGAAAGTTGCTTCACTTATGACAGGAGCAGAGACAGCTCATGACATTTCTGTCAGTGTTACTGGAATAATAAAATTATGGAAAATGTATTTTAGTCTAAACCCAAGCAAGCAAACGGGTCATGATTAGACAAAACATATAATATGGACATTGTTCAATTCTACTAAGCGATCTACTATTGTTAAGCAACTTTCTACCTTGTCCATTCACCATAATGTTAATTTGGCCTCTGTTATCCCCCACGCTGACTCCACCCACACAATTTGAGGGTGTTAACCGGACTTGCCGTCTGTATCTATCGTGTCAGGTTAAAGCAGTGGTTCTCAAAGTGTGGTCCGCGGACCACTAGTGGTTTGCGAGCAAGCTCAATATGTTTATTTAATCTGTTTCTCACTAGCAGGCCTGTAATTTACATTAAAAACTTTAAGATATCTGAATTTGAAGTGCCCATGGTTATTTATATTGATTGGGTCAAAGGGTAAGGGGTACCAGCATGCGACTTGGTGAGGGGGCGCGAGGGTAGGTGGTCCCTGAAAAATATTTTTTGGGCAAAGTGGTCCTTGGTCTGAAAAAGTTTGAGAAATACTGGGTCAAAGAACCTCCAGACCACGAATACGGATGAACAGCAGTATTATGGGTTATGACAGGCTAAAAAAGTACAGTCTCACCCAGTAAAATTCCTTTAGTTGGTGAAGCCAAGTATACAGTACAGAGATGCAAATTGGCTCATTCACTTTTAGTAGGGTGCGTCTAGATTCTAGGCTACTTTATGGATGGAGGGCTGGACTGATTTTGCATAGGAGACATCTAGTCTGTTCCTGTGTGTTTGTTTAGATAAAGCAGACTAATATAGACAGCTGCACCAGTCCCAGCAGCATCACTCTCTCAGAGACAACCAGCACAACTACAAGAGGAGCAACTCCAGATAGCTGACTGACAGGTAAGGGACCATCTTAAGTTATGTTTACACTAATGCTATATAATCTAAAGACCATCTTTAGTCACGTCTACACTAATATTATATAATATAAAGACCATCTTTAGTCATGTCTACACTAATACTATATAATCTAATGACCATCTTTAGGCACGTCTCCAATAATACTATAATCTAAAGACCATCTTTAGTCATGTCTACACTAAGATAGAGGGGTGAAGTCTGATCAGTGTTCATCTTAATACATGTTAATCAAAGAGAAGACTGTTTACTAGCGTTTATCCCAATATAACCAACAACAGCCCATTAGAAAAGAAAGTGTACAAGGCTATAAAATTGTTACTGAATCAATCATCAGTACATTTAGATGAAAAATGCAGACATGGAAGGGTTTGAAGGAAGTGTGTGCAATTTCAAGTGTGTGCTCCAATCTGTCAAATGGTGAGAGCTGATTACATTTTAGTGTCACACACAGAAACAAATTGTTATGCCAACGCTCTCAAATAAAACATGAGGAAGGTATGATAAAATAAACATATCACCAAGATTTTCGGTACACATAATCTTTAAGATGTTTAGTATTAGACTATGCCACTGTAGTATGTCATCTCTGTTCAATGTGGTCTAGGAATGAGTAAATATATTGTTGGTCACTATTGTGACCGGTGGGGTAATTCAATATCAGATTTCTCTAATTGACGCAATGGTAAATTTGCCAGAATTTACACTTTTCTCTGTGCTATCATCAAAATATGTACATATCTCACTCAGAAATGTTACTGTGACTTTGTCCAAGCTCAGGTCAACATACCCAATTCAAAATTTTAGACATACCTCCCCCCACCCCCACCCCAGTGGGCCTAACATGTCCTAATTGTCCATTATTTGCTCACTTTACAGCACCACCACTACTTCACCTTAGCCTCATAGTCCCAAAATTGGCCCAATGGACCTTACACACTACATTTTACATTTATTACACTCTCCCCAAACACACCTTATCAACCATTCACCACCCCATTGTACCCACCCCACCCCAGGGGGCCAAACATACTGTAATAGTACAATTATAATATACAGTAGGTCCGCCCAGTTAGGGTTGGGGGGAGGTATGTTTACAATTTTGAACTAAATATGTAGAGGTGATCAAGGACAAGGTATTGAAAGCAACTCTGGCTGAAATATGTTAAATTACTGAGAACTACACGGAGAAATCTGTCAATTGCCCATGGCTAATGTATTATCCCACCGGTCACGATTGTGACCGACAATAAAAAATACTTTTTCACATATTTTTCTATCAAAATTTTACAAAATAACTATTGAGCATTACAAAGGGGTAACTAATGCCACATGATTTTCATATTTTGATGACTGGGAAAAAATTGGGCATAAATAGGTTAACAATAGACACATAGTACTGGTAAATATACCCTATTATAGCCAGAGGGGTGATGCTGCTTTATTCTACCACATGGTAAGTAAAAATGGACAAAACAGATTACTAGTGTTTATCCCAATATAAAAGTCCCACGTGAGTACTGATTATTTTAATTTGTCTCATAATTGATGTTGTTTTGTTGAGTGAACTGTTGTCTTTTTAGCATTGTGACAGACACCACAAATATTTGTTTATTTTTGTTCCAGTATATTGAGCCCCATTGACTCCAGCATCACCAGTAACTTCAGTTATGACTCTTCTTCTCATCATCACACTGCTGTCATCAAGTAAGTGTGTGTGTGTGTGTGTGTGTGTGTGTGTGTGTGTGTGTGTGTGTGTGTGTGTGTGTGTGTGTGTGTGTGTGTGTGCGTGCTTGTCTCCAGTATCAACAATAATTTCAGGTATGTCTCTCTTCTCATCATTTTTTTTTACTCCTGTCATCAAATAAGAGAGAGAGAGATGGTGTGTGTGTGTGTATGTGTGTGTGTGTGTGTGTGTGTTGTGTGAGAGTACTGTACTGTACTTTGTGGGAGTGTGTATGGAGCTTGTTCATTCATGTACTTGTGAATGTGGTTTGTGAGTGTGTGTGTGTGTGTAGAGAGAGAGAGAGAGAGAGAGAGAGAGAAAGTCATCTATGAAAGGAGGTGTGTGTGTGTGTGTGTGTGTGTGTGTGTGTGCGTGCGTGTGTGTGACAACCCACTGCAGTATACAAGCTCTTGGGTGTGTTTTATTTCCTTGTACCTGATTGGCTGCCTGTAAAAGGCGGGATTTCAGGGACATTAGTGGCCGCTGCCTGGTTCTTTATTATGTTGTTGTGGTTTTATGGCTTTGTTATGGTTGCTCCGCTGCCCAGCGCACGTCTGCCATTTTGTTTGGTTCTTTGTTATGGTTGTGTGGTTTTATGGCTTTGTTATGGTTGCTCCGCTGCCCAGCGCACGTCTGCCATTTTGTTTGGTTCTTTGTTATGGTTGTGTGGTTTTATGGCTTTGTTATGGTTGCTCCGCTGCCCAGCGCACGTCTGCCATTTTGTTTGGTTCTTTGTTATGGTTGTGTGGTTTTATGGCCTTGTTATGGTTGCTCCACTGCCCAGCGCATGTCTGCCATTTTGTTTGGTTCTTACTACACCAACACTAAATACCTGCACTGCTTAACGCTAATTTACAGACTCACATTTTGTACCTGTGATGTATAGTTTCCTTTTTAAAGTAGATTCTTCTATTTTGCCATCTTTGTGTCCTGTGTCCTTCATGGAAGCCAGTGGGTCTGTAAACTCCTCTCTCTTTTCATGTGTGTGCCGTACTAAGTGTGTGTGTGTGTGTGTGTGTGTGTGTGTGAGCCAGTGGGTCTGTAAACGCCTCTCTCTTCTCATGTGTGTGCCGTACTAATGTGTGTGTGTGTGTGCGTGCGTGCGTGCGTGTGTGTGTGTAAACTCCTATTTCCTCTCAGGTGTGTGCAGTCTCTCCTCCTCTGTGCCACGTCAGTTCCATGTGGTGAAGGAGCTGAAGACCTGGACAGAAGCTCAGCAGTACTGCAGAGAGAAGTTCACTGACCTCGCCACCATAGACAACATGGCAGAGATGGAGACGGTGAAGAGTCTGATGCAGGAAGCAGGAAATGCCAGGAATGGTTATTGGATTGGGCTGAAGTGGGGAAGCAGTCCTAAGTGGCAGTGGTCTCTGGCTGACAAGGATTTCTACATACAGAATGAAGCAGAGTTCAGGAATTGGGGTCCATACCAACCAAATGAACGTGGTCCAAATTTCTCCACAAATGATGTTAATTGTGTTTGTCAGCGTGGGCATGAGTACAAAGGAAAATGGTTTGATTACAGCTGTAAAGTGACTCTTCCCTTCATCTGCTATGATGGTAAGACTCATCATTGCAATAATTGCATTCAGACTACATAGATCTGCAACTGGTTTAATTTTTCTTCACACTGACACTACTTCAGACTCACTCATGAATACGGGCAGCCAGACCACTACACAGCAACTACACAGGCACCTGATTCTCAACACCCATTAGCAACTCTGTATGTGCGCCTGCATTTCCATCAACTATATTCATAACTCAGTGTTGGGAGACAGACCCCAGTTTGTTAAACTCACAATAGTTACACCAGTTTAGACTGTAAAACTGTGCCGATTTTCAGTTTGTTAAACTCACACTAGTTCAGACTGTAAAGCTGCTGATTCCCAGATTGTTAAACTCACACTAGTTCAGACTGTAAAACTGCTGATTCTCAGTTTGTTAAACTCACACTGTAAGTTGACACTGTAAATTTCAGATTGTAAAGCTGCAGTAAATTAGCCTGACATAGCCCGACCATAATACTGCTGTTCATCACGTATTCATGGTCTGGGAATCTGTCCTCTTGGTGCGTGTTTATATCGGTAGAGAGTCTACCGGCCAATATATGCGACGCTGATTAGACGAGCTGTCCAATTGTTGTCAAACCAAAAGGTGAATACCCCCCCCCCCCCCCCGCAGTATAATCGCGTCAGGTTAAAGAACCTCCAGACCTTGAATACGGATGAACAGCAGTATTATGGTCGGGCTATGTCAGGCTAGCAGTATATTATGGTATCTTCATTACCACAGGGGGCGCTCTCACTCATCCTTATGTGCTGGTTAATGAGGAGAAGACCTGGAGAGATGCTCAGAGATACATTGCAGACAGAAATTGGCACAGACCTGGCCAGTAGTGTAGGAATCAGAGAGAGAGACGACCCATGATAGAGGAAGTTAGGTGGAAGTAAAGATGTCTGGATTGGTCTGTTCGGAGATACCTGGGAGGTGGTCAGATAACAGCAACTCCTCATTCCGCTACTGGAACGCTGGAGAGCCCAATTATGAGTTCAATAAACAGTTCTGTGCTGAAGTTCTCAAAGGTCCCAGTGGTCAGTGGAATAGTGCAGCCTGTGACACACGCAAGAACTTCATCTGTTATCAAGGTGAGCCACTTGTTCCTTGTCCACTTGTTTTATTGGTGAGAATTTAGTCCCAAACAACATCCGTAATCTGAGCAGACCTGCAGATGCCCCAATGATCATGAGCGGACCTGCTGATGGCTACCTAAGGATAGTACAAAGAGCCTGCTGGTCAAGTTGGCTTGGCATCACTATGGTGATGGTGATTCTTTTTCTTGTTATGTTATTTTATTATCATCTCTGTGAAAGTTGTAATTTAAAAACATTTTGTGCCTGTGAATTGTCCATCTCTGCCACCCTGTTCCCATCCTCTGTGAAGCTAACACTTAGTTATAGTTATTACTAAGATAAATGTATAATATTACAAATGACTCCAGAACTAAGAACAGGAATATCTCTTTTCTCCTCTCCACTCCTAACAGACAAGCTGGTTCTGGTCCGTGAGAATAAGACCTGGACTGAGGCGCTGCAGTACTGCAGAGAGCACTATGTGGACCTGGTGTCTGTGCGCTCTGAGAGGATCCAGCGCTGGGTAACGGAGCGGGCTAAAGGAGCCTCCACTGCTCATGTGTGGCTGGGCCTGCGCTACGCCTGCGGCCTGGACTGGTTCTGGGTCTGTGGAGAGACCGTCTGCTATGATAACTGGGCCCCAGGGCAAGAGCAGCAGCAGGCCTGCCACAGTGCAGGGGCAGTGAAGTCTGGAGGAGACGGGGGCAGTGGGACAGTCTGCCAGAGACGGATGAACTCAACTTCATCTGCACCACTGAGGGTGAGTCTATTTCTGCTTGATAAATGAGTGTGTGTGTGTGTGTGTGTGTGTAGAGAGAGTGATGAACTCAACTTAATCTGCACCCCTGAGGGTGAGTCTATTTCTGCTTGATAAATGAGTGTGTGTGTGTGTGTGTGTGTGTGTGTGTGTGTGTGTGTGTGTGTGTGTGTGTGTGTGTGTGTGTGTTTGTCACTTTACAGATCTGTAACAGGATTCCCTCAGGCCCAGAGTGGCGCTGGAGTGTGTTACCTGCCGTATCACTACTCAATGTTCTACTAAATCTGGCCATTCTTTACCTGCCGAATCACTACTCCATGTTGTACTAAATCTGCTCATTCTTTTTCCTCCCAACAGCAATCAGTGACCTTGAATAACAGGGCAATGAGCATTGTAATATCCCTGATACCCCTTTAAGTCTATCAGCAATATTAGAGTATCCCTTTAACTCATTGCATTACTAGAATATCCCTTTAACTCTATTTATTAGAATTTCTCTACATTATTATTTCAAGCGGTTCATTTGCAAGATACCACAAACATAAATTAATTACTTAGTTTCTCTTTTCATTTAGTCTTACATCATGTCTTCTACTACTACTGTTAAAATACATTTACTGGATGCTATAGCCCACTTTGTTGTGATGTAGTTGAAGGCCTGTCTCACTGTAGTCATTGTGATAGTTAGGTACACTTTTGTTCTTGGATCTAAAACTGTTTCATCTACATTAAATAAAGATTATGCTGATAACCTTTAATTACTGTTGTCTATGAATCTCATATTATTTATTTGGAATGACTAATACTTATTATAACAACACAGCATCTAAATAGTTGCAAAGAGCCTATTCTGTTTTACAGTACAAAACAATGTTCTAGTTCATAGTGAATACATAGCAGTACATTATCATTGTGGAATGGATTTTTTTTTTTAAGGATAGAGATGGCACCTTCTTCTCCAAACATGCAGGCTACCTATTATTGCAGATATAGAGCAGTATTTGGCTATTTGTTTAGAGTCCTTCTTTCTCAGTCCAGATATTTGTAGGCCTCTAACACACAGCCTGTGTACATGTCCTAGGCTACCAAAAATCAGAACAATCAGTTTGGTCTTATAACCACATAATGTTAAAACATTTGTTAATGGTTGGTATTTTAACATTTTTTCTGAAAAGCACAAGTCTAAATACAAGTCAAAACAGCACCCTATTTCCAATATCAGAATGTTTTCATCTAATACAACAATGTCTGGGGTATTAGGAGAATCTCTAATGACAGCACTTAAGATATCTGCATTACTGTTCAGGGATAAAAACCAGTTCAGTTGTACAGTCTTGTTGATATGTATTGCGGATGGGTTTTGCAATGCAGTGCGAGAAACTGAATGATCCGCGCATTGGAGGCAAGCCAGTTTGCCCTGAAGGCGCAGGTTAGTCCAATGGCTACGCTGTTGACTCTGGAAGTGCTTGAGCACTTCGTATCTGCATGACCGGCTGCTCAGCTTAATTAATCCGTCCTGATGTATTAGAACGGCTTCGGCATGAACATTACCGTTCAAATTTAGTTCATCATTTATATTCGCCCGCCCCCCGCTTGTATGTATCCAATTAAGCTGGATATTGTAACACACTGTGTCACACTGCAAAAGCTTGACACACACACACACACTCACACACTCACACAAACACACACACTGCAAAGACTTGACAAATTTACACAAGAAAACTAGACACACTCACACTGCAAAAGCTTGACACACACACACACACTCACACAAACACACACATACTGCAAAGTCTTGTGAAATTGTGCAGAAATCTAACAGGATTAACTGAACTCCTGACCTTCAGCTTTGTGATTGTGAAAAATGGACAGCAGGCTGAGTGATCTCAAGCAGGACAAACTCATAGTTAGACACCCCGGACACCTTTTTGTGCAGAGTCTTCTTCTGCTTCTATTCTGCCAGACTTTGTCAAAGCCAATGGACTATTTTGACTGCCTTACACTATTTGACCACTAGATGTCGCCATTTTGTATTTGCCTTTTTGTTTGCCCTTTTTTTTCATTGGCTAGTTGCCTGATTGCTAATCCTTGTTTAGTTAATCATTGAAGGTTAGTGCTGATGGGCTGGCCTACAGCCTGGTTTCCCCTTTGTCTTTGCTGAGTTCTCCAGTGAGCCACCACGTGTAGTAAGTTTGCAGCTTTGTCGATTAATTTTTGGAACCTTGTTTCTTGCCTTGTGGAAGTTTTTTGTTCTGTGAAGTTTACCTTGTTTGGATGCCCTGGCTGTAACTTTGGACAAAGCTTTGATTGTCTTTTGCTCCTGATCTGAGAAGCCTTTTTTTCTACCACAAACACGTCAGTAAAGTCTGGCCTTCACTCTGAATCCTTGCCTCTCTGCGTCTCTATCCTATGACTGTGTGGCTCAGTGGGACCCGGGATCAAGACTCGGTAGAGACCAACTCCTGACAGACTTGTATACACACACACATAACTATGACACTCTTCCTCATTTCTACTAACAGTGACAAGGCAACAACTCATGTGTGTGTAACCACGCCCAGAGGTTAACTCTGCCACCCATGATGAAAATAAAGGGTTTTTAAAACTCAATCTTGACAATCTTGACAATCTTGAAGGAGAGTGCATTGAGGATTTGATGAAACCTGAAACTGTATTTCTATGCAGTGACTTCATGTCTGAAGGCCATAATATGCACCTGACCTTTAAACATTGTAAATAAATCAATTAATTTTATATTGGTGTAGTAAGATGAAAATGTTAGAATTCCATTAGAATTATTCATTGTTTTGAGTGTGTGTGTGTGTGTGTGTGTGTGTGTGTGTGTGTGTGTGTGTGTGTGTGTGTCTGTAGTGTGTGTGTATATGGCCGTGACCAACAGAAGAACTCTTGATGCTTTCCCTCATTCCTTCCTGCCCAGTGCAAGAGCAGGGTGTGAGATGGAGCTAGTGATCCACAAGGGGG